>PPNF03000024.1:0-19797 GCA_003708105.3 Middelhovenomyces tepae | reverse complement strand
GCACTACTACCTCAGATGAATGTAGTACAGTTTGCAACTCCATCATTTCGTCTTTGCTCACTTGTGGTGGACTTTTCCCCTGTGTTTGTAATGTCTTAGGGACGGTTGCCGATGATTTGGCTACTTGTTTGCTGTGTGGAGCGTTATATCCAGTTGTCGAGACTCTAATTGAATCCCTATTGATCGTAGATCTCTTGGGATGTGGACTTGCAACTTCAACGGGTCTTAGCGTCTGTCCTGCCACGACCTCAGGATCTTCAAGCACGACTACGTCTGGTGGAAGCTCAGGTTCTTCAAGTTCGACTACATCCGGTGGTTCTTCAGGATCCTCAAGCACAACTACATCTGGAGGAAGCTCAGGCTCTTCAAGCACGACTACATCTGGTGGAAGCTCAGGCTCTTCAAGTACGACCACAAGTGGAAGTTCATCAGGAGGCAGCTCTTCTTCGTCTTCGGGACCCACTCAATCAGGTCCTGTCACTTGTATTCCGAGCACCACTACCTCAGATGAATGTAATACAGTTTGCAACTCCATCATTTCGTCTTTGCTCACTTGTGGTGGACTTTTCCCCTGTGTTTGTAATGTCTTAGGGACGGTTGCCGATGATTTGGCTACTTGTTTGCTGTGTGGAGCGTTATATCCAGTTGTCGAGACTCTAATTGAATCCCTATTGATCGTAGATCTCTTGGGATGTGGACTTGCAACTTCAACGGGTCTTAGCGTCTGTCCTGCCACGACCTCAGGATCTTCAAGCACCACTACATCTGGTGGGTCTTCTGGATCTTCTGGCACGACTACGTCTGGTGGAAGCTCAGGCTCTTCAAGTACGACTACATCTGGAGGAAGCTCAGGCTCTTCAAGTACGACCACAAGTGGAAGTTCATCAGGAGGCAGCTCTTCTTCGTCTTCAGGACCCACTCAATCTGGACCTGTCACTTGTATTCCGAGCACCACTACCTCAGATGAATGTAGTACAGTTTGCAACTCCATCATTTCGTCTTTGCTCACTTGTGGTGGACTTTTCCCCTGTGTGTGTAATGTCTTAGAGACGGTTGCCGATGACTTGGCCACTTGTTTGTTATGTGGAGCGTTGTATCCAGTTGTCGAGACTCTAATTGAATCCCTGTTGATCGTAGACCTTTTGGGCTGTGGACTTGCAACTTCAACGGCTGTTAGCATCTGTCCCGCCACAACCTCAGCTTCTTCAAGCACCACTACGTCTGGTGGAAGCTCAGGTTCTTCAAGTTCGACTACGTCCGGTGGTTCTTCAGGATCCTCAAGTACAACTACATCTGGTGGAAGCTCAGGCTCTTCAAGTACGACCACAAGTGGAAGTTCATCAGGAGGCAGCTCTTCTTCGTCTTCAGGACCCACTAAATCTGGTCCTGTCACTTGTATTCCGAGCACCACTACCTCAGATGAATGTAGTACAGTTTGCAACTCCATCATTTCGTCTTTGCTCACTTGTGGTGGACTTTTCCCCTGTGTGTGTAATGTCTTAGAGACGGTTGCCGATGACTTGGCCACTTGTTTGTTATGTGGAGCGTTGTATCCAGTTGTCGAGACTCTAATTGAATCCCTGTTGATCGTAGACCTTTTGGGCTGTGGACTTGCAACTTCAACGGCTGTTAGCATCTGTCCCGCCACAACCTCAGCTTCTTCAAGCACCACTACGTCTGGTGGAAGCTCAGGTTCTTCAAGTTCGACTACGTCCGGTGGTTCTTCAGGATCCTCAAGTACAACTACATCTGGTGGAAGCTCAGGCTCTTCAAGTACGACCACAAGTGGAAGTTCATCAGGAGGCAGCTCTTCTTCGTCTTCAGGACCCACTAAATCTGGTCCTGTCACTTGTATTCCGAGCACCACTACCTCAGATGAATGTAGTACAGTTTGCAACTCCATCATTTCGTCTTTGCTCACTTGTGGTGGACTTTTCCCCTGTGTGTGTAATGTCTTAGAGACGGTTGCCGATGATTTGGCTACTTGTTTATTATGTGGAGCGTTGTATCCAGTTGTCGAGACTCTAATTGAATCCCTATTGATCGTAGATCTCTTGGGATGTGGACTTGCAACTTCAACGGGTCTTAGCGTCTGTCCTGCCACGACCTCAGGATCTTCAAGCACGACTACGTCTGGTGGAAGCTCAGGTTCTTCAAGCACGACTACGTCTGGTGGAAGCTCAGGTTCTTCAAGTTCGACTACGTCCGGTGGTTCTTCAGGATCCTCAAGCACAACTACATCTGGTGGAAGTTCAGGCTCTTCAAGTACGACCACAAGTGGAAGTTCATCAGGAGGCAGCTCTTCTTCGTCTTCAGGACCCACTCAATCAGGTCCTGTCACTTGTATTCCGAGCACCACTACCTCAGATGAATGTAGTACAGTTTGCAACTCCATCATTTCATCTTTGCTCACTTGCGGTGGACTTTTCCCCTGTGTGTGTAATGTCTTAGAGACGGTTGCCGATGATTTGGCCACTTGTTTGTTATGTGGAGCGTTGTATCCTATTGTCGAGACTCTAATTGAATCCCTATTGATCGTAGATCTCTTGGGATGTGGACTTGCAACTTCAACGGGTCTTAGTGTCTGTCCCGCCACGACCTCAGGATCTTCAAGCACAACAACGTCTGGTGGCTCTTCAAGCACAACTACGTCTGGTGGCTCTTCAAGCACGACTACATCCGGTGGTTCTTCAGAATCTTCAGGCTCGACTACATCTGGAGGAAGCTCAGGCTCTTCAAGTACGACCACAAGTGGAAGTTCATCAGGAGGCAGCTCTTCTTCGTCTTCAGGACCCACTCAATCTGGACCTGTCACTTGTATTCCGAGCACCACTACCTCAGATGAATGTAGTACAGTTTGCAACTCCATCATTTCGTCTTTGCTCACTTGTGGTGGACTTTTCCCCTGTGTGTGTAATGTCTTAGAGACGGTTGCCGATGATTTGGCCACTTGTTTGTTATGTGGAGCGTTATATCCTATTGTTGAGACTCTAATTGAATCCCTATTGATCGTAGATCTCTTGGGATGTGGACTTGCAACTTCAACGGGTCTTAGTGTCTGTCCCGCCACGACCTCAGGATCTTCAAGCACAACTACGTCTGGTAGCTCTTCAGGATCTTCAAGCACAACTACGTCTGGTAGCTCTTCAGGATCTTCAAGCACAACTACGTCTGGTAGCTCTTCAGGATCTTCAAGTACGACTGCATCTGGTGGGTCTTCAGGATCTTCAAGTACGACTACATCTGGTGGAAGCTCAGGCTCTTCAAGTACGACCACAAGTGGAAGTTCATCAGGAGGCAGCTCTTCATCGTCTTCAGGACCCACTCAATCAGGTCCTGTCACTTGTATTCCGAGCACTACTACCTCAGATGAATGTAGTACAGTTTGCAACTCCATCATTTCGTCTTTGCTCACTTGTGGTGGACTTTTCCCCTGTGTTTGTAATGTCTTAGAGACGGTTGCCGATGATTTGGCCACTTGCTTGTTATGTGGAGCGTTATATCCAGTTGTCGAGACTCTAATTGAAACCTTATTGATCGTAGATCTCTTGGGATGTGGACTTGCAACTTCAACGGGTCTTAGCATCTGTCCCGCCACTACCTCAGGATCGTCAAGTACAACCACATCTGGTAGCTCTTCAGGATCTTCAAGCACAACTACATCTGGTAGCTCTTCAGGATCTTCAAGTACGACTACGTCTGGTGGGTCTTCAGGATCTTCAAGTTCGACTACATCCGGTGGGTCTTCAGGCTCTTCAAGCACGACTACCTCTGGTGGAAGCTCAGGCTCTTCAAGTACTACTACATCTGGTGTATCTTCAGGATCTTCAAGCACAAATACATCTGGTGGAAGCTCAGGCTCTTCAAGTACGACCACAAGTGGAAGTTCATCAGGAGGCAGCTCTTCTTCATCTTCGGGCCCCACTCAATCGGGTCCTGTCACTTGTATTCCGAGCACCACTACCTCAGATGAATGTAGTACGGTTTGCAACTCCATCATTTCGTCTTTGCTTACTTGTGGTGGACTTTTCCCCTGTGTTTGTAATGTCTTAGAGACGGTTGCCGATGATTTGGCCACTTGCTTGTTATGTGGAGCGTTATATCCAGTTGTCGAGACTCTAATTGAAACCTTATTGATCGTAGATCTCTTGGGATGTGGACTTGCAACTTCAACGGGTCTTAGCATCTGTCCCGCCACTACCTCAGGATCGTCAAGTACAACCACATCTGGTAGCTCTTCAGGATCTTCAAGCACAACTACATCTGGTAGCTCTTCAGGATCTTCAAGTACGACTACGTCTGGTGGGTCTTCAGGATCTTCAAGTTCGACTACATCCGGTGGGTCTTCAGGATCTTCAAGTACGACTACGTCTGGTGGGTCTTCAGGATCTTCAAGTACGACCACATCTGGAGGAAGCTCAGGCTCTTCAAGCACAACTACATCTGGAGGAAGCTCAGGCTCTTCAAGTACGACCACAAGTGGAAGTTCATCAGGAGGCAGTTCTTCTTCGTCTTCAGGACCCACTCAATCTGGTCCTGTCACTTGTATTCCGAGCACCACTACCTCAGATGAATGTAGTACAGTTTGCAACTCCATCATTTCGTCTTTGCTCACTTGTGGTGGACTTTTCCCCTGTGTTTGTAATGTCTTAGAGACGGTTGCCGATGATTTGGCCACTTGTTTGTTATGTGGAGCGTTATATCCTATTGTTGAGACTCTAATTGAGACTCTATTGATCGTAGATCTCCTGGGATGTGGAATTGAGACGTCGACGGCTCTAAGCATCTGTTCCGCAACGACCTCGGGATCTTCAAGCACCACTACATCTGGTAGCTCCTCAGGATCTTCAAGCACGACCACATCTGGTAGCTCTTCAGGATCTTCAAGCTCTTCAAGCTCTTCAGGATCTTCAAGCACTTCAAGCAGTTCAGAATCTTCAAGCTCTTCAAGCAGTTCAGAATCTTCAAGCACTTCAAGCAGTTCAGAATCTTCAAGCTCTTCAAGCTCTACAGGCTCTTCAAGCACGACCACATCTGGTGGGTCTTCAGGATCTTCAAGCACAACTACTTCTGGTGGTTCTTCAGGATCCTCAAGCGCGACCACAACGAGTGGAAGTTCATCAGGAGGCAGCTCTTCTTCGTCTTCGGGACCCACTCAATCTGGTCCTGTCACATGTATTCCAAGCAGTACTACCTCTGATGAATGTAGTACAGTTTGTAACTCCATCATTTCATCTTTGCTCACTTGCGGTGGACTTTTCCCCTGTGTGTGTAATGTCTTAGAGACGGTTGCCGATGATTTGGCCACTTGTTTGTTATGTGGAGCGTTATATCCTATTGTTGAGACTCTAATTGAAGATCTATTGATCGTAGATCTTTTGGGATGTGGACTCGCAACTTCAACGGCTCCTAGTATTTGTCCCGTCTCAAGCTCAGGATCTTCGAGTACGACTACATCTGGAAGTTCTTCAGGATCTTCAAGCGCAACTACATCTGGTAGCTCTTCAAGCTCTTCAAGCTCTTCAAGCTCTTCAAGCTCTTCAAGCTCTTCTAGCACGACCACATCTGGTGTATCTTCAGGATCTTCAAGCTCGACTACATCTAGTGAATCTTCAGGATCTTCAAGCACAACTACGTCGGGTGGTTCTTCAGAATCTTCAAGCACGTCTACGTCTGGTGGAAGCTCAGGATCTTCAGGCTCCTCAAGCACGACCACATCTAGTGGAAGCTCAGGCTCTTCAAGCTCGACTACATCTGGTGAATCTTCTTCAAGCACAACTACGTCTGGTGGTTCTTCAAGCTCTTCAAGTACGACCACAAGTGGAAGTTCATCAGTAGGTAGCTCTTCTTCATCTTCAGGACCCACTCAATCTGGTCCTGTCACATGTATTCCAAGCAGTACTACCTCTGATGACTGTAGCGCAGTTTGCAACTCCATCATTTCATCTTTGTTCAGTTGTGGTGGACTTTTCCCCTGTGTGTGTAATGTCTTAGAGACGGTTGCCGATGATTTGGCCACTTGCTTGTTATGTGGAGCGTTATATCCTATTGTTGAGACTCTAATTGAAGATCTATTGATCGTAGATCTTTTGGGATGTGGACTCGCAACTTCAACGGCTCCTAGTATTTGTCCCGTCTCAAGCTCAGGATCTTCAAGCACGACTACATCTGGTAGCTCTTCGGGCTCTTCAGGATCTTCAAGCACGACTTCATCTGGTAGCTCATCAGGATCATCAGGATCTTCAAGCACAACTGCATCTGGTGAGTCTTCTGGATCTTCAAGCACGACTACATCTGGTGGAAGTTCTGGCTCTTCAAGCACGACTTCTTCAGGTGAAAGCTTAGGATCTTCAAGCACGATTACGTCAAGTGGAATATATACGAACACGACCACATCTGGTGCAACTTCATCAGGATCTTCAAGCACAATTACATCAGGTGGAAGCACCTCAGAATCTTCAAGCACGACTGTATCTGGTGGAACCTCTTCAGGACCGTCAAGTACAACTACATCAGGTGGAACTTCTTCCGGACCTTCAAGCACGACTACATCAGGTGTGACCTCATCTAGTTCCTCTGGACCAATCACAGGAACCAGTAGTTCGACATCTTCTGCTCCATCTAGTAGTGGTGACCAGACTTGTGTTCTTCCCATGACTTCAGGACAGCCAATCGTTGCTAAACGTGATACAATTCTTCCCGGAACTCTCGATGATTGTATAGCTACCTGTCAAACTGTTGAGTCTTCATTCAGCTCGTGTGCTGGTGATGCCGGCTGCGTTTGTGGTGCATTGGATAGTGTTTCTAGTCAGATCACTGGATGTGTTCTTTGCGGAGTGGTCTATGAAGATATCCAAGATTTCATTAACAACAACCTGGCAGGTTCACTTGGTCCTTGTGATTTCCCTACGACTACGGATCTATTGCCTTGCCCAGTCAGCTCCACCACTAGTGGCAGCTCTACAGGCTCTTCTGTTTCCAGCAGCATTACTTCAACAATTACATCTGGTGGAAGCTCAAGCTCTTCAAGTATGACCACAACAAGTGGAAGTTCATCAGGAAGCAGCTCTTCTTCATCTTCAGGACCCACTCAATCTGGTCCTGTCACATGTATTCCAAGCAGTACTACCTCTGATGACTGTAGCGCAGTTTGCAACTCCATCATTTCATCTTTGTTCAGTTGTGGTGGACTTTTCCCCTGTGTTTGTAATGTCTTAGAGACGGTTGCCGATGACTTGGCCACTTGTTTATTGTGTGGAGCGTTATATCCTATTGTTGAGACTCTAATTGAAGATCTATTGATCGTAGATCTTTTGGGATGTGGACTCGCAACTTCAACGGCTCCTAGTATTTGTCCCGTCTCGAGCTCAGGATCTTCAAGCACGACTACATCTGGTAGCTCTTCGGGCTCTTCAGGATCTTCAAGCACGACTACGTCTGCTAGCTCTTCGGAATCTTCAGGATCTTCAAGCACGACTTCTTCAGCTAGCTCATCAGGATCTTCAGGATCTTCAAGCACAACTACGTCTGCTAGCTCTTCGGAATCATCAGGATCTTCAAGCGCGACTTCTTCTGCTAGCTCCTCGGAATCGTCAGGCTCTTCAAGCACGACTTCTTCTGGTAGCTCCTCAGGATCTTCAAGCACGACTTCTTCTGGTAGCTCTTCGGAATCTTCAGGCTCTTCAAGCACGACTTCTTCTGCTAGCTCCTCAGGATCTTCAAGCACGACTTCTTCTGGTAGCTCCTCGGAATCTTCAGGATCTTCAAGCACGACTTCTTCTGCTAGCTCTTCGGAATCTTCAGGATCTTCAAGCACGACTACGTCTGGCAGCTCTTCGGAATCTTCAGGATCTTCAAGCACGACTACATCTGGTAGCTCTTCGGGCTCTTCAGGATCTTCAAGCACGACTACATCTGGTAGCTCTTCGGGCTCTTCAGGAACTTCAAGCACGACTTCATCTGGCAGCTCTTCGGGCTCTTCAGGAACTTCAAGCACGACTACAACAAGTGGAAGTTCGTCAGGAAGCAGCTCTTCATCGTCTTCAGGACCCACTCAATCTGGTCCTGTCACATGTATTCCAAGCAGTACTACCTCTGATGACTGTAGCGCAGTTTGCAACTCCATCATTTCATCTATGTTCTCTTGTGGTGGACTTTTCCCCTGTGTGTGTGATGTTCTAGAGACGGTTACCGATGATTTGGCCACTTGTTTGTTGTGTGGAGCGTTATATCCTATTATCGAGGGTCTAATTGAAGATCTATTGATCGTAGATCTTTTGGGATGTGGACTCGCAACTTCAACCGCTCCTAGTATTTGTCCCGCCTCGAGCTCAGGATCTTCAAGCACGACTTCTTCTGCTAGCTCATCAGGATCTTCAGGATCTTCAAGCACGACTTCTTCTGCTAGCTCCTCGGAATCGTCAGGCACTTCAAGCACGACTTCTTCTGGTAGCTCCTCCTTAGGATCTTCAAGCACGACTTCATCTGCTAGCTCCTCGGAATCTTCAGGCTCTTCAAGCACGACTTCATCTGCTAGCTCCTCGGAATCTTCAGGATCTTCAAGCACGACTTCTTCTGGTAGCTCCTCAGGATCTTCAAGCACGACTTCTTCTGCTAGCTCTTCGGAATCTTCAGGATCTTCAAGCACGACTTCATCTGCTAGCTCCTCGGAATCTTCAGGCTCTTCAAGCACGACTTCTTCTGCTAGCTCCTCGGAATCTTCAGGCTCTTCAAGCACGACTTCATCTGCTAGCTCCTCGGAATCTTCAGGCTCTTCAACTTCTTCTGCTAGCTCTTCGGAATCATCAGGATCTTCAAGCACGACTTCTTCTGCTAGCTCCTCGGAATCGTCAGGCTCTTCAAGCGCGACTTCTTCTGGTAGCTCCTCAGGCTCTTCAAGCACTACTTCATCTGCTAGCTCCTCGGAATCTTCAGGCTCTTCAAGCACGACTTCTTCTGCTAGCTCTTCGGAATCTTCAGGCTCTTCAAGCACGACTTCTTCTGGTAGCTCTTCGGAATCGTCAGGATCTTCAAGCACGACTTCTTCTGGTAGCTCCTCAGGATCTTCAAGCACGACTTCATCTGCTAGCTCTTCGGAATCGTCAGGCTCTTCAAGCACGACTTCTTCTGGTAGCTCCTCAGGATCTTCAAGCACGACTTCATCTGCTAGCTCCTCGGAATCTTCAGGCTCTTCAAGCACGACTTCTTCTGCTAGCTCTTCAGAATCTTCAGGCTCTTCAAGCACGACTTCTTCTGCTAGCTCTTCAGAATCTTCAGGCTCTTCAAGCACGACTTCTTCTGGTAGCTCCTCGGAATCTTCAGGCTCATCAAGCACGACTTCATCAGGCAGCTCTTCGGAATCTTCAGGATCTTCAAGCACGACTACATCTGGCAGCTCTTCGGAATCTTCAGGATCTTCAAGCACGACTTCTTCTGGTAGCTCATCAGGATCTTCAGGCTCATCAGGATCTTCAGGCTCATCAAGCACGACTTCATCTGCTAGCTCTTCGGAATCATCAGGCTCATCGGGCTCATCAAGCACGACTTCATCAGGCAGCTCATCAGGCACGACTTCATCAGGTAGCTCTTCGGGATCTTCAGGATCATCAAGCACCACTTCTTCTGGTAGCTCTTCGGGATCATCAGGCTCTTCAAGCACGACTTCATCTGGTAGCTCTTCAGGCTCTTCAACCACGTCTACATCTGGTGGAAGCTCAGGATCCTCAGGCTCTACTTCCAATAGTATTACCTCGTCAAGTTCCTCTGGATCCATCACCGGAAGCACTAGTTCGACATCTTCTGCACCATCTGGTAGTGGTGATCAAACTTGTGTCCTTCCCATGACTTCAGGACAACCGATTGTTGGTAAACGTGATACCATTCTTCCCGGAACTCTCGATGATTGTATAGCTACCTGTCAAACTGTTGAGTCTTCATTCAGCTCGTGTGCTGGTGATGCCGGCTGCGTTTGTGGTGCATTGGATAGTGTTTCTAGTCAGATCACTGGATGTGTTCTTTGCGGAGTGGTCTATGAAGATATCCAAGATTTCATTAACAACAACCTGGCAGGTTCACTTGGTCCTTGTGATTTCCCTACGACTACGGATCTATTGCCTTGCCCAGTCAGCTCCACCACTAGTGGCAGCTCTACAGGCTCTTCTGCTTCCAGTAGCAACACAATTACTGGAGGAAGCCAATCAAGTGGACCTAGTTCGAGCTCAAGTTCTACAGTTAGCCCAGGAAGCCTACCTACTGGATCTGGATCGCAATCCACTACTGGAGGAGGATCGTCAAGTCAATCCACAGGACTTAGCTTTAGCAGCTTCAGTAACAGCACAATGAGCACATCATCTTATGCAGGTTCAAGTACCTCTCAGCCTGGTGGATCAACTGGACTCCCTGGATCTGTTACCACTATAACAGGAAGCGCTAGTCCGACAGGAACTGGTACAGGAGGTGGAACTGCGACAACATCGTCTGGCGGTAATGGAGGCAATGGAGGCAATGGAGGCAATGGATCAGGAGGCAATGGAGGCAATGGATCAGGATCAGGAGGCAATGGAGGTAATGGATCAGGATCAGGAGGCAATGGAGGTAATGGATCAGGATCAGGATCAGGAGGCAATGGATCAGGGTCAGGATCAGGAGGTAATGGTTCAGGATCAGGATCAGGATCAGGATCAGGAGGCAATGGATCAGGGTCAGGATCAGGAGGTAATGGTTCAGGATCAGGAGGTAATGGTTCAGGATCAGGATCAGGATCAGGATCAGGATCGGGTAGCGGCTCCGGCTCCGGCTCAGGATCAGGCTCAGGATCAGGCTCAGGCTCAGGCTCCGGCTCAGGCTCAGGATCAGGCTCCGGCTCAGGCTCAGGATCAGGCTCCGGCTCAGGATCAGGCTCAGGCTCCGGCTCGGGCTCGGGCTCAGGATCGGGTAGCGGCTCCGGCTCCGGATCAGGCTCGGGTAGCGGATCAGGCTCAGGCTCCGGCTCAGGTTCAGGCTCAGGTTCAGGCTCCGGCTCCGGCTCCGGCTCAGGATCGGGTAGCGGCTCCGGCTCCGGCTCAGGATCAGGATCAGGATCAGGATCAAGCTCAGGATCGGGTAGCGGCTCCGGATCCGGCTCCATATCAAGCAGTCTCCCGCAAGTCAATGGTGCGGTTCGACTTTCCGTTGGCTCAAGTGTCTTTGTTGGAGTACTTGTCGTTTTAATACTTTGATGATTTCAAATTCTTTATATCCTTCGTTTCCCTGATATACTCTGATTTTACTTTTTCAACAATTGATTTTTCGAATTTTCGAATTATGCTTCTATTTTTCTCTTTTTGGCGGTATGTAAAGTCATACTTCAATAATTTACTATAATTTACTATAATTTACTATAATCCTAAACCCCTGTAAAATCTATTAGTCTCTGGAGTGGAATCTCAGTGGATGGGTTCCCATGTCTGACGACACAGCTTCTGATAGTTTCTGTGAAGAAAAGACTGCATTCAAATTTCCACCATAGATTCTCAAGAAACTATCAAAACTAAGCCTACTCAAAATTCTTGCGGTAGCCTATGATTATCAAAGCGAAACTGATATTATTATATCGCAATACGGCTGGGATTTGATTTTGAAAATAGTTTCAATCCGTCAAAAGCTTTTATCGTCTCTAAAGTCGTGAAAGAATATCGGCAGGATTTTGGATCGATATATCGGTTAAATGACAAGCCAGCCGATATCAAAAGGCACGTTAACTTTATTTAAAGTCACGGGCTATATAATACAAGTAAAATATAAATCCGTAGACGACTAGTTCAAAATGCTTTGCCCTTGACGTTCTATTCAACCAGACTATAACGTTTTGCAGCAACATAAATTACCGCTGATTTTTGTCTTCTGTTAGGATGGAGCTGGAATTCCCCATGAGTTTGACTGATTTAAGTATTCGGTTTAGCAATTTAATGCTGGTTCTTACGTTTTTACTGCTGACATCGTAAGGCATATATATCTGCAGGATTTGGATATATGTGTCGTATCGGCATGCTTTTTTGACAACCGATATTTTATTGATGAAATAAAAATTCAGCCGATATTATTATTCGTAACCAGATTGTAGACGATATCGGAAAGATTTTGGTTAACCGATATCGTATCGGCAAAAGGTTCTGGTTAACCGATATCGTATCGGCGAGAATTTTTAGCATACGATATATTATTGGCGAATTGAGCCCTCCTGCAGTTTCATTGGTAGGCTACACCAGCTGAGATATTGATAATGCTATTTCTTGTTCTATCTGATATTACTTTCAACTTTGTACTGAACTGGGTGCAGGGCTAACCTATATTCGCTTCCGATGTAGCCAGTGAATTCAAATAACCGTAAATATTTCAATAAGTCGAATTTCTGACCCTACTTGGTTGGCGGAATGTGATTAGCAAATTGGTATGCTACAGTATTCGTAATTTGTATGGACAAACAACTTTGGAGTCTGTCAGTTACATCGTATAATTTTCAAATTACTAGTTCGGGACCTGGGTCTTTGCTCTAAAGACCTGAATTGGAATCGGGACCAACATCTGGCAAGTGCTTGCAAGCCAGAATTCAACATTATGGAATACTCTGCAAGAACTCACCTTTTAACGAATTTTCCTAGTATTTATTTTCCCGGTTAGATTCTTTTGGTTAAAAATGTAGTACAGTATTAGATCTAAAAATTGGTTCCATGACATATACTATATCTATCATCACATCAAAGGCATTATGCCCACAGAAAGACTAATTCTACCTACCCAAGCTGGTCACGGGAAAGTAAGTTAGAAACACGATATGCCCCATTTCCAATGGCATAAAAAAGCTCTAGGATAATATTTCGGACATCGCCAACATTCGATTTACCTAGTCAAAATTTCAGTTCTCGGAAGAATTATTCCGAACAGAGGGTAAACTGGCCCCCGGATTTCCCCGGAATTTCATTGCTTAAGAGCGGAACAAACTAAGTTCTGTGCTAGTATTTGAAACAGAAAGTTTAGGACCAAATTCTAAAAGATTGAACGACCAAGCAAAAAATGTAGTGAAAGCAAAGATTTGAACTGTCTATAACTATACAAGTCTAGAGATAGTCCAAATCTGTGGGGAAGGGACTTCGCGGCTGAAGTCTTCGCCCTAACAATTCGGCAATATGCCGGGATCTCATCTAATGGCTTAAGCTGATTAGCAAATGTAAAAATTCCCGATCAGATCTTAATTTGATAGGACGAAGATTTCATGGACGAAGATTTCAAGGACGAGTATTTCAAGGAATAACCGGGTTTTAATTGTTCAACCAATCAGATGTCCGGAAGTCCCAACATTAGAAATCTATGGAAGCATTGTAAAAAAGAACAACGAGAAAGGATCGGGTTACGATTTTCAGTAATGGAATCCATTCGAAGAGGGGATTCCACCCGATTCTACAATCATTTGGAGTAATTTTACAACTTTAGACAAAAGGAGAAGATAATGAAGGTTGATGTTGAGGAGTTTAATAGGAGCAATTGTGTAAAAACTTGATTTTTAGGTTGCAAAATGGAGCAATCTACTCAATACCATTACGGTTGTCCCCAGCGGTTATTTTCGAGGTTATTGTATGGGAAGCTTCTAGCAGATTTCAGTAGTCGCCAATAAATTGCCAAGATCGTCACACTATACCCAAAAGATCTCAAGTGTTGCCTGGGAGTTGCTGCCTGACTTTCCCCCGAATAACCCGAGCCCTTGCAGCAGCTGCATCCCAAAGACATCAGGCAGCTAGGTAATTAATAGAGGATTAGTGGTAATGAGCAGGAACGCAAAAAATGCCATTGCAGCTGCAATTGAGAAGTAAATAAGAATTAAATTGGAATTTATTGCTCATCAAAACCTTTCTGGGTAGAGCTGAATTTCGAAATATGCTAATTATGTAGAATAATAATGTTATGGTGAAGAGTCTGAAGACGACAAGAAATTATGGTATCATGGTGCACACCACACCATTGATGACTTTACACTCTATTATACAAGTAGCACACAACATGCATTAATCAATTGGATGATAATCGAACAATTCCACAGCGACTACCAGTAATTTACCACTGGTTTTTTGTTCTGACATCACCTGTGGTTTGCCGTGCTGTGAAAGCATCATCCGTTTTTGTGTGCTATTGCTTCTCTGTTCTGGGCAGTTCTGTATTTCTTTTTGGTGGGTGCCACACCCCTCCACACAAGGTTCAGTGGATTTATTGGTTGGGTGACCCTTTGTTGCAGTATTTAAACTGACGCATCCCCCCCTCTCATTCGCTCCTTCTTTTTTTCGTACGCATTTCTCTGTCATCACATAGAAATATTAACAGCCTTGTTGTACAAACTATAAATCATTCAATAAAATGGCCATCAAAGTTGGAATTAACGGATTCGGAAGAATCGGACGTATTGTAAGTAATGCTTTTATTGTTAATATTTGGCTGCCGCAGTTACTAACTATCGTTAGGTCCTTAGAAATGCCTTGAACCACCCCGATGTCGAGGTTGTCGCTGTCAATGATCCTTTCATTGCTCCTGACTACGCTGCTTATATGTTCAAATATGACTCCACTCACGGAAAGTTCAAGGGAGATGTCTCTACCGTCAATGGAGATCTCGTTGTTAACGGAAAGGTTATCAAGGTTTTCGGAGAGCGAGATGCTTCTGCCATCCCTTGGGGATCCGCTGGTGCTGACTACGTTGTGGAATCCACTGGTGTTTTCACCGACAAGGCCAAGGCTGAGGCCCATTTAGTTGGAGGTGCCAAGAAGGTTGTTATCTCTGCTCCTTCCAAGGATGCTCCTATGTTTGTCGTCGGAGTCAATCTTGAATCTTACACTCCCGACCTTAAGGTTATCTCCAATGCCTCTTGCACAACCAACTGTCTTGCTCCCTTGGCCAAGGTTGTCAACGATAACTTTGGAATCGTTGAGGCTTTAATGACCACTGTTCACTCCATCACTGCCACTCAAAAGACTGTCGATGGACCTTCTCACAAGGACTGGCGTGGAGGACGTACCGCTAGCGGAAATATCATCCCCTCCTCTACCGGTGCTGCCAAGGCCGTCGGAAAGGTCATTCCCGAGCTTAATGGAAAGCTTACCGGTCTGGCTCTACGTGTACCCACTGTCGATGTCTCAGTTGTTGACTTGACTGTTCGTCTTGAGAAGTCTGCTACTTATGATCAGATCAAGGCTGTTATGAAGAGGGAGTCTGAGGGTGCCCTTAAGGGAATTCTCGGATACACTGAAGACTCTGTTGTCTCTACTGATTTCATTGGAGATACCCGATCTTCAATCTTTGATGCCTCTGCTGGTATCCTTCTTAACGAGAACTTCGTTAAGCTCATTGCCTGGTATGACAATGAATACGGATACTCTGCCCGTGTTGTTGATCTCTTGGTCTACATCGCCAAGAAGGACCACCTCGCATAAAGTAGACTATAACTTTTGATGACGGGAATCAAACAGTTACGTTGTGAATAAATATATTAAATAAATATATCTAAAGAAAATAAATAAAAATGTAAAAACTAATTAATCATTAAACTCATTCGAATTGAAACCTGAATTGAATTTCAAGTCTTGATCATTTTGTTGGGGGAAGCCTGGCCGCTTTGCTGCATGATATTCCTCGTAACTTGTCTGGGCGCCTAAGGGGAAGCCGCCGCAAAGAATCACCATGTTTCAGGACACATGTGCATCATGCCATGATGCAACGGTGCAACCATTCGAAGCAGGGACAATTGCGGCAATGTCGGATCTTGGATTAATCAGGCAATGGCGTATACAACGTTTATTTCATCTTATAAAGCGATTAGGCATGATCTGATCTGAGAGGCCATGACATCATAGGCCTTACCCTGGAGTGTTCAATAATTACAGTGTAAGGCTTAACTATAAGCTTATTGCTGATAGAACGGTGAGAACGGTGAGAACGGTGAGATATTCTACCGGCGATGAAGTCGGAATTCCGGCCTGGCAGTTTGTCAAGAGTTTAGAAAAGAGAGGTTTATACTCGAGTTATATGCTATCTTGATAGTAAACTCGTTCATAATCGAGATTTCTGGTGTGTCACTCTGAGTGTAAATACACTTATCGATAGCCTCAATTTCTCAGGTAAATCATAGTCTTGACAGTTAAAAAAATAGTTTAATATGTAGAATTTATTCTTCGTAACTCATAAATGCTTCATAACTCCTCTGATTAGAAAACCCCGTTAATACTTTGCCAAAACAATAAATAATTGCATGTTAATCCCTCATGGCCTCGTCTCGACTCTGAAGAAACGAGGCATCGTCGAAATCTTCTTGATTTATAGATTCAAAGACGGAGTTGGAAGGAACGTAAAACACCTTGGCCGTAGCTATTGTCCTGGCACAAGTTCCAGATGCGGAGATACCAGCAAGATCATCATCGTCATCAGTGTCTTCATCGGTATCATAATCACTTCTTGTTCTTTTGGCCTCTCTACGAGTTCCTGATCTTAGACTATTATGAATCTCCAGCGCCCTTTGTTGTACAAGCTCTTGTTTGGTCCAGTGAAAGGAGTTTACTGGTTGAGGGATAGTAACAGAGCCATTAAAACTTTGTAAAGAACTAGTCCGAGTTGCTTGAGAAGCTTGAGATGCTTGCGATGTTTGCGATACATAATCTCCTTCATAAGAAGGAAACGGTCCCTTTTGTTTATATCCTTCACTAACTGTTTTTCGTATCCTCATTCCGAGGTGAATTAGATTAGTTTGAACATCGTCGGGAAGAAGTGAACCGTTAGTGACAGCAGGCCGTGGTGTGGATGATATGTTGGCATTTGCTGTTGAAAGAAATCGTTGTGAAGGGAAATAGTTGGTTATTAGAGTCCTTTTAGAGTCATGTTTATCGGTGAGGTTGGACATATTGAACAAAGGAAATGAATTCTGGCTGAAAAAAAGGAGTTACCAATAATCACCATGTAAGAAATTTGCAACCATACAGTCTGTAAGATGATGTTAGGTGACGATAATATAGTTTTGATTAGCTCGACCGAGTTGTGAACGTTATTTCAACGGGCAGAAAAGTCGCGAACTATTTAACGCGAGATTCGAAGTGAGAGGCGGGTAGATGAATTACCCTGAATTAGCATCGAGATTACCCTGTTTTTGAGTGACAAGCGAAATTGTTCTATCTAGAAGAAGTTCCCGAATACTCCCGTACTTAGTATAATTAACTGATTATCCGTAGATCCTAACTTTAGCATAAGAATGCTGAAATTCTATTCCAAGTTTTGAATTCAAACTGTTATCTAGCATCTCTTATTCTTGTTGATTCTACATGTTAGTCCATTGCCAGCAATGATCAGACTATTTCATGTCTAGGACTTGATGCACTGGAACGCTCGGACTGGAACAGCCGTGCTTAGATCGCTAGGAACTAAATTGACTTAATTAATGATTTAATTTCGCATACAAATATGCATAGATTCATCGGTAACTCTAGATATAGTAGTGCGAAATAGTGAGTGCATCGAGCGAGGTCGAGCAATCGTGATCCAGTGAAAGGCGTCATGAAGAAATCATGATAACAAACGAGAAGGAAGTAGAAGAGTGTGAGAGAGTAAATGAGAAGTAAGATAGCAGAAGAGTGTGCTTTAACGTATTACCCCAAATAAAGATCATCATTCCCCCCTCAGGAACCTCGCAGAACCTTACAGAACCTCACTAATAAGGCAGCTAGATCCAGACGGGACGAGGTTTCTTGCGTTTCCTAATTAATACTCGGGGCCGTATAATTCAGGCCGAGAGGTTGAGAAAACATCTCGAAAACATCAGTTAAAGGCAGGGACAGGCGTGCACGTGACGCTTCCACTCTGTCAGTTGCCTATAGGGCCTAAATATCTAGTGATCCACATAATCAGGCATAAGATAAAAAAAACTATAAAGGCATTCAGATCTGCTACAAAATTTGTCCTTCTTGCATCGTCATATCTAAAAGACTTTTCACTTCATTAATCACGTCTGTAAATATTCAAAATGCACGTGTCGTCTGCTACTGCCATCGAGTATGAAGAGAAATATTCTGCTCATAATTACCATCCTTTACCAGTGGTTTTTTCCAAAGGTTTAGGAGCTCATGTTTGGGATCCCGAGGGAACGGATTATTTGGACTTTCTTTCTGCCTACTCAGCCGTAAATCAAGGACATTGTCACCCTAAAATCGTCCAGGCTTTAATTGATCAAGCCCAAAGACTTACTCTCAGTTCTAGAGCCTTCCATAATGATCTTTTTGGAGTTTTTGCTAAATATGTCACTGAATATTTTGGCTATGAAATGGTTCTTCCTATGAATACAGGAGCTGAAGCCGTGGAAACTGCTATTAAGTTGGCGCGAAAGTGGGGGTATTTACAAAAGGGAATCCCCGCTGGAGAAGCAATTGTGTTATCTGCTACAGAGAATTTCCATGGAAGAACACTTGCTATTGTTTCTATGAGTACCGATCCCGAAGCAAAGGAGAATTATGGACCTTATTTGGAACAAGTCGGACCTTATATCCCCGGCACAGACAAGCCTTTAAGATACAACAATGTTGGAGATCTCGAGGAAGCTTTTGTTAATGCTGGAGACAAAATAGCAGCTTTTTTGGTGGAACCAATTCAAGGAGAAGCCGGAATTGTCGTTCCTGATGATGATTACCTTACTAAAGTGTCTGCTTTATGCAAGAAATACAATGTTTTATTGATTGCTGATGAGATCCAGACTGGAATTGCCCGAACTGGAAAGCTTCTATGCGTGGAGCATTCTGGAATCCATCCTGATATTGTATTATTAGGAAAAGCCCTTTCCGGAGGTATTACCCCTGTTTCAGCCGTACTGTCCTCTAGGGAAATCATGCTCTGCATTGAACCTGGAACTCATGGATCCACTTATGGAGGAAATCCTCTATCCTGTGCTGTAGCCATTGCTGCTTTACAAGTTGTCAAGGACGAAAATCTCGTGGAAAGAGCTCAAACTCTAGGAGAAAAGTTCCGCAAGGGACTTGAGCCTCTTTTGGCCACTGGAATAGTTACAGAAATCAGAGGAAAGGGACTTTTCAATGCCATTGTTATTGATTCTTCAAAGGCCAATGGACGAACTGCTTGGGATCTGTGTCTGTTGATGAAGGAGGCTGGTTTATTGGCTAAACCAACCCATGAGAACATCATTCGATTAGCTCCTCCTTTGGTCATTTCTGAAGAAGATATTGACAAGGGATTGAAGATTATTTCCGATGCTGTCCATAAATTGTCCACTGCCTCAAAAGCTGATAGTCATTAGTGTAAAAGTGAATATATAGCAGTATAAAAGCTATCAAGTAGTCTACTGGTTCGTCACACGTAGAATTGAATTTCTTACACTATATAAACCATTACAGCCAACTAGTTCAAAATGTTGTACACATTCCAGGCCTTGACTTTGCAGCGTAGCTGATGTTGGAATAGTGCTGAATTCTCCAAGAGCACAAGAAAACCAACGCCTCACAAAGCCCTTTTAGAATTAAGACTGGTCGATGAAAGTCTCCATCCTTGGTAATATACTGAGCATCAATCCCAAGCAGTTTTGGATTGAATTTTACGGTCCAAGCTCAATTGTGCATGAATCTTAGACTCTGCCAATTGAAAGGATTCTTTTTATTGACATTAATGAATGAATGAATGAATAAATCTGTATTTAGAGTCGTATGTCTTACATAGTAATCTATCTAAAACAACGAAGGCGACTAGTTCAAGTGTTTTGCCCGCTCCAGGCTACTCGCTAGACAGCTAAGC
>PPNF03000023.1:0-33235 GCA_003708105.3 Middelhovenomyces tepae | reverse complement strand
ATCCAGAATAAAGAATAGGTTCTTGTTGGACCAAAGCAAGATGGCTACGATAGTCGTTGATGTTTAGATCCTTGATATCGTTACCATCAAGAAGTACTTGACCAGATAAAGGCCTGTAAAATTGCTCCACAAGACCTATGGTAGTACTCTTACCACAACCCGAAGAGCCCACCAAAGCTACATATTGACCCTTTTTGATGCTGAGATTAAGTCCTCGAAGAACTGGTACATTGGGCCGAGTAGGATATCGGAAATGAACGTCTACAAATTCGATATTTCCTTCTACTTCGTCGGCATCCAGCACTTTACCTTCATCAGACCAAGTATCAATTACTGGCTCAATATCAAGGATTCGCGAGATATTTTCAGCAGCTTGCTTGGCTTTTCCCATATCGGGAGCAAATGAAAACATAGCACCAGCAGATTGAGCTCCAAAGATCACGGCCATGAAAGAAACAAAAAATTGAAAGGAACTAATGGTTCCATTCTTCAAAAGGGTACTTCCATACCAGAATCCAAGCCCCATTACCCAAGGAGTTAATCCTTGACTAAGACCATAGAGAATAGCAGATCGAACGGCTGAAGGTCGAGAATTGGCTACTTGGCGATCGATACTGGTCTTATAAGTCTCATATACCTCATCTTCAAGGTTCAATGAAGCTACAGTTCTAATTGATGAAATACTTTCACAAGCATAAGAACCCGATTCTTCGTAGACCTTCTTCGCACGTTCCTGTAACTTGGCCAAGACCCAGAATCGAGCAAATCCACAACCAACAAGAATAGGCACACAAGCTGTGCAAACAAGCGCCAGTCTCCAGTTGAAAACAATACCTACAGTGACTCCTACTATAAGGGTTACAATTGACTGAAGGATCTGTCCAACAGTAGCACCACCAAGCCCTTCTACGTATTGTCCATCCTTGGCCAAAGTAGATACTAAAGCTCCACTAGTGTTTTCATCTAAATCAAAGAATGAAATGTCCATACGAAGAAATTGCTCGAAAACATGGCGGCGGATATTTCGCACCAAGTGTCCTGAACTGTAGGAGAAGTTGGAGATCATAAGATAGAAGGAAATCCATTCGATAATTCCAATCATGAAAAAGAATCCAGAGTACATGTTGATTTGATGCCTCATATGAGGATATTGGTCAGGAGGAACCATTAAAGCGTCCATTACTTTGGCAAATACAATGGCCAAAGAGGGATAACCACATCCACAGATGATTGAGAAAAAGGATCCCAAGATGATACGACCGGTTTCGTTTTTGTTGAACTGATAAAGCATTTTCATCAGATAATGAATAGATCTCTTGGGAGGAGGAGCGGCTAAAGATTGATTTTCAAGATTCATACTCGATACAGATTTCCTGGTGGAAGTTTTCGTGAGGCCTAAAGCTCCATCATCATCATCATAATTAGCTGTGAGCGGTACAGGATGATCAGATTGGCCAGCGTTGTCATTTTGCTTGAGTGCCACGATTCTCTGTGCTTCTACAAGCTTGCTATAAGCACCGCCTAAATCCAAAAGCTCTTGATGAGTTCCACTTTCAACAATATCTCCACGAGAAAGGACTATGATTTTATCAGCGTCTTTGATAGTAGACAATCGATGAGCGATTACAATAGTAGTTCTTGACTTAGCAGCACGATCCAAAGCATCTTGGACAATTCCTTCAGACTTGGTATCAAGTGCAGAAGTGGCTTCGTCTAGTAGAAGGATTTTGGGCTCTGAAATAATGGCTCGGGCAATAGCAATACGTTGTTTTTGACCTCCAGACATAAGGAAACCTCGTTCTCCAACGTGAGTCTCTAAACCATCAGTGAGCTTGTCAATGAAATCCCAAGCGTTGGCGAATTTACAGGCTTCGATAACAAGTTCGTGTTTCTTCTCTTCAGAAGCATTCTCATAACTCGTTCCAATAAGTCCATAACAAATATTCTCATAGATTGTAGTAGCGAAAAGTGAAGGTTCCTGAGATACAAGAGCAATCTGCTGTCGAAGAGAATTGACTTGAATCTTGGAAATGTCTTTATCATCAACGTAGATAGTTCCACTGATAGGGTTATAAAACCTTTCAATAAGACCAACAATTGTGGACTTGCCGGATCCTGAAGCTCCAACTAAAGCTACAGTTTGACCAGGTTCAACGGTGAGATTCATGTCCTTCAAAACAGTGACCTCAGGACGAGAAGGATAGATGAATTTGACGTGTTTAATCTCGATTTTACCCTTGATTTCATCCAACATTTCGTTATTCTCATCGGGCTCGGCAGCAGAATTAATAACAGGAACTCGATCGATAGCTTCAAAGATCTTTTGTCCAGAAGCAATGGCATTTCCAATGGCTTGAAAAGCAGGAGCCACATGACCAAGCATAACGGCGCCAATCATAATGGCCATAATTACAGTTACAAGACTACCTATTTGTACATCTCCACTGACAATATATCGCGAACCTTGCCAAAAGGCCAAAGCATAACACATATAAACGACTGACCAAATGGTAGCAATCGTTAATGTCAGAGTCCTACCCTTTAAGCCAGCAGCAATCATGGTTTTGTACAAATGTTTGTCGAATTTCTCCACCAAACGACGTTGAGTACCAAAGGCTACAGTGTTATGAATAGCCGACAAAGTCTCTTCTGCTACAGTGGAGCCCTCTGAGTAAGCTTTTGTTGATAATGTAGTATACTTGATGATAAAAATGGATCCCGTGGTCATTGTACCGACAATAGCAAATACTACAGAAGACAAGATCAGGGTCATTTTCCAATCCTTTGAGAATCCAATAGCAAAAGCTGTTAAAAAAGATGAGAGTCCACTGACGATTTGACCGGCTTTTTCAGAGATTCCTTCTTGGATTAAATTAGTATCGTTGGTGATTCGAGTAGTTACTTCTCCAGCACCTAACTTGTCGAAATAGCCTATATTTTGACGTAGAATTGCCTTAAGATAACGCTGGCGGATACGGCCAGTTAGAACTTCACCTCGGTCAACATGAATAAATGTTTCAATGGCCGTAAGAGAGATGATTGCGATTCCCAAATAAACGAAATACAAAGTGTTATGGTTGATTGAATGTTGGAATTCATCCGAGTTAACATTACCAGTAAGAAGCTCAGCGAATTGTTGAGTTAAATTGCCGAAAACAAGCGTAAACATAGGAAGACCTGCTCCAGCAGCAATAGAGAAGATGTAAGCAATAACGAGTAAGAAAGCATCGGTTTTGGTTGCATATCGATAAAAGGACTTGTAAGATACTGGGACTTTTTTCAACTCCACTTGGAGTCTTAAAACCTCAGCTTCATCTTTAGGAAGATGACGAAATGGATCATTTTCATCTTCTGAAGCTGCAAATGTGACATCTTTTTCATATGTATCTGATAGAGTCGAGTTTTGTTCGGATAATGTTTGAGGCCTAGGAGATCGAGGAGGAGCTAGAGTCTCATTCTCATGATCTTTTGAGCCCATAGTGATATTGTATGATTTCTAAGTTAGTTGTTGAAATAATATTAACTTGGGCATATTAATAAGAATTGTATTAACAATATTTTACTAAATTTTTGGCTGTCAGTTTTGTCATATACAAAAGACCATTTCAAAGCTGATGTAGTGGGACATAATTATTTATTCTCAACATCACGGGAATGACCAGAATGACTTACTTATAGTAATAACCGGAAAACACAACAAAGTAAAGCACCCAATAAAATGGCGACTAAATAAATGGTGAAATAAAAAAAAAGGATCAAAAAAGATCCAGAATAAACTTGATAACTTTAAGGCTGTTGATTTATTGTTGTTTAAGAATTAAATAGCCAAATATTTCATATCACTGGATCCGCAGCCGTTCTTATATAACTGGACAAAAGGAAATAAAAAATAAGGACTGGAACATTTCACAAAATGGGACCTTAGATCGGCAAGGCTGAGCAGATACAAGCCGTTCGTAATTCATCATGAATCATGCTCTATCAAATGGAATTAATTCCAATGACAGACGATTATTTTATTTGGGAGCTGAGCTGGCTCGGGAATTTTAAGTCCCCGAGACCCGTGACCTATAATCAGCTCGCATTCCTTGTTTGCTTTTGTTGACATGTAGATCAATCATCGTATTCCGAAAGATGAAGGGCTGTAGTGGAAAGTGGCAGTGAATAGTTTATATACTTCGAATCAACTGATATTAAGATATCTCATTAACGGTTATTTATTAAGAAACTTCTGAAATGATTCTTTATTCAAATATTTCATTCTTTGGGAGTTTAAAGCTTTAGTTCAAATAATCATCACCGATAATGAACACATTTTTCAGCAACATTTCAGAGATTATAATTGGATATTATTAGAAGATGAATGCTCTCCTCAGAATCTGGTGTTTCAAATCGACAGCCTGATAATCATCAGTCGTAAGTGAGTCACTTTGTCAGGGTCATATCCAACGGATGGTTAGCATATCCGGATGATTGACCGGGGAAATTCCTATTCACTCACACTAGTCCATTAAAGGAAATTTCCGGACAAGTTCTATACGATTACTTTATACGATTACTTTATAATGTAGTCAGACTCTGGAGTCCAGACTCTGGATT
Organism: Middelhovenomyces tepae; assembly: GCA_003708105.3. Taxonomy (NCBI): domain Eukaryota; kingdom Fungi; phylum Ascomycota; class Dipodascomycetes; order Dipodascales; family Dipodascaceae; genus Middelhovenomyces; species Middelhovenomyces tepae. The sequence goes on along the minus strand of PPNF03000023.1, from coordinate 28,636 downwards.
CTGGACTGTTAAATATCGAGAAGTTAGAACCAATAAAGGACTTGTCAATAACAATATAATATATATATATATATTTTTTAGTGATTTTTAATGCATCAATTCAATTTACTGTTATTCATTCATCGTCGTCTTATTAGCTACGGTTCGCCGATGTCAATATTTATAATATTTATTCCTTCAACCTAATTCCTTCAACGGTCCTAACGTAATTCCTCCAACGTAATAATCCGAGGTAAACTTATAAGAATTTGTAATGGATTCCTAGACCAAATCAGCACTGTTCATTGTCTTTTGAAAGGATTAACAATCGACAAGTGGAATGGAAATTTGCTTTTAATCCATATGTGCTGCAGCAGTGCCTTCGGGTACAGGGACATTAAAATACCCGGTGTGTTTTCTGGGATCAGATCGTGGTCCGCACTATGCCTAAAAGAGATTCTATTTTAATCGTGATTAAGTCGTCAGCCTATTTTCTTCCAGGTTTCCTTTTAACGTAGATCCGCATTGTATATCCGCGTCATTTTGATCCGATTAAGCTTTTCAACATACGTAATTTAGCTAACGAAAAAAGCCAAGATCGACGATTATAAGCGCAAATACTAGTTGGGTAATTTCTGATCTTTCCTGACCCTGCTTCGATTAAAAGAAGGCTTTATATTATTCGTGAAACTTTGATGAGGAGAACAATCATTCATTCTCTTGAATCAAAGTTACAATAGTTAAAGGATGATAGTAAATGCTTGATGAGTAGGATATTAAAGACTGGAATTATTTGACATTTAGAAACTGTTTTGATCGGCTTTTGATCGTCATACAACGGCAATCGCATTAAGTTTTGACAACCCGGTAGTGGTAGATCGCCGCTGGTCTAATGAGCCCATCAATCATTGCCGGATGTATATCCTTAATGAATTTTCATTGTAATCGTTCGGTCAGCATAGAAAGCTTCAAATTCGATTTTGGCTAGACGTTTTAGCAGCTTGCCGGAACTCCACAATAAAAAAGCCTGGTGAAGGAGATGCAAAACCACAATAAATATCGTCAATTAAATTCAATTTGAAATATTATTACACTTTTAAATGTTGGTACGACGAGAATCTAGATAGGTCGAGCAGCCTTAATGGCCTTTTGGTCAAGCTAGCATTTGCACCCAATCGAGTGCAACTTCTTCACAAATGCATTTGTTACTGAAATAAAAGCAACAGGCATCTAAGATTCCTAGGCTAGCAAGAATAATAGTGCCAAATAAAAAATAAGTCTTGCTTGAAGATTCATTTTTGAGATATTATTTCTGTGGTAGGCCTAATATCACAGCTAAATAGGAATTATATCCTCTACAAATTCAAAATATTACATTCCAAATGTCGTACATGCATATCTGTAACCATAAAAAAATAGATTATATTACTACTATTACTACACACATGTAACCAGGGATTTTAAATAAACTGCTACTGCTGTCTGCACATATCCCTACAGGTCCTCCAGTTAATAGTTACCTTATATCTATACCTTAATGCCAATTGTGTACCTGACTTTAAATAAAGACTTAATTTGCCATATTAATGACTTAATCAATCGGTTTAATTAGGTAAATTGTTAAATTAAATTCCAAAGTATCCAATAAGAATCCGAAAAGTCGGTGGTACAAGACGATGTGACCATTTTACATAGGAGAAGATAATTATCATTCCCTTATAACTATGCCCTTCGCACTCGGAATTAGAAAGATGCGCTATTAAATTATCTCAGTAATAGAGGTCCCAAATTTGTTCCTCGTGATTTCAATCGATGGCATGTATAAAGTTACTAAGCAGAAGTCATCCCAACATTTACAATGAATGATGAGACTAGACGAGGAGCATTGATGGCTCCTTAATTCCGCCAATATAGAGAGAATATTGTCAATAGCTCTATATCTTTGGGAAATCCTTCTCCAATGAACTATGACGGTGACAGTGAGGATTAAGGCATAAATGTGAAAGCCATGAATCAGGCTACAATGTTCGACCATTAGTACAGTATTTACTGTAACGACCACATTATCACATGTTCCAAACCGGACGAATTGGGTAATGTAATTGATTCCAAAAGAAGCCTGTCAACTTCTCAAAAAAGAAAACGCAGCCCTCTTTTTCGCCAAAAAACAACCAACAGAACAACCAATTCAAGAGCAAAATTTTCGTAACTTCCTTTAAATTGATCCATTTATGATTCTATAATCAATTGTTATTTTTTCCAGATGAAATAATCAGGGAGAAAACATTGACAGTCTTAAAAGCAATTTTGTGTGCTCAGGAACTGACTTGAACTCTATTACATAATTCTTTTACCCCATTCAGCCTCACTAAAAGCAATTCCTGTCATAATTACCTAATAGAAAAAGCAATTTGGATAAATTGTTATGTAACCAGACTCTGGAACTTGCAGACCACAAAAATCGTAGGCTTTCTCCAGATTTATTACTTAATATCGACACAAGTAAACAATAGACTGCTGCGCGACCTTTACCAATTAGTCCTGCCGTACTGTAATGTTCAATTGATGAGCTCCCACTCAGTCTGGCGTCAATTTCTTCTATAAAGAGTCCGTTTCCCACTTTTTTTTCGAAATTAACTTGCCTTCTTAACTTGCACTTTTCCTACCTTCAGGAAAAGATTTCACGCTCGTATACAAGCCTAGCACTGCTCCTTAGCACTGCTGAACTCTAGCTTTCGCTGGAAACTGACTCTGCTCTACATCTGCTTACTTCAAGCAATTGCAATCGCATTTATTTGTCTAGACTATTACTTCAGTCTACAACAATGCACTTTGCCTCAACCACCTACCCAGCTTCGGCTGACTCCACTGGACTTTCATTGTACCATCAGCTCTATCTACTTGCTGATGAGATCGCCAATGAACCTCCTAACTCGCCCACTGCCGACGAGTGTGATGCTGCACTCGATCTGCCAGAACTCGAGCCCTGTCTCTCTGAATCTTCTGAAGATGAGACTGATTTGGAGGAGCTTTTTGACAAAGCTCTCAACTCTGCATTGGACAGCCCTGAATCAATTACAACTGCAAGCCAATCGCCTGAAGACGCCATTAAAGTCTCAGAGCAACAACTAAGAGAATGCCTATCAGCTGATGTCTCCTTAGACATCATCTCCAAGGGACCTGAATCTACTACAATCGGGACACCCAAACCAACTAGACCGGCACACCATGCAAGAGGCCTCTCGGCCATTTCCTTGCGCCAAGACAACAGAAAGGACAAGCTTTCTTTCACCTCTGGTATCACTCACAAAACAAACACCTTCGCTTTAGCAGCTGCCAGAACTGCTATGGCCAACAGGGGACAATCACAATCCCTCACTACTGGGAATACTATTCCTAAACCTTTTGGACCTGCTTCCAAATCCACTGTGGCCTCATATCTCAAAGACATCAACGCTCAGCCGCTCTCTCTTGCTTTTCAGGAGAGAGCCAGGCCCAAGCCAAAGTCTGCCACAAAGGTTGTAATCAAATCACAACCATTATCACAAGGAACTGTCCCGAAGCCATTTGGCCCGGCTTCAAAATCTATCATAGCTACATATCTTAAAGATATAAACACACCAGAACTCCTTCCTTGCCAGAGGGAAGTATCTAAATCCACCGGCTCTAAATCCCCAGTAAACAAAGGATTTTCAGGAACCCAGGTGAAAACTAGCAGAAACAATGCTGGAGACCTTGATCTTGCCTTTCAAGAACTCAAAGCTCCAGTCAACCAAACAAACATTGTCTCTTCTAAAGAATCAACCTTGGAACTTGTCCGAACCAATCCTAAACCAAGTTCTCCTCGAGTCTCCTTTGAAGATGAGGAAAGACCTTCCAACAATGCATCTCCAATCAAAGACTCAGCACCTATCAAGCCTATTCTCAAGACTTGCAGTAAATACTCCACAGCAGGCCCTGTTTCCGGTCCTCTTTTAAACCCATGCTCAGTCTACAGCAAACTAGACGGCACTCCTTGCTACAGGTCATATCCACAAGACCAACCTCAAGTCTCCATCAACCACTGCAATATTGTCGCAACCATCCAACAACCAAAAAAACTAAATCGAAATAAACTCTTAAGCTTTCTCAGCGGCCTTAAGGAAAAATTCACAAAAACTAAACCAAAGAATTAATCGGATATCGGAAAAGGACAAAAAAATTGGAAAAGACTAAAATTCAAAAACAGACAAACGCAAACCAAAATCAAAACCAACAAAACCAACTTAACCTCTAATAAATATATAAACTTCAACTATTTCAAATGTAGAAATCAGTAGATCAGAGTCAGCAGCAGAAATCTTGTGATAAAGCCAGGATTTGAACTCTTCTCTTGGACTCTTCACGGGAAGAAGAGCAGGGAACGAAAAAACGGTCAAGGAACATTAGAATTATTAAAGAATCAAGAGAGTGTAAGATTTACGCAAAGAACGGCGACAGTTAGACTGCAGTGCTTATCTGAGGCAAATACAGCTCTTAATACCAGAAAATTTGCTTAACCAGCGCACCTAGAAAGGTCTGTTCGCACCTAGAAAGGTCTGTTCGTTTGCATCCTTAATACGCTCAGTTTCTAGTCCTGTCCTCAGTTGACAATGGAGATAATATAAGCGTATCTTTGCCCTCCCTATTATTCTAGATATCAGGCTCAATATTAGCACTAGCATAGACCTGCTCCTCCCTCTGTATGGTCTCAACAACTTCCTTAGAATCTCCAGCTCCAAACAACTGACAACTGTTCAACAGAGCTTGAAAACTAGAATGGCTCACTTGTTCTTTGGTAGCAATAACCATGAGCATTCTCAGGATCAGGACAAGTATTTGGTTCCCATCGAATAAATAGTGAAAGTGCTGTCACCTCATGTGACAACTGTACTAAGACTCCGATCTGATTCCGACTTTAAGATTTAAACAATGGAGCAATTGAGACAAATTGTGACTCATGATCAGATGAATGGTCGAAGCTGGAATAGAGCATCCGTACCGTCCTCCATCGAAACTCTCAAATTATAACCTCGACTGCTTTAGAAGTTAAAGGTGGGGTTCTGTAACGGGAATGGAGCAACTGCCAGATGCGGAATTGCCGCTCTATGAGATCTGGAGATAGAATTGAGAGGATTTCGATGAGCTCTCATCACTATCGCTCTATAAAATCAGAGACTAAATTGTGAGGAATTTCGAGGAATTTCAAGGACGTTTCAGCTAATGACTAATTTGCTTAATTGTGTTTATAGAATATTACCAATCTTGATAAACATTTCGTAACTCCAAAAAACCGATAGTAGGTCAACTTTTTGTAATCATTCAGGTCATAAACGACCTTGTAAATCAAGTTTGCTGCTTATTCATTCAATTCTACGGAGTCCGGCACGATAAGGGCCCCCACAATGGATTTCCCAATTCCACCAATCATGGGCGATCATTAATTTCGTTTTCGCAATACTTCCCTAGAACATTCTAAAGCAACATTCTTTAAAAAGCCAGACCTCGGAATTAACCGGTCAAATATCTAGTCTCAAATGAGTATTTGTTGCTGCCCGTGATGTGCCATCACTAGGCTTATGCGCAAAATAATTAAGCGATTAAACAGAGCGATTACACCATTTAAAGCACCGATCGGCAAAGCATTGCAAGGATCAACACAGGAACGAACTTGTTCTATGTAAATCAATCATCAAGTACTAATATTTATTTCGGCTAGCTAAACTAAGGCTGTGCGGCGGTGAGATTCCAAACTTCGGCTCCTTCCGAGGGTATCTGTTTAGAGGACTTTTCACAGTGCACAGCACATCAACATTCAACACATCAACACATCAACACATCATCATACCATCAAGCATCACCTATGAAATTAATTACTAACAAGATCAAGATCCTCTCAAATTTAGAGATTCACAATGATTTAAATCAGATCTTAACAGGCTTCTATGTTATCAGGCTAACTATTTACGGATGTTTTTTTCCCTTTTTGAAAGCTTGTGGGGGACAAATTTTTCGCAGCCAAATTTAGTAGGCAAAACTCCCAACTTATCACAGTAAAATATCGGCTAGCTAAGCTTTTCGGAGTCCCGAACGCGCTCCTAACCAACAATGGAGCGAAATGGATATACACTGGACATGTGTATATATATTGAACGGCATGTTGCCTTTGACTAGGTTAACATATCTAGGTTAAGATGACGAATTCAAAGCCTTTGAATTTAATTCAAAAGATCCTGGCAGATCATGTTGTTGGTGATAGTCCTGTTGATACTGGATCTATAATCTGTGTCAAGGTGGATTGGGTTTTGTCATCGGAAATGACTTGGTTAGCTTTAAGTGATGCTCATGAGAAAATGGGTCGACCGGGGTTGTTCAATAAGGATCGATTTTGGCTGGCAGCTGATCATAACGTTGATCCTAGAATAAACGATACTCCGAAGGCCAAAATGTTGATTGCAAAGGCTGAACAAGGTGCAAAAGAACTCGGGATCACGAATTATCTTCCTCCTAATGTTACCATCATGCATACTGAGTTTTATAGGCAAAAATGTCAGCCTGGAATGATTGTCATCGGTAATGATTCTCACACCTGTTCTAGTGGGGCACTTGGAGCTCTTGCTGTTGGAATGGGAAGTACTGACGTTTCGTTTCCTTTGGTCACTGGAGAGAGTTTTTTCCAAGTTCCAGAAGTGCTTAGAGTAGAGATCACAGGACAACCAAAGTTCGGGATAGGTGGTAAAGATATCATTCTTCATATCCTCAAATTGTTCAAGAGAAATACTATTGCTGCAGGTCGTGCTGTTGAATACGGAGGTCCAGGACTCCAACATTTGTCTTGTGATGCCAGATTTGCTATATCCAATATGTCTACTGAATTTGGCGCTCTTGGTGCAGTGTTTGTACCTGATCAACAGACTGCCGCATATGTTCAAAGCAGGCCGAATCCAAAGTTCAAGAATGAAAGTGTTTATTTCAAACCTGATGAAGGTGCTGAATATTCTCAAGTTGTCACCATTGATCTTGCAGATGTGGTTCCTTATTTCGCAGTATTTCCAGAGCCTGATAATGTTGTTCCTGTTTCAAGTAAAGTTGGAATGAAGCTCGACGGCTGTTTCATAGGCGCTTGTACTACAACCGAAGAAGATCTCATCATGGGTGCTTTAGTACTACGAGCATGTCTTGAAGCTGGCATGAAACCTGTTGAAGGAAAAACTCGTCGGGTTACTCCTGGATCAGTTGCAACCATAGCACAATTAAACAAACTCGGGCTTTTTCAATGGTATGAAAAGGCAGGATTTACAGTTGGTGCACCAGGGTGTAGTTATTGCTCTGGAGGTGCTGCAGATCAAGCTGGTGATGGTGAAGTTTGGCTCTCTTCACAAAATAGAAACTTCAAGAATAGAATGGGTCCTGGAGCAATTGCAAATCTTGCCTCTGCAGCCACAGTTGCCGCATCTTCTTTCTCAATGACGGTGACCGATCCTACGGAGATCGTTGACAATCTCGACCATGAATATTTCGATGCAGTTCGACCATATTTCCAGGGAGAATTGGAGTCTATAATGTATAGTGAACCCCGGGAACAGGTTGTCTCGCCTGTCTCTCGACACAAAGCTTATGCAGAAGAGATATCTCCTCTTCCTGATGTCATCAAATCAAGGGTGCAAAGATTTGGAAACGATGTAGACACAGATGCTATAACTCCAGCGGAAATACGGACAGGGACGATAGATGAACTTGTTAATGGAGCATTCAAATATGTGCGACCGGATTTTAATCAAAGGATAGCAAACGGTAGAAAGATTATAGTTGCAGAGCGAGGATTTGGTTCAGGATCCTCTAGAGAAACTGCACCAATAGCTCTCAAAGCTGCTGGGATTCAAGCAGTTATCGCAAAGTCATTTGCTTATATCTATAATCGTAATCAAGCCAATGCTGCATTGTTTGGAATCAAGGTGAGCGACCAACGATTTTACGATATAGTTGAAGAAGATACCGAGGTGGAGGTTCTTGTTAAAGAGAGAAAGGTTTCAGTTAATGGGCAAAAGTTTCCTTTCAAAATCGATGCTATTGAACTGGCACTTCAGAACAGTGGTGGTTTGTTTAATCGATGGAAAAGAGATGGAAGAGACATTTTCAAGATTCTTTTAGAGGATTCTTCCAAGATAGCAGGTTGCGGATCTGGAGAATTAGACGGTTGTAATACTAAAGAGGAGCTAGCATGGTAGATAGATAGACAGATAGACGGATAGATCATGACAATTTAGAGTCAAGTTAATACAAGATTTACACAAGTTGCATACGCTTTACTAATAAGTTGAAGCGACCAATCTAGGGCATATGGACTATCGCCGACCAGTCGGTAACTAAAGCTGAATCTGCCGCTCGAACAAGTGTGAGGTATGGATTACAACTTTGTGGAAGAGGATAATTGAATAAGGAACCGATGCCAGTTTTCGCCGATAATATCGGATGATGTGCATTTCGCCGATATCGTCATTCTGATCTCCCAAATGAAGATCCTCAGAGACCGGCGTTTTGACAATTCGCCGATATAATCATCCATGCCCATAAGGTTATCGGGGGAAATCACCGATATTATCTGTCCAATAGTTTAGAATCAGGTGTCTTCAAATCTGTTTGTTAGAAAGCTTTTATATTAATATCCAATTCTCTGAAATAGATTCGAGCAAAGAGTTGACAATATAATGCTACCAAAGCTTCGGATCGGTGATTCATAGATCACCAGACTGCACAGGCTCTACAGAGTTCTGAAATCTCAATAATTTGGCGATGATGGACAATTTATATGACCTTTTGCTGAACATCAGCTTGAATAATTAAGCAGATTTGAGAACAATTTCAGATTAATTGATCAGTGGTGCTGAAAAGTGAGGCAGATTTCGCGGCCGTGGTTGATAGCCAGTTAAAACTGTGAGGATGTTTCAAATCAGGTGGATCTCGATAATCATGTAAAAGGAGGTTGTTATGAATCTAGAGATGAGAAAAATTTACTATTTAGATCTAAAATTAGAGGACTGAATGTTGTCAACCTCTTCTGTCGAACTGTCTAATTATACCTTTAATAAAGTTACCACTTACAGATGCATAATTAACAAATTAGACCGAGTAAAGCCCGGTTCAAATGATTCAAGATTCTCCCGATATAATGTAAGGAATAATAGGATTATAATTCTCCGGTGCCGATTCGGAGCAGTTTTCAGGAACGTTGCTTCCGTCGACCCCACTTTACTTAATAACCCCACTTTCCCCTCATTTACCTTTGGGCAACAGATTCATGATACTGCGTCATAAAGCAATGTTACGAGCCAAAAAGTTGGTAATTTTCAGTTATTTTAGACACTTTGATAAAGTAGATTAAAGAGAAAGACAGAAAGGTAGCGGTGAATTTGAAGAAACCCAGTCTGTGTTTGAGATTCACCGTTCCGTTCACGAGTAGAGTGATCTGATAGCCAAAAAACCTTAGTAAATTGAGATCTTTAGACTAGGAGTTCTAGTATGTTATAAGCTCCATTTAATACGTTAGTTGGCGAAGGAGACTTTATTAGCATAGTTCTAGATGCTCCTCTCCTACAAAGGCACCTTTCCGTGAATCCCATCAGTAACTAGCTTTATTCCATTTATCGCACCAGGTCCCTCCAAGCCACCTAATTCAATTGTCAGATTATCCTTACGATCTAATACGACTCATGATTCTTGAGAAACTTCATCATTTACAAGTAGTTAAATCCTTAACATTGTGTTCAACATACAAACTAAACATCTCCTAAGTACTAATCGGTGTGTTCTTCTTCGTGAGCAACTTTGACAGCTTCAGAAGACTCATACCATTTATCACCAGGCTTTGAAAGATCATCCAAATCAATATGTAGAGCTTGCTTCTCAATCAATTCCTCAGTGGTAATAGCAACAGGATCTCCAAAGATAGCTACCATTTCTTCCAAAGAAACTCCCTTAGTTTCTGGATAATAAAAGTAGAATACCACGACCATTATAGCACTGGTAATGATGAAAACAAGATAATATTTCCATCCGATATTCTGGAAAGCAGTAGGAGCAGCACCTAGATAAATGATTGTAGCAACGAAAAGACCCGAGATAGATAAAGACATTCCCTTTGCACGAGCAGGAGTAGGGAAGATTTCAGAGGAATAGATATAAGTAGGAGAATCAACAAATGTCGAGAACCAAGCAATATGCCAATAAAACATAAATACTCCAGCAGCTTGTAAACCACGGCTTGGACTAATATCATTTCTTGCTACAACAGCAGCCATACCAACAAGAGCAGAAATACATCCACATAAACCAATCATGGACATTTTAATTCTTCCGATTTTATCGACAATAAATGCACAAATAAGATTTCCAAATGGACATACAGTAAGATAACCTGCTGCCAACATAAGCTGTTGAGAAGATCCATATCCTAAAGATTGATAAAGTGAAGGTCCATAGTTGTTAATGACCAAAGTTCCAGTTGTCTGACCAGTGAAAAGAATACCAAAACCAAGAATTACTCTCTTTCTATAATTTGGTTTCATAAACATATCGGACCAAGTTGGAGTGGTCAAGATATCGACTTCCAATTGTTTTCTCATTTGGAAGAATTCCGCCTTTGCAAAAGATTGTTCAGGATCATGATGATCAAAATGGATCTTTTCAACCACTTTATAAGCTTCTTTTGTCTTATTATTCAATAATAACCAACGAGGAGATTCAGGCATCCACCAAATTCCAATACCTAAAGCCAAGGGGAAAATAATTGCAATGGCAAGAGGGATTCTCCAAGATGCACCATTTGTAGGCGAGACCCAAAAGAATCCAAATCCAACCCAATCTGATAAAGTATAGCCAACACTGATGAAAACACCATGAGATCCTACTAACATTCCACGTCTATGAGGAGAAGAAACTTCGGATTGATATAATGGAGTTGTACCAACAACCATTCCAGCTCCAATTCCAGCGATAAAACGAGCAGCAATAAACATTCCAATATTGACACTACCAGCTTGTAAAGCAGAACCTACAACAGCAAAAGCACTTGCTACAGTAAAAGCTCCTCTTCTTCCAAGTGTATCGGCACACCATGAAGTACCTAAAGCTCCGAAAAGTCCTCCGGTTTGAAACAACATATTAATGGCACCTTCTAAAGAAGAAGCATTGCTGCGTGTATCAAGTCCCATATATGATAAGAATGAAGGTTGTCCCATAGTCGAACTGATGATAGATGAAGTATAACCATAAGTTAAAGATCCTAAACTGACGAAAATAACCACTCCAATGTTGAACCACGAAGTTGATTCCCTCATTCTAGTGAATGTATTTTGTTCCACCATTCTGCCGATATTGATGATTCTAACAGGAAATGACGATTATATATAAGAAAATAAAGTCACGACAAGGAATGCATATCTATCCAACGGAATTTTCTTCCGAATGCTTAAATTTGTTCGATCTAGACCAGAAGCTGGGGTTGACATCATATTTCACTTGTTTTCCTATTCACCGGTATTAAAACTCCACCGGCGTTTTTTGACCATTTTACCCCACTTCCTAATATGGATATTTTCCGTCGATCTTGGGAAACATAGAGCGGCCTCAGAGCGCAAAAAATGACCACTTAATGATTGAAAATCAACAACTTCAGAGTCTGTGTGACTCCTTAGCTCAGCTCAGTTGTATTATAATATTCGCATATCGGCGCCGATACAGCTATACAAACTGACAATATTACTACAGTGCAAATGTTGCATATAAATTACCAACGGGACGGTGGACTTCGGGGTCTTAGTGAATACGGTTAGTCTACTAGTATATTTTCCTATTCTAGTCTAAGAAAATCTCATGCTGATCCTGAATCTCATGGTTATCTGTCGCACAAGTGACCAGTCTATTGTTTATAATGTAGTAGCACTTTTTAGAGCAGCAATAATAAATTGAGGATCACAGTAAATCTTCAAACGTTGGTACAGTAAGTCTACAACTTTGATATCTAACGATATACCTTTTCTCTGTTGAGCACAATTGCCGTAATTTTATCCTGACCGGATAATCTGTCGGATACAAGGCATTCAAACGGCTACCCCGCATTTGTGACCAAATATGGGTGTTTCGGAGTTGGGAGTAAAAAAGTATACTAGTAAAAAGCTTGGTTTCGCTCCGGGAGTTTCAAACAGCCGCGCAATTGGCACTTGGCATACTGATTGGGCACTTTAGAGAAAATATTAACGGCCAGCTATATTTCGAGATGCTCTTCTGATTTTGCTATTAGACCTGTAGTCAGTTATTTGATTAATATTTAGGTTGGATTCTCTAAGTCCGATGTTGGGTTGCATTGGACAGATACCCCCACATTTAGTTCGGTAAACTACATTGCTGTAGCCCGATTCTCCGCATTAACAGCCGTGCCGTGCACGTCTCATGTTTCCTTGCAAGTCTCATATTATTGAGTCATATATGACCCAGATTGAACTTGAAGGCTTTACTAAAATGTTACCCCACATTTGTAATTTCCAAATAAGAGAAATCTTTAAAAAGCGCTTTCTAATAAGTCGGAGATTTTGAAGATGGGGGTCTCAAAACAAGGTCTGAGCTTCATCTCCGACTGAAATCATCCCATAAAAGTGCAGGGGGTACGAATTAGTTGGGTTGTGATGCCTCGGCAAAGACTGGCCCAGATCACTATGAAATCTCGGGAATTCGCCGGTGTACACAATAAGCTCCGATTCCGGTTTGACAGAATGCCGGATCCTTTCCAAGTTTGAACTTTGGCAGGCGACTGAGCTGAAACATGAAGATACTAGACCTTGACTGGTAGAGGACGGAATTTTCATTTGGCCAACTCCAAATCTCTGTTGCGAATGCGGGGATGAGGCCTTTATGAGGGGAAATGAGAGGAATGTATGTCGCCGAATCAAACCAACACATTGAACTGTTGGCAGATTAGCAGTAAATTCCGATGATAGAAAGGGATACTTTTCACTAAGAAAAGTTCATGTCAAATTCACCGAACTTTATAGAATACATGCAAACTCGGGCTCTGTTGTGGTGGAGAATCTCGTCTCTAGAATATTAGAAAACCATGAAATGCCGTCGAGTCGAAAATTGTGAAAGTAGTTGTATTAATATCAATATATAATAATTTTACCTGTTATTTAAGCGCTATTCCATTAATCTTGACCAATTTTACATTGGTGAGCCATAGGTTTCGACAATTCTACTAGAGACACCTTGTGGCCAAATCATGACTCTTTAACGCTTCAAAGTTAGCCATTCCAAGAATTTTGTGGTCTAGACTTGTCGAGAGGCCAATAGCTTGGCTCCTGTCTTATCTGCTTGACTCTTGCTTACAGTCTCTAGGCTCTGTAGAGCCACTTGGCTGATTTTTGAAAGGTTAATTGCCGTCGTGTTAGTATCTTTGGTCGATTGTCTAATTTGCTGGCGGTTCTCATCTTTGCTGAACCATCAAGCCTTTAACCTTTAATTTTGGATTCCGTGGTGAGATAATTGGGTGAATTCTACGAATATTATTCTTGTCCAAATCTGCAAACTGAAGAGTGAAACTATCTAGATAAGCCACACAAGTTAAGAATACTGGAGGGATAGCAACAGAAGACAAGTCAGACTAAACTATGTCTTTATATCGTCATTTATTAGTTGGAGTATATTCCGAGTCGTGAAATAAGGTGAGTACACAGGTATAAATGCTCTCTCTTCCCCTTGTTAACGATATTAACTAACAGTTTCTCTACAGTGAAGCCGCATAAACATCTAACTAAGACAATAAAATATTTTCTGTCGAAGATGCTTTAAATGGTTCAGCTTTATGCATTTGTTATCGCTCTTAAAGATTTGTGTGGTAAATTTTAGGGGCTGATATTAGAGTCACCTGTGTTCAAGAATTGCTGAGCCTCGGGATTCTATCAAACTTGGAAGCAAGTAAGACAGAGTTGTGTCCTGTTAATACTGTGGAGATTATTGTTCTCCAGTTGAAATTTTATGGCATTTTCTAGGTAAGCTATTAATTCGCAGCGGAAGCTACTATAGATATCGCTTTGTTTGAGGAATACTTTGAATTTGCCATTGAATAGTTCGCGGCAATCTTTGGATATCCACACTCCTTCTTTCACTTGTCTGTAGGTGCTTAAACTAGGCATCAGTGATGTTACGAGATGAATTTTCCAGTGCTTAAAAATCTAAAATCACTATATCTCAAAATAGATCATCAGATGTACCGGATTGATGTATGAGAGGTGGTTGCACTCTTGGCAAAAATAAATTGAGAACTAATACTAAATTAATTAGCAACCATCTACAAGAGAGTAATATACAGTAAATCGGGATAGATGAAGCCATGTAAGCTTTCTTGAAATTATGGACGGAATTAAATATTTCTAGTAGGGAATTATAGAAGAAGAAATCCGCTGGGGTCTATACTGGTCAGTGCTCCGCTGACTGACTGGAACGCGACCATTGAAGCTAATTAAAGGTAGAAATAACGCTGTAACTTGCTCTCAATATGGAGCACTGCAGAATGGCCAACTTAAAAATTTAATTCGAGACATGCCCTCAAAAGATTCGGCAGACTCTTACTTTTCGGCTTAAACTTCGGACTGGAGAGAACGTGAGGCGTGCCAATGTCATGTCACTATTCCTATATCGAATTTCTATGGTTATGATACTATGTGATTCAGGCGAATATACTTTCATAAGATGATGACTGAGAGCGAAGAACGAATAAACAGCAAGTTATGGGATGCTAAACGCTCGTTGATTCATCAAATATTTAAGCAATGAACATTTGCAGCTACTGAGTCATTCTTCATTCATCTTTCAACTTGCAGAAACCATGAGTCCATGACAATCAAAGTGACTTTGGATAGGTATTTATTCTGGATTCCAATGGGGGTTCTAATGGAGATAATTTTAGAGATACTAATGGTGACCAATATTATCAGTTGCCTGCAGGCGGATACTTTTACTCTTCTGGAGATCCTTTTCTAAAGTGCGTATTGCCAACGATCAGGTCTATCCATACAAAAAAAAGCATGCGATAGCACAGTTGAATCCTGTCTACTCTTCCAGTATTATCAACACAACTTCGAGGGAATTTCTAGAGCAATTATAGCGATATGATACAGCTTTTAATAGATATTATCGGCCAGATAAAACTCTGCTTGGCTCAACATTTTCCATATATCTTCTATATAAGAATTATTTTGCATTCCTACCATGTATCAAGCAATTTCAATACCTGTTATCCAGATCCAAGGAAATAAAATAAAGAGATCAAAGAGAGATATTAATATTCATTCATTTCACAGCCGATAGAATATCGGTAGATAAATTACGGATACAGAATCCGATATTTTTTTGCAATCGAGTGGTTACGTAATCAGCCGATATCCGGAAGATTCCGTCGGAGCAGGCCCCGAATCTTATTTACAGTTAATGAATCATTCACGAGTTTTAAATGACAGAATGCATTTAGATGATCTACTTTCTTGTGCCTGATTTAGATGTAATAGATAAGCCGACGGCAAGGCGATTCCTTCGCCTGCGCTAGTGACAAAAGATCGATAGGCCGATTACGAATTTGGGGCTATCGATGGCATCATCTCCAGTGATTTTTTATTATATAGGATCTTGTACCTTTTATACCGTTTGCTAAGAATGCCATGATATGATGACGGATGGCTTTTCTAATAAGATTCTAAAGCCAGAGAAAAAGCGAGAACAGAATCGACAAGCACAAAAGGCATATAGACTTCGGAGGCTGGTTTATGTCAAACGACTAGAATCGGAATTACAACTATTTAGATCTCGATATATTGAGCTAGCGGCACAGGACAACACTTCAATCAACACAGGGACCATATCTGAAAGTGCATCACCGGCGACAACTTCTGATCAAACAGATGATAGTCCTGAAGAGCTTGTTTCAGCAGTTGAATTCATTTTACATCTAGAGAAAGTTTGTAAAGGTCATGTTCAACCACTGGATGCAAATGGAGCTAATATTCTTCGACCGGACAAAGCTGATGGGCATGCATTGTTAATAACATGGAATAGACTGATATTACCTACAGAAGTAGATCCGGAACGAGTTGTTCCTATCATTGTTAACGACGTGCCGGCTGCAGAGACTACAATGGCTATGAATGATAGATTTGTGGAAAATCCCTATAATGTACATCAAGTGGACAAGGACGTGAAATCGTCACTAGATTTACTTATCAAGTTATGTGAAGAACTACCTCTAGACTCTGGAGAGATGACTCCTGTTATGGCATGGTATTACATTTCGCGCAATCCTGATTTTAAGCAACTTAACCTCATTTGGCTTAAGGAATACCTCGCAGCAAGAGCTCAATGTCACGGATATGGTGCAGTTCTTTCTAAAGAGACAGTTGACGATGGAATAAGTCTCGCGCTGATCTTCTAGAGATAAACAAATTAATATTCAATCCTTTAAATTCTATATAATTACCTTGATGCTGCATACCATCCACTCTTTTTACTGGTATTGAAGAGTCTTTCGGCCACTGTTTGGCTATATTGATACTCTGCTGCTCCTCCTTGATCGATCTCCAAAGGATTGAGTCGATCATAAGGTGCAAGGGCAATAAGATCATCTACTAATGTTTCTTTAACTGTCTCTGCCGGATAGAAATGGTATTTGTTTGTGTTATCCGTTGATGCTAGTCTGTTGGCTTCCCATTTACGTTGCTCTTCGATAGGAGGTAGAGTCTTTGCTTCAGAAAACACACCGGCGATAGCTGCGGCAGTAGATTCTAGAGCATGAAAGAGAAGTGGGCACACAATAGTTCCCATAAGAGCTAATCTATCTTGTCCAATAGGAAATGTTTGCAAGTATAGTCCTTTAACACGACTAGCAGATGAAGGGAACGGATATTTTGTATCTATCTCGATCTTTTCTTTAATAAAAGGATAGTGGTAATGATATCCAGTTGCAAACATGATGCTGTCAAAACCAGCTTCTCTAGAACCATCAGCGAAAATAACTTCACCAGACTCTGGATCGAACCCCTTTATCTCTGGCTTAGCAACAATCCCCGCAGAGTTTCCTGCTCTCTCCAACCATGGGAAACCTTTATTTTCAGACCTCCTTGCAAGAAATACTATATCCGCATAAGAATATAAGTAACGTAATATATCTATTCCACTTCGACTGTTACCGATCATGAGCACTTTCTGTCCTTGATATTTCTCTGGGCGCCTGAAAGCTTTGCTATGTTGGATCACATTAGGGAAAGCCTTGTTAAACTCAGCCAAGCCTGGAAGGGGCTATATTAGTCTAGGTTTAAAATTATCAAGTGTGTAACTTACAGGAATATAAGGAAGAGTATAATGACCTACTGCCGAAATAATGGCATCAAATTCCTCCTCATACCAACCATCAGTGTCTTCATCACGATATGTTCTCACAGTGAGGATCCAACCTCTAGTTTGACCGCTTTCAATCACTTCTTTGGCACGCTCAACTTTTGAATTGAATCGAATGTACTTGCGCAAATCATTCTCCTCTGCCAACCTATCAAAATATTGCTTGACCTCTTGATGAGTTATAAATGGATCGATTTTTCGAGCTTCTTTGACTGGATAATTCGGAGAATGAGAATATCTCATAAATCTCTAAAAGTTAGAATAATAAACCTCTTGGCTAACACTTACGCTTGGAACATTGGTATTCAAATCGGGATAGATAGCACTATTGTTCCATTTCAGCTTCTCGGGCTCGGATTTGGTGATCAACTGTTCGTCCACAGACTTATTCTGGAGCAATGCTTTACTAGGGATCTTGGGGTAAGGATCGATAAGCTCAGGAATATTATGAACGCCTAATAACTTTGGGTTCGGGAGTTCAGGGTCACTTGCTGGCAAAGCATTCCATACCCCGCCAAGATCAGAATTTCTTTCGAAAACAACAATCTTGGTAAACGCAGGAACTTCAGGTAACTTTCCAGTACCGACAGTGGAAGTTCCATCGCTTGATGTATGCAATAACTCATATAAAGCAGCGATTCCTGAAGGTCCACTGCCAATGACAGCTACTGATTTGATTTGCCCTGAAACCATAGTTAGCTCTTTGACAAATGTAAACTAAAAATTCGACATATTTATGCAAAATAAAGCTATCAATGATCTTCAGCAAATATTGCCATATATTGCTATCTAGAGTTGACAGCCAAAAATTACGAAGTTTGTCCCGATTGGGAATATATCGATGGTGTATTATTCCCGTTGGATTGCCTCAGTTCATCAGTCCACGCTTTCTCTTACGAAAAAGATCCTAATCGGGTAATGACATTTGCGACTCAAAATCACTGAAATTTCATATTTATTCAGATTCTTACGAAAAATATCCTGTTTACAATACTATTTGCAATCTAACAGCTTTAAATCTTAAATTTCATTGCTTTTCTCAGCTCAGCCGTACCTTTTCAGATTCTTACGAACAAGTTCCCAATTTGGCAATTCAATTGTGATTCCACAATATATAAACTTCCCCAAGCTCGGGCTGACGAACAAGATCCCAATTCGGCGTTGATAATAGATTTCATGGCATATAAGAAAGGTGTAAATTCACAGCTTTCAAGGGTAGAAAGAAAAATGTCAAAGGGGTCGACTATAGATGAGATTAACAGCGTTGGAGAATCATTTTCTGATCATGCGGAGAAAGATCTTGGAGAGGGATCGATTTCCAGCCAGGCAGAGAAAAAGCTTTTAAGAAGATTGGATCTTTTCACAGCTCCAGTCCTCCTTGCTCTGTATTTCACTTCATTTTTGGACAGAGTTAATATTGGTAATGCTCAAGTCGGAGGTCTTAGTAAGGACTTACATTTGACAGGAAATCAGTATAATGTTGCGGTTTCTGTTATGTACGCTACTTATCTGGTCTTTGAGATTCCATTAATGTTGGTTTTCAAAAAGTTCCATCCTCGACGTGTATTGACTGCTATCGCCATTTCTTGGGGTTTAGTAACTGTTTTCACAGGTTTTGTCCAAAACTATGGCGGACTTTTAGCTATACGAATTGTTATGGGAGCAGTTGAGGCTGGTCTTTTCCCAGGCTTGAACTTATACCTATCTATGATTTATAAACGAGAAGAGTTGGCCTATAGAACATCTTTTATATTCATTGCCGCAGCTTTGGCCGGTGCCTTTGGAGGAATTATAGCTACTGGAATCCTTAGCAATATGGATGGTTTACATGGCCATGCTGGCTGGCGATGGATCTTCTTTATCGAAGGTATAATAAGCATTATATTGGCTTTTGTCCCGTTGATCCTCATACCCGAAGACATTAAGACCGCTTGGTGGTTATCTAAAGATGATCGAGAAACATACGTCCGGAGACGCAAGCAATTGGATGAATACCATGGTTCAGAAAAGTTTGAATGGAGTGAGGTGAAAGCGGCATTCTTGGACTGGAAACTTTATATTTCAGGGGTTTCTCAGTTGGCTGGAGCAGGAGCTCTATATGGATACTCGACATTTCTTCCAACTATTCTTCTAGGTCTTGGATTTACCAAAATCCAAGCACAATACCTTACTATTCCTTGTTACATTTTAGGGGCTATTTCGGTTACAGTGGTCGCCATTGTGTCTGATAGGGTACAAAAACGATCTTATTTCTTGTTCGGAGCTGCTGCTTTCATGTTCACCGGCTATGTGATTTTACTGGCTAGCAAGGACAATGCAGTTAAATACTTTGCCGTGTATCTTATTGCAATTGGGCTGTACATTGCGCCGGGATTGAATCTGGCCTGGTTAAGTGGAAACATGGCTGGACACTATAAAAGAGCCACTAGTATTGGATTCAATCAGACATTCGCTAACGTTGGTGGAGTTATTGCCGGACAGATTTACACTACCAAAGGATCGCCAGCCTATCGTCTAGGGCACGGCGTCACGTTAGGGGGAATAGTCATTGGCGCATTTGGATATCTAATTATGCTCTTAGGATTACGATGGCAAAACGCAAAGAAAGAAGTTCGTTTAAGGGGTATTGCAGATGGAACATTGCCACCATTGAATCCAGATTTAAGAAAAGATCGGGGGGATAGTAATCCAAACTACAAATATCTTTTGTGATTTATGGAACTTTGTGTAGTCAATTTAGAGAGATAGATATAATTTTCAGGTTAGGAAATAGATAGAATTAACCAGTTTCTTATTTAATCATAGTTACAAGCCAGGAAATCTGATCGGAGGCATTTAAGATGACTATAAGGTTACAGCCAGAAAAATCTAAAATTGCTCCGATTGCATTATCCTATTCTTGACTAAGTTATACGAGATTATTTATTGGAAAACAGAATTGAATCAGTACAGTTAGCAATCTAGATTAAAATAATAGGTTAAGGACGGCTAATAGAATATCCTGTTCAACTGGAATTCCAAGTGGTTGTCAACAGAGTTTCTCATAATGTCCAACTTTATTACAATCCGATGCAGCCGAAGATCAGGTATGCGATTAGATGTGCTTTAAATCTCAATGCTGAGCAGCACAAATATTTATCTCTGTTTGGTATTATCACTTTGGCAATAAATCCGTCATCTCAAATATCCTTATAGCTCTGTATCACAAGTAAATTTCACATCGGTTTGCTGATCAAATTAAGTTAACATCCAACGGCACCAGATGTCACATCTGTCATTAAACCTTATATTGCAATTAATCTAACCTTGATTCTTTTGGTCAATCATTTTGAGATCCAACAGCTGTTATCAGATTGTACCCCTTTATGGATCTGACAGTACTGTGATGCAATCAATCAGATTGACTTCTTCTTTGGATCTGTCATAATTAAACTTGCATTTAGCAAGCTTGGCGTTGTGAAAACTTAATTAATTCCAAATCTCCAATTTCAATGCGCAATGTATCAAAAAATATTGAACTTAATTTGTCTGGGCCATTTCAACTACAGTTAGAGGAAACAAGAGCCGAATCGGCGGACAAGGAAGAGATATCCATCAAAATCTGACAACTATAACGAGATCTCCATCAGGAATTAGATGGTGCTCTCATGTCACCGATAAATGAGACATTTGGAGTATGATCATAAAAGCTCTGTGAGCCGGTAGTTATTCCTAGGAATATTCCCATTTCAACCTTCGGACGCCCTTGTCTATGAATCTTCTCTCAGAGATCGTGTCAAGCCAAGATTCGATGGCTCAGCTGATTTTCAAGAAGCTGTTAATTGAGAAGTTCTAAAACTTAAATTTCAAAAGCTTATTCAAATCTTAATGCAATATTACACAAATGTCAACTAAAGTTTTGAGCCATTAATTTCGGCTGTTTCCGTGAGTTTTATATACTCCAATGTTACATGAAATGATGCGATCATAAGCTGTTGTTAAAGTTCAAATGGCATCAACTTATCGATGATCTTTTAAACAGTATAAATAACGAGAAAGTCGTTCAGTTGAGGAATAACGATGAAATCACAAACCTTGGCTTTGATTTATTTTCTATCTGCAGCTTTTGCAGCCCCTGGATTTGTGTCAAGAATCCCTGGAGTGATAGAAGCGAATTTTGTAAACAAGCCAACATGGATACCGGATCAACTCTTTGCTACCTTCCAGATGAGGTAGTAGATCCTATTGCTAAGGAGCTGGGGTTTGTTAAGGACGACAGAGATGCTTATGTCAAGCTTTGGACAGATATAAAGAACGATACAACGACTACAATCAACTTTAAATTTGCTAATAATCTAACAATTAAAGTTCCCTTAAATGCTATGGCAGTGGAACCAGTGAACTTCAAGGGAGACCTAGTGCATGATCCAAAGGACAAAGGATATGGACAATTAGGTTTGGGTAGTGTTGGGTTTATCCATTCTCTTGGAGACACATTCCTTCGATCTGCATATGTCGTCTTTGATTTAGACAATAATCAGGCGTCTCTTGCACAAGCAAGAACTGGATCAGTTGAGTCCAACATTCAAGTGATTACAGAGCAGGGAGTTTCAGGGGCAGTTGCTGCCACTTAGACCATATTTATACAGACTTAGACTAAAAAATGGAAATAAATGTTATATCAGAGACTTTTCCAGATTAAAATCTTGCTAAATCATGGAACTCGATAAGGCCGATCATTACTCTAAATGGCCTCTACCCGGGCCTGCCGATCTTGTCTTTAATCATCATTACCCTGTTGAGAGCCAAACATGGGACTGGGAGATTATCCGATATCGGCTTGAAAGGTCCCTGAAGCAAGGAAAGTTTTAAATCAGGCCTCCAAGGAAGTTATCGTAACTTAGCATGGGCGATAGCCCAGAGACTAAAGCTTATGACGAAGCAGTTCTTCTTCATGAAGCTAGAGAGTACCAGGAATGTATAAACAAATTAATCAAGTTAATGGAGCGGCTAAACGTCGCTGAAGATAGAGATTTCGCTATTGAAGTCTTGTGTAAACAAATCTCGTGCTCTATGGCATTAGGACTACTAGATCAAGCACTTCGAGACTGCTTGTTATGTATAGAATTAGATGAAGTCGATCCTCGAGGGTATATAGCTACCGGACGAGTGTACCGTGAGAGAAAGTGCTATGAATGTGCAGCTGAAGTTTATCGAACAGGGCTGGATCATGTTCCTTCTGATCATCCATTACGATCTACTTTGGAAAAGGAGAGTTTGATGCAGGGCGATCCTTTTGTAATACTTCCGGAGGAAATCATCAGCAAAATTCTAGAGCTGTTGGATTTCCAAAATCTTGTCAAATGTAGAGCAGTGTCGAAACAATGGCGATATTGTACCGACAATGAATTCCTTTTGTGGCGCCGGCATTTGGACTTTGGTAGCCTAAAATCGCCGCTTACAGTTACAACTTTGAAGCTCTATCTGGATCTTTGCCGACATGAAAGAGTGAAAGCGTTGACTATTAGTGAGATGGAAAGAGAGAATTTAATATTGGAACAAATTTTTGAAAACCATCAAGCGTTTGAATCATTGAGCTTAGCATGTCGTACAAACTATGCTCTAGACAGATTCAGGGGCCCATCTCCATCATTACACATTCTTTTTCCTCACTTGCAAAGATTTACCATCCGCTCGCCAGCATATCCTAGCTATATCATTGATATCTTAAATGTAGTTCCATCGTTGAAAGAATTGAACTATTATATGATTAGTGGAACAGATCCAGTAGGGGAAAGAATAGCTGAAGCACATATGGTTCCCGTAGATCACGGCCTTGAAAAGCTTAGTTTCAAATTCGCAGGCCCATATAATTGTGGACCTTGTTGTTTTGAGGGGCTATTGCCAGTTATACAATGCTGTCCTGATTTACGTACACTTGATATCAAGTTTAACTGGAGCGATCGAAACCCTAACTGGGTTGCAGACCCGTTTATCGAGCCAGCAATAAATAGGTTACAACATCTGGAAACACTTCATCTGAGATGTGTCGTAGCAGACGGTGACGATCGCTCTCTATTGATAAATTCTCCTAATTTAAAAGAAGTTGTGGTGGAAAATGTGAATGGTAATAGTCATAATTTCGAAACCAGACTGGGTCCAATGGTCAGTTCTTTAATAGTTGAGCGGTTATCACTTCCTGGTTATCACACGCATGATCCTAGATTTTCGCATTTATTTCCCAGCGGTCGAAAGTTAAGGCACTTGGCAGTAACAGGTAATCTGGAAACATTATGGATGCCCGGCTCTTGTATTCCACTAATCGCCACAAAGGATGGAACGATGGAATTCATGGGATCGGAATTGCCTAATCTGCGTAGATTATCCCTATATGACAATCGATTTGTCACAGACTCCACCGTCTATGGCATCGTTGCAGTTTGCCCAAATTTACGCGAATTAGATATTGGAAGTACCAGAGTATCAGACGCCGGCCTGACTGCAACTGTTAATTTGGGAGTAAACACAGTAGGGGTTCAGTGGTTGAATATTTCTGCAGCCATTTTTATATGGGCCGGAGCAAGGGTCACTCTAATCAATAGTCAGATGGAGATGTAGGGCCTGTCAGATTACGAAGCACTTTATAATAATCTGGGAGTGGGACTGTTTATTACTAAGGGTCAGTTGCCACACTTCCTGCTGTTAATCCTGATAGAATCATGAAGTCACTGGTTAGATTAGACATGCACAAAGCAATTGGATCTCAAGCTTCTGCCTCTTAAGGCTATGACGATGGGCTGAAAGCCTCTGTTGGAAGCTAAACGTGGGAAGAAGACGGAATTCCCCATAAGCCTTGCTTACCCGAGACCAAGATTCTTATAGAAGCTGAAAGACGAGCAGTTAGCTGGAACCTCTTTAGATGCAAGATGTGAAGATTTTACGTTTTGCGTTCCCATCATATAAGAGTAGCGTCGTCTACGACCTTGTATTTGCATGAAGTTGAGTGGACCCATGTCAATCATTACTGAATATCTATCTACAGCAGTGATGTGAAGATTACGCTTGGCATTCCTTTCCCATCATATACGAATAGCTTCTACTACGACCAAATTTAGTCCCTAACACTTTGGGTCGCGTATCAAAGAAAATATCTAACTAGATTACTGGAGTGTTCCTTCTAGGAATGATTTTGGCCAAGCGTACTTAGTGCAATGGTGTTGATTGCATCGGGCTTGATCGACAAAAACTGGCTAATCTGTTTGGGCTGTGTTGAAATTAATATCGGTCAATCTTATCTGGCGATGACTGGTCTCGAGACTCTCGCCGATATCGCGTCAGTCCTTTGAAAGAGGCTTTCCCATCAGGTGACTTCCTTAGAGGACTCTGACCTGACGACGAGTTGTTGGCATATAAAACATGATAACAAACTATAACACGCCCTTAACTGAGATATCGAGTGACACAGTAAAGCCTATGAGAACGGATAATAATCCAGTATAGGTCTTAGGATTGTGTATAACGAATAAATGCGTGGAATCCTGCTGCCTTTATGTTTTGTCAGTGCAGCCATTTCAAGGCTTCAGATTTCGATCTCCTGGATTAATCCGGACGAACCTTAATGCTATTCACTTGCCAAGGCGTTTTGAACTATAATTCATGCATATATGGTTAGTGGATGCGCCAGCACAAAATATTTGGAGAGATTATATTCAAAGACTTGACATACGATGTAAATGGTTGTACTATGCAGACCCTTGCAGATTATAGCAACAATAATTTCACGCTAAATACTGTTATATTTTGGACTTAAGCTCTATTATAATTACTGGCGGCCTGTGTTTTAGTAAAATAGACTTATGCTGTGAACTTCACAGTATGGCAATACGGAATAGAGCAAGAAATGCAGATAACTACAAAATTATATATATGCATATATGAATTCGGCCAACTTTCAGTAATAAGGTTTAGACGGTTGCTAGGTGGGTGGACCTCCGTAAAGGTTTACGGGAGAGACAAAATGTTGCCTTGAACTATGGCTTTTTCAAATTGGGAGGAAAATGAAAGATTACATACAAATGAAAGACAGAATTTGTTAGGGGAAAATCAAAAATTAGTATGGGAAAACGATGAAAGATTTTTGCCTAACAAAAACGTTTATGGCAGTAAATTTGGAACTGGGATTGGGGTAAATTTGGGGCTGGGAGTTTGGGCATTTAAAGGTTATAGAGGTTTGATAGGTGTAGGGTTGTACCATGACATTGCCATTTATGTCAAGAGCATACAAATTACACAATTTAAGTCTTCAGGCAGGACATGAGAGCAGAGTAGTATCATAAACGACCAAGCAACTCTAGTTATTCATTATAGCATCTAAATAATACATAATCTTTGATAAATTGATGGCAATCGATAGTATCTAGTCAGATAAGTAGTCGTAGTCATAGTTTGAATAATCTCTCGGAGAGCTCAACTCTTTTTCCTTTTTAAAGAATTCCTCTTCTTCGGCTTTTGCTTTTGCTTTTGCTTTGGCATCAGAATCGGCTTCGTCTTCGTGTTCGTTTGGACTTGCGTTTGACTTCGTCGTCTATACTTTCATCTTGGTTATTGTTGTTGTCTTCACGTTCATCGTCTTTCTTTCATCTACGTTTTCGCCTTCCTTACATCTTCGTTTACAACTTCTTGTTTGTCGTAGCTTCTGCTTTTGTTGCTCGATATTCGGGCTCATGCAATTCCATATGCTCCAGTCCCAATGATCTCCCTTCGAAGCTATTACTGAATTCATCACCTCATAGTTCATATGAATGAACAAGTGCTTATTAACGGTTTCAACTTGGAATTTGTTACGAAATTTGCTATGCAGGAAATTCGCGAAAAAGAGCGCTCAGCAGCAACGGAACAAGGGCCCGGGTGACTCAAAATGTTGGTTGATTCGTCCACAGTTACATTTATCTACTGGGATTTGAGTATGACATGGTCAGAAACTACTTTAAGGTCATGACACTCCCTGTTGAGGTCGCTCTGCCGATAGTCGTTCTGTCTGGAGGTAGGTATGAGAAGCAACAAGATAGGAACACTTGAGTGCTCCTTAAATACGATACTGCTTGCTCGAAACGAAATGAGCTCTTATAGTGACAGCGTCGATCTTGCATGCCATCTGTTTGATCTTCTTCTAGACTTTTAGCGTTGAACCCCATGTTCAGGATCTTCATCAAACTCCTGAATTTCCGCCAAAAATCTAAATGTGTGAAATTTGTAGCCTATATGTGGTTAATATATTTAGCACATATGAAAGTAGATTTAATATATTTGGAAGATGAAATGTATTTTGAAGGTCATTGATGAATACAGTAGGTTATTGACAGTAGTGGAATCAATTGTGGTCGGAAGTGGAAGGTTTCGTGTTGAGTATGATGATAATCGATGATAAAATACGGGTATGGGAAGTATTAATATTACGTAACGGACCGTAGGTAGCAATCCTTGAAGCAGAACAGTGAACAACATAGAATAAAAACAAGCTTTCGAAACATTTATCGATTCAAACTAATCATCAAATCCTCCCTGGTGGCTCGAGAACGGCATTACAAGTTCTTCCTCTCTAAATCCTTTCCTCATTAAGGTTCCTCCTAGACGATAATTTTCGCGGATTACGTAAAATACGGGAATCACATCGATCTTTAAAGTCAGTAATTTCTCAAGATGGTCCATCCTGAAGCAGCCTTGTAGTCGATGGATTCTTCATGTACAGCGGCAAATGACTAAATAAACGAGATTGTGTGGAGGGTTAGGATGGAGAGTTAAGATTTTGTATGTATGTATGTATTATTCGAATTCGGTTCGTTGATCAAGGTTTAGAGGTTGTCAGAATTGATAGGGCGGGATAGGGTAGGGGAGATATAGGATTCGGATAGGTGGAGGGTAAGCAAGCAAATGAATTAATGGAGAAGATAAGAAGGAACAGATAAGCGCGGTTTTGATAAAAAGTTATTTATATTATTTGGTGAAAGGTTAAAAGTGAAGGGAGATGGTGAACGGTGGACGGTGAAGATTGGAAATTTATTTTTTGATGAAATGTGTAGGGTGATGGTGGGCGGTGAAGATTGGAAATTTATTTTTTGGTGAAAATTGAAGGGTGATGGTTATAGGTGAAGATTGGAAGTTTATGTATTGATGAAAAGTGAAGGATTATAAATAACGGTGAAGGGATATAATTAACGGTGAAGAGTGATGGTGGACGGTGAAGATTGGAAAATATTATTTTGTGAAATTTGGGTTATAAAGAACGGCGAAGGGAGATGAACGAAAGGAGATGGTGAACGGTGGACGGTAAAGATTTGTTATTTATGTTAAAAGTGAAGGGAGACGGTGAACGGTGGACGGTTAAGATTGGAAATTTAAGTTATTTATGTTATATGAACGGTGATGAAACGTGAAGGGATATAAAGAATGGTGAAGGGAGATGGTGAGCGGTGGACGTTGAAGATTGTTATTTATGTTATTTAAAAAAAGGAAAGATTGGGTGGGAGATGGTGAACGGCGGATGGTGAAGATTGGAAAATATTTTTTTGGTGAAATGAGAAGGGTTATAAAGAACGGTGAAGGGAGATGGTGGATGGTGAAGATTAGAAATTTATGTGAAGTGAAGGGAGATGGAGATTGTTTATTTATTATTTAGGTGAAGGGAGATGGTGGAGATTGGAAATTTGTTTTATTTATTATTTAGGTGAAGGGAGATGGTGGAGATTGGAAATTTGTTTTATTTATTATTTAGGTAAAGGGTTATAAATAAAGTAAGTTGGATTGGAAATTATTTTTTTGTTGAAATGTGAATGGTTATAGGTGAAGGGAGATGGTGATGGTTGATTGGAAATTATTATTTTGTTGAAATGAGAAGGGTTATAGGTGAAGGGAGATGGTGGATGGTGAGGATTGGTGAAGATTGGAAATTAATTTTTTGTTGAAATGTGAATGGTTATAGGTGAAGGGAGATGGTGAAGATGGAAATTTATGTGAAATGTGAGGGGTTAGGAAATTTTTGTGAAAGGTGAAGGGAGGTGGAGGGGGAAGATGAAGAATGAAGAAAGGTGGTGAAAGATGAAAGAGGTGGAGGTGGAGGTGAAGGGGGATGAGTGAAGGGAGATGAAGGATGAAAGGTGAAGGGAGATGAAGGGAGATGAAGGATGAAAGGTGAAGGGAGATGAAGGGAGATGAAGGGAGATGAAGGATG
>PPNF03000022.1:0-38771 GCA_003708105.3 Middelhovenomyces tepae | reverse complement strand
ACAATTGATGGACAAGAGGAATATCAGGGAACTCCTTGTCGTGGATCTTGGTCACAGCATCTCTCCACAGTCTGCAGACAGCGAGGACATTGGCCTTGTCAATTGAAGTGATCTTGGTAGGACCCTTGGCACCACCTTGCTTGCGGGACAAGTAAGCGGCCATCTTGGCTATCCTCTCAATCTCCCATCGGTTATAACCCCAAACGTCGTGAGCGTAGTCGGGGGTCTCCTTCTTCTCACCGAAATATACACCTCCACAGTTTTCACGGAGAACGATAAAGTCGGTTCCCTTAACAAGAGATTCCTTAAGAGGGGAGCACTTGGCAACTCCATCGGAGGGTAATCTGCAAGGGCGGATATTGGCCCAGCAGTTCAAAGCCTTGCGGAGATCCAGTACCGATGTCTCAGGTCTCAAAGCTCCAGTCATGCCCCACTTAGGACCTCCAACGGCACCGAAGAGAACGGCAACAGAGTTCTTAGCCTTCTCAATAACCTCAGGAGTTAAAGGAATTCCATGAGCATCAATAGATTGACCTCCCAACAGGTCATGGTCAAGGTCAAAGTGAACATCCTTCTTGGCAACTGCGGGGTGAGCCTCAGCGGCTTTCAAGACCTTGACGGCTTCATTGACAACCTCAGGACCGATATGATCTCCTCCTAACACAAGAATTTTAAAAGATGGCATTATTAATCAGATTATTAACAGAGAAAGATCAGATAAAAATTACTAAGAAATGGTATTCCGCTTTTGATAGAGCGGGAATAGACCACCTTTTTAATAGACAGCCTGGGACCATTTCCGTGGGGTAGACATTAGCGAAAATGGTGCTTATTGGCGGCTATCGAATCGGCTTTTAGCTCAACCCCCACAAGGTAATGGTAGAATTGCGAATAGTGGGGGTGGACGGCTACTGTTAGCTCTCCAACAAAATTACGACTTAGCCTAGTTGTTGTAGTAACCGGAGTTAAGGGTGGTGGTTATAGATGCAAGTCCCAAATGAAAGATCCCGATCAAAGATCGGATGTCAAGTTTGATAAGGCAATTAAGGTAAGGATCATGTATTGAATCGCAAGATAACCGAGAGCACTGGCGGGCAAGCCGATGGCTGATACATACAATTGATATTTTTTTGGCTCATTGCCAAGGGAAGAGAATTGCTCCTTGGCGAAAGCTTCGACAAGCCAAGAGCCCATTGCCGAGCAACACCTAGTTAATATTTGGCAAAAACTGAATTATCTTGGCTTGTTGAACCCTCTCCGCCAAGATAGCCAAGATAGCCAAGTCTATTGCCGTGATGGCGAGCAAGAATAATTTGGGGGTTCTCAAAATCTGAACAACCGAGTTGATTTTGGTTTCAAAAAAGTTTCAAAAACTGCTAAGGCTAGAATCGTGGGGGGTCCCCATTTCAGCCTACCCCGCACGATTCAAATTACTTTAGACAAATAAAGAAAATAAAAGTATCCCCACTTTTTATGACCATTAACCCAAACCCCAGATTAGAAAAATGAAAAATATTGTTGAGGGGTATAGGTTCCGCCTGACGGTGCCGAGAAGGATATTCCCAAAATGGATCTCGATAACCGTTATTTTATTTCTGGATAAACAGGTTTAGATCAATAGCCGTCCATAAGTCTTGCCATGTCTGGAAAAAAGAAAGGTTGTTTCGAAAAGTGTATAAATGAGATCATCTCGCTGTCAATTTTTTCTCCACAGATCTTGCTTTCGCTTCTCCACAGTTATTGAGAGAGAAAAACACAGACACCATGACTATTAACGACGTTACCCAGGAAGTGGCAGAGCCCACATTTATTCAGGAAAAGGATACTAACGATGTCTCTCATGTCGAGGCCATCATCGGTACGTCCATGGACATGGATGAGAAAGATCCTGAACAACGTGAACGTATGGAGTATCTGACCTTCCAATATACCAAGAAGGAAGAACGACGGGTGTTGTTGAAACTTGATATCGTGGTGTTGGGTTATGTGTCTGGTGCCTATTTGTTGGCTTATATGGATCGTGGTAATATCGGAAATGCAAACACAGCTGGAATGTCAAAGTCTCTTGGCATTTCTGACAGTCAATATCAATGGCTGTTGACAGTTCTTTACTTGGGATACATTCTCTTTGATTGGCAAACTATCTTCTACAAGATTCTTCCTGCCAGATACTATGTTCCTACCGTTATTATTATTTGGGGTATCATTGCTGGAGCTTGTGCTGCTGCTCAGAACTTTGCTGGAATGCTTGTTCTACGACTATTACTAGGAATTTTTGAATCTTCTTACAGCCCTGGTCTTGCATACTTTTTCTCTTTCTTCTACCTACGTCAAGAGACTGCCAAACGTTTAGGATGGTACGTTTCTATTG
The DNA here is from genome assembly GCA_003708105.3 of Middelhovenomyces tepae. Taxonomy (NCBI): domain Eukaryota; kingdom Fungi; phylum Ascomycota; class Dipodascomycetes; order Dipodascales; family Dipodascaceae; genus Middelhovenomyces; species Middelhovenomyces tepae. The sequence continues at coordinate 36,400 of PPNF03000022.1, read as the reverse complement.
CTCCTCTTGCCGCTTCTTTTGCCGGTGCTTTTGCATACTTTGTCACAATGAATCCTCTCGCTATTGAAGGATGGAGAGCACTTTTCTTGGTCGAGGGATTACCTGCTATTGCTGTTGGTTGTCTTGGATACTTCATCCTCCCCAGTAACGCTGCTGACTGTCAGTTCTTAAATGAGAGACAACTAAAAATTGCCATTGCTAGAACCATCAAGCAAACTGGTGAGACTGAACGTAGCCGAAATATTGACTTTCCCGAACTTTTCCGAAGTATCGTTGACCTCCGAAACTGGATTCCCACTCTCATGTACTTCTCTTACAATGTCAGTTACTCTTCTCTCCCCGTTTACATTCCCACCATTCTGACTGGTATGGGTTTCACTGCCCTCAGAGCTCAAGGTCTTTCTGCTCCTCCTTACCTCTTCGCTTGTATTGTTGTTGTCATTGTTGCATATTGTTCTGATTATTTCAAGAAGAGAGGTATTTTCTTGGCCATGTGCAGTGGAACTGCTGCTATTGGATACTTGATCCTTGCTCTGGTTCACTCTGTTGCTGTTAAATACTTTGCTCTCTTCTTGGTTGCTGGTGGCATGTATCCTTGTATTGCTTTGATTCTCTCATGGGTCTCAAACAACAACGGTACTGACAGTAAGAGAGGTGCTGGTTTCATTCTCATGAATTTCGTTGGACAATGTGGACCTCTATTAGGAACTCGTCTCTTCCCTGCTTCTGATGGTCCTTACTACCAAAAAGGATTTTTCATTTCATTTGGTTTCTGTGTCTTTGCTACAATCCTGGCCTTCTGCCAAATTCTATGGCTGAGACATCTTAACAAGAAACTCGATGCTCAGTACGGACCTGCTGAAGGAAACATTCTTAATGCTGAGGATAACATTGGTGTTGAAGGTGATTCCAATATTAACTTCAGATATGTTTATTAAATTTTAAATAGTTGAATTTTATTCTTTATAGGGTACAATATAATGACAATTGCCTTCCTACTTTATCGCTTTTTTACTTGAAAAATATTCTACAAGGACACAAAAAGGACTTCATGGAGTCTTTTCTTACAGAAGCTCAGGGATGCTTTAAATTGGCGTAGAAAATTTCTTCTCAAGTATTTACCAGATCTCATCAAGGCTTCACTAGGACAGGCACTATAAACATCTCGATATTTTTTATTGGACTATATACAACTATTTACTTGCCAGTTTTTTTTGAACTTGTAATTTCGACTTGTAATTTCGACTGACATTCTGGAAATACCTGCTTCAAAGTGCAAGCGTGTTGTTTGAAACCCACAATGGCCTCACTGTTGCATATTGTCTCCTGCTTCAATGTATCACTCCTAAACTAGAAGCCTCTATAACCTGCGAGCATTGCCACAGCATCAAGATCATACGATATTAAAGCTATAGAGAATACAAGTTATCACAAATAATTATTCTTTGGCTATAGAACAAAAACTCTAAGATTCACAGTATCGCATCTCATCTCATGATCGGATCCGTGTTATTTTCGAATCACGGCGGTAATCGGAACAGAAATAACTGGGCATCGGACAAAGGTTCCGTGAGATGCTTTGTAAACCTGCATAAACGTTCTCAACACCGGACCTAGACCGATCCAGAATAATGCCACAATACAGAATCTAGGCATTCAAAATCCGGACACTTGACCAATCATAAAAGTGCTTCGAGAAAAGTATCCTAAAAATTCCGGATCAAGCAGGTGATGCAGATCATGTGGACTAATAGGAGATAGTTTGATTGCTTTGTTGGCAAAGAACGACAGTTTAAAATACCTAGTTAAGAGCTGAGGAGATGGCTAGTCGGCAGCTCCGCATATTGCTTGCATGAAAATCTCAGCATTTTACGATATTTCAAAGATCTAGTTCCATTTTGTTGAGCCATCTATGAAATCCTTCCATATATGATACTTCCGGATGCCGAACCGATAACCGACGGTATAGGTTATCAAGGGTTCAGTAGGCTAATCTCTTTGATTACCGACTGATAGCCACAGAACTTTAAACTCTCCGGATTATTTTTGTTTGTACCCCGCAGTGCTCTGGCTAAGTGAGTCCGATTTGGAGATGCGTGGGGAGGACCGGAGAAAAATTCTCAAATGTCATTTCTAGAAGGGATTTGCAGAAAATTTCAAACATCTTTGCCAAGGTCTAGAGCCTCATAGTTGAAAAGATATATTAATTAGAACTTGGCAAAAATTCCAGATATAACTTCATAGCTCATCTGCCAAGATTTTCAAAGAGGTACCACTTCTGCTTGGAATAAATGATTAAAAAGAAATGTTTTTATCTTGGGATTCTCTCATTCTAGGCATTGATTTACTTAATTTTTTGTTAGAATTTTTGTTAGAATGTTATAATACATTTAAATGCTGTACCTAGATGTGCTACAAATGATTAGGGAAGAAATCTGTCTCGTGGGCTTTAGCCCATTCTCCATCATGAGCAAGTAAGACGTCAACAGGGACTCCATTAAGGCCATCCTTTTTTAACGTCCTCATTATGTTAAGAGTGTGATGTGCTGCGTCCCAATCCTTATGAATTGAAGCAGTTCGTCCCTTGGCATCCTTCCAAGTTCCAAATTCCGTCTTGCCGGCAAAGATTCTGGCATGATGACAAGCATCTGCCGCAAGATAGACCCATTTCTCCTCTTCGATTCTGATAAGAAAGTTCAAGTGGCCAGGCAAATGTCCGGGACTGTCAACTATGTAGATCAAACCATCATTAAACATATCAATGGCATGAGGAATAGGCGCCTTTTGCTGCCAGTACCAACCATGTTCCTTGTTGAACACATCTGATTTGGTACCCTCTTTAGGGACGTCAGCCAACTCAATTGTACGGTCTTCGGGTAAAAGGTCAGCCTCGAAATAAGGATTATATAGATCCTCTCCCATATCATTTCTTAACAAACGCCCAGTATTGAAACCAGCAACAAAAGTAGCTTTTGTAAAGTCAGAAGGAGTTCCAACATGATCCCAATGGACATGGCTCATGATAACATAGTCGATTTCAGTTGGCTCGACGTTGCCCAATCTTAAGGCTGAGGATACATCCTTCTCACTGCTTAGAGGGTGTCGTGTCTTGATATGAGCCTGAAGGCCAGGGTGATATTTGGTCAAGTCTTTGCGGATACTGAGGTCAAAAACAATCTTGGAGTTGGAAGGAGGATGGTAAATGTAGAATGCCAATGAAGGCATTGTCAATTTCTCAGTGGGGTCGGTGATGTCGGCACAGAATTTGGCCCCGGGAGGCGACAAATACCCACAGCTAAGGGGAGAAACGCTAGCATAGACCTTTGAAACTGTCATTTTGGCCGTTTAATGTGATGGGAGCAACCTTTCATGATATGTAGAAACATATATACATAGCGGGGAAAATGAATTGGATTGCCTAATTGGGTTAGTCTCGCCGACTCTGGCCCCCATTTGAATTAACTCCCAAGCCCAAGGGGCTCGTCAGCCGTCTATAGGCTATGGCTCCAAATGCTCTAAAGATCTATTGCCGAATTTCAGCAATTTGGGGGTACAACCGTATGGGGGTACATAAATTGGGGGGCACACATGCATAGCTATATGGGGGGCACAGAAACGATTTCAGATGATTTCATTGGCTATTTTAACAATTGTAGTACAAATGATTGGGATTTATACTACAATTTAATAAGATTGCCTGAAGTCGGTAGTATAAAAGCCGAATTTCGGGCCTAAGTGGGGTACCCCGCTAGTGGGGAGTCGTCGGCTATAAAACTGTACAATAATATGGGGGTGCAACTTAACTTTAGCACATTAACAAATTAACAATGACTGTTGCAACTAGAAAGTTTCCCCCCGGAATTTACGCGCCTCTGCTAACTCCTTTTGTAGAAGGGACTGATGAAGTGGACGTCAATGCCTTTGTTAAGCAAGTGTTGAGAGTTGCCAAGGCTGGAGTGAACTTGGTCATTTTTGGTACCAACGGAGAAGCATCTCATTTGTCACGAGAGGAAAGAAATGAGCTTATTGTTGCTGCACGAAAGGCATTAGATGAAGCTTCTATGACTCACGTTCCACTTCTTGTGGGAACTGGAACAGGGTCTGCTAAGGAAACTGTCAAACTTTGTGAAGATGCTGCTCGAGCGGGAGCTGATGGTGTCATTGTAATTTCTCCTGGATATTATGCTTTCCGATTTGCTAAAGATATTTCGGGTATTAAGGAGTATTTCCAATATGTTTTTGACAATAGTCCTTTGAAAGTCATGATTTACAATTTCCCTGGAGCTTCTTCTGGCTTGGACCTGAAATCTGATGACATCATTGAAATGTCCAACCATCCCAATTGCTCAGGAGTTAAACTTACTTGTGCCAGCATTGGAAAGGGTCTTCGAGTAGCAATTCATACTCAATCTGAGGAATATAAAGCTCAGCATCCTACTAAGGATACTTTCTTGGTTCTCCCTGGTTATAGTGACTATTTACTTCCTGCTCTGATTGCCAGACAGCATGGTTGCATCACCGGATTAGCCAATTTGTTCCCCAAGACTCTTGCTACTCTTTACAAAGCAGCATCAGAATGTGTAGCGAATCCAACTGCTGAAAACTTGTTGAAAGCTCAAGAATTGCAGGATTATGTGTCTGAAATCGACTGGGTGATGTTCCGATGTGGACCTCCTGGTGCTAAATATGCATTGAACAAGTATGTTGAAAAAGGACTTGGGGGAATTCCAAGATTGCCTCTTCAACCTGCCAATCAAGTCACTAAGGACCTTGTTGATAACAATCTACCTAAAGCCTTTGCACATGAAAACTCTTTATAAGTTTAAATAAGTCAATTAACTAGCTAGTCAAAAAATGATAACCACATTTCACTGTCAAAATCTGTAGACAATAAGGCTGTTAACTCTTTGGTTCCAGCGTCTGATTCTTCGCTAAATATTGATGCATAATCCGGGATATCGACAGGGCTGAAGCCAAAGGATAAATTATCATTTTGACCGTTCATCTCTTGTGCAGAACATATAGCGCCAGGCGTATTATTCATGCCAGTATCAGCGGCAATGTATGAAGGATGATCAGCCGGTGTAGAGGGTGCGGGAGTAGGTGCCAAAGAAGTAGCTGTGGCAACCTTCAATGTCGACAGCAAAGTCTTCAACTGCCTAGCACATTGAACTCCAGGATGTTGATGATCGACTCCTGACGATGCCGCCCGGAAAACCCAAATGACCTTTCGAACCAACGCCAACACATGTTGCTGCTCCGAACCAACAATAGCTCCGGTAAAGATTGCTTTTATGAGAAAGACTGCTGCATAACTGAAGAATCCATAGAACCGGGATGGCAAGTAGGCCAGTGCTCCTCCAGCATATAAATGATCAACACATATCTGAAGTAGTTCACACGCCGACTTAATGGCCTCAAGAATGAACTTGGAATCAGGACATCCTGCTAAACCCCGAGGAAATATTATATCCGCCAAAGTTTGTCCAGAATTTGAGCTGTTTAGATTCCGCAATGCTTCTTTCTTCTTTGTGGTTGCCCTTTGGACATGAGCTTGAAATGCAAAGGAATAAGCATATAACTTTGTGTAATGGAAAGTAGCCCAGACAACTTCATTCAAAGGGAACGTAGTCCAAGGTCTCTTGTCTTTCCATGCCATCCAGAATGCCGTGAATGTTCTTGTGAAATCATCCAGCAATCTGTAATATTCCCCCACTTGAACCAAAGCAATGGTGCGATCCCGGCTAGGGTATAAAGTATCGTGAACATTAGTTAGTATTACTGTGAGCTCCACATATGCTTGAACTAGAGATGCCTGATCTTCGATGGGACTATCCAAGTTTTTTGTGGAGGGTGCTAAAGTCGGGAAATTGATATGAGCCTCTAAAGCCATGTTGACTCCGACCTCTGGAGGACTTTGAAAGCAGAGGCCTGGACCTCGACTCCAAAATGCCTTTCCTAGACGTATAGAAACTTGACGATCGTGGAAGTAACAATACGTCCATGCCAACCGTTCTCTTGAAGTCTTTTCATCCAACACTTGGTCCGCAGGGAGAAAAGTCTTTTGATCCAATCCCAAAAAGTAGCTGAATCGAATGGCTAATCCTACCAAATTCCAGGATAGCAGGGCATCATTATGATGAAGATCGTTATCTGAAACCTTCACTTGCCTGGGGATATTTTCAGACAGCAATAACAGGCCCTCAATGACTCCAACGGTTGGATTCCCTCCAAATAAAATCTCCCCAATAAGACCCTTCATATACTTCCATGCCGACAAATGTACCGGTTGCTTCTCAAACCGCGAAGCTATTATGACAATAGCCGTTAGTAGGAACGGCTCTTCGGCTGCGAATTGCCCGAGTATCAAATCATTAGTCGGTAACCGAGATCTTCGTATTAGAGGTAAATAATGATGATGTCGGGTAAGAAAGATGGAAACATAGGTACGCAATTGGGTTGAATTAATTATATCCAATTGCACCAATGGGAATGAATTAATGGATTTAATTGCTTTCTTTTGCAAGAACTTGGACCCTTCATTGCAATTGGCCTCATTATTTGCAATATCTCTTTCTCTTTCTTCCAATTCGGGCTCGATGACATCGGATTCCGATGCTGGTGAGATAGGTGATGTTCGAGCAAGGATTTCCAGGGCATCTGAAGGGTTTCTCAACGGTGCTTCTGCCAATTGCTCGGCATAGACTGGAGGGGCAATGATTTCTTCTCTGATCCGTTTACAAGGAGGAGAATCCGGTTCTGATGCATCTCGAACTTGAACTTCCTCGTCTCGTTTATGCTTCTTGGCCATGCCCTTCTCAATATTGATTCTGCCTCCCCGCCTACCGGGCAGGAACATACACTCTTTGCCCTCCCTTTGACATCTTATGCAAGGCCTTGGTACTTTAGAATCCCAATTGTCAAATTCACACTTGGCTTTGCGAGCTCTACAGTATACACAGGCCTTGTATGCACGCTTTCGCAGAGTGCCATGAGTAGTGGTTACCGAGGTAATTGCCAATATGGGACTTGGCTCCATGTTTTTGGCGCATTCTATAGCCAGGCGACGGCTATATAATTGAATCAATAAGAAAGTGGGGTAAAGGGGGAACGTGGGGGCGGTTATACAACTCAGTTCCTTAAATGTCTACTTTGGTCCATTTCAACGTGGGGGAATTGTGTGTCAAACAGTCGCATGATCGTTATAAGAATTTCTTTTGAAAGTGGGGGATCAAATGGCTCTTCTCCCCCCCCCACCACATAATTATCAAGTGGGGGAGCCGCAAGGTCGGTTCGATAGCCTTTCTATAGCCGACAGCCGTTTTACTCCACATTTCTGGCCTATCATGATTCGGCCGAAAGTAATCATACAGTTATATAATAGTGTCATGTTCCTATATCATACTAATTTGACTGAATTTTAGCTTCTATTGCCTTTAAAATCGGAAATTTGTAAGCAGGATGGGGAAAACTCTATATGACAAGATCTACGCCAACCATTGTGTGAATCCCGATGATCCGGAATCTCCCTTGATCTACATTGACGGACACTTGATTTTCGAAGTCCCTACTGCTCAGGCCTTTGATGGATTAAGGAATACTGGCAGGAAGGTCCGTAGACCTGACCTGACACTGGCTACTGTCGATCATAACGTCCCTACTGACGATCGTTCTCATTACATCGATGCAGCTTCGTTCATCAAGCAAGATGAATCGCGAACTCAAGTTTTATTGTTGGAGAAGAATGTTAGAGCCCAAGGAATCAAGTACTTTGGAATGGCCGATAAGCGTCAAGGAATTGTCCATGTTGTCGGACCCGAACAAGGCTTCACTCTGCCTGGATCTGTAATCTTTTGTGGAGACTCTCACACGCCTACTCACGGAGCTGTTGGAGCTTTGGCTATTAGTGGTAGTGTTTCAGATATAGAGCATGTTCTTGCAACTCAGACTGTGCTACAGAAGAAATACAAGAACTTTAGAGTTCGAGTAGAAGGAGAGTTGGCTCATGGAGTGTATTCCAAGGACATTATTCTGACCTTGTTGGGCCGAATTGGAACCGCTGGAGCTACCGGCTGTATCATTGAATTCTGTGGTTCTACCATCCAAGCATTGTCAATGGAAGCTCGTCTAGTTATCTGTAATATGAGTATTGAGGCTGGAGCTCGATCAGGGTTGGTTGCTGCTGACGATGTCACTTTCAATTATCTCAAGGGACGTCCTATGATGCCTACTGGACAAGATTGGGATAAGGCTTTAGCATTCTGGAAGACCATGTACAGTGATGAAGATGCCGATTGGGATTTCACCGTAGATATCGATGCTTCCGAGATCGTTCCTTCAGTAACCTGGGGTACTTCACCCGATGACGTTGTTCCTATCACCGGAAAGACTCCGGATCCCACTGCTTTTGACTCTTCAGATCCTCTTAAAGCTGCTGCCATCCGCCGATCTTTGGAATATATGGGTTTGACTGCCAACATGCCTGTGACCGAAATCAAAGTAGATCGCGTGTTTATCGGATCGTGCACGAATTCTCGTATTGAGGATATTAGAGTAGCGGCTAGAGTTGCTAAAGGACGCAAAGTTGATCCAAGTGTCTATGCCATGGTTGTTCCAGGATCAGGATTGGTTCGAGATCAAGCTCAACATGAAGGTCTAGATATCATCCTTAAGGAAGCTGGTTTCGACTGGCGTGAGGCTGGATGTTCCATGTGTTTGGCCATGAATGCAGATGTCCTTTCTCCTGGTGAGAGATGTGCTTCAACTACAAATCGTAACTATGAGGGACGTCAAGGAGCCGGAGGCCGTACCCATCTTGTTTCACCTGGAATGGCTGCCGCAGCTGCTATAACCGGATATCTGTCAGATGTACGTCAATTCCTCACCGACAACGAACAAATTGGTGTTATTCAAGTCGATGTCAAGTCTGAAGCTGTACCAGAACCTGAAACTGCTGCTGGCGAACCTTCGACAGAACCTGAAATTGAATTCGCTCCAGTTGTTCACACAGGAGCCTCAGGAATTCCTTCGTTCCAAGTGATCACATCTCATGCTGCTCCATTTGAAATGGTCAATATCAATACCGATCTGTTGATTCCTGGACCTTTCCTCAAAACCGTCAAACGAACTGGACTTGGTCCTGCTCTTTTCCGTGATCTTAGATATGACAAGATCACTGGCAAAGAAAACCCCGACTTTGTTCTTAACCAAGAGCCTTATCGTGATTGCAAGATCTTGGTGTGTACTGGAGCTAATTTCGGCTGTGGCTCTTCTCGAGAACATGCTGTGTGGGGTCTTGTCGGCTTTGGATTCCGATGCATCATTGCTCCTTCTTTTGCCAGTATTTTATTTAACAATTGCGGTAAGAATGGTATTCTCGCAATCCCGATTCCTGATGCCAAGGTTTTGGCCCGAATTCATGCTGAGGGTGCTGCCAAGAGACAGATTGAAGTCGATCTACCTAATCAAGTGATTCGATCTCAAGATGGTGTTGAACTCGCCAAGTTCGATGTGGATCCTTACACCAAATACTGCTTGGTAAACGGTTTAGATGATATTAGTAACACTCTGAAGAGTGAGGACAAGATCGCTGCATTTGAGAAAAAGCAGCTTGTGGATTTCCCTTGGCTTTTCGGCAGGATCCAGAAATTGAGACCTGCTAAAGAGTTAGGCCTTTTACTTGCTGGAGCAAGAGATGCCATGGATTGGTAAAGCATAGAATTACATACAGAGTAACAATCATCACATTACAATTAATAATAAATAATGCCCATAGTCTATCTAATTTCTTATCCATCCTAAAGTCATCGATAATCAGGGGTCGTTTAGCCGAATCGATATCTTCAGTGTTGGCTATATATATGCCGTCTATAGCCTAAGCGTTGCAGATCTTTATAGCCGACTACCGATGCGGAATTCGCTTTCTCATTTTAACTGGTGACTTTTAAAAAAATTAATTTCTTTTCGCACCCCCACCCCAAACATCTTCCTCCCCGCATTCTTGACATGTACCAAGTAAAAATCTGCAGATGAGACAGCAATTTAGACCAAGACATGCTACGGGGCCCACTGCTCATCTCTTCAGTCCCCCACGCCTTTCTCCTCCTTTAAATTTCATAGGCTAAACCCAGTTGGGGATTTTCTATGCCACCTGAGATCATCAATGCATATTTGGATTAGACATACAGATCTTTTGCAGAGTAAAACTTAAAATTCACTGACTAATTTGATTCTTGTTGAGTAGTGAAATATTTGAAAAGCGGGGATGGTGAACAAGATGAATAAGACCTGAGGAACACTGCAGGAAGAAAAGTGGGGGCAGTGTTTCTTGTGTAGAACAAGGAAAGTGTTTTCAATCTTGCCGTAGAGTTGCCTCAAGTATTTTTTGTCTGCATCACCTAACATTTTCAGCGTATTAATAGAATAATAGGGGTTAATATTGATTGAGAAGGAGTGGTCGATATCGCCGATGTAACCGACAACCCGTCGGATAGTTATAATTTTTTCACATCTTCAAATTCTTTGAAATCGAAAGTCCAGTCCCCTATTGTGTTGCATACGATGGTTGAGCATACCTTGGATATGCAAATTACATAGCATTACTTAGCCTCTCTGAAAGATTAAATTAAATGAAATAATTGTGCATTTTTTTCTCAAATATAAAAGCCTTAAATGTGCAGCAGAGAAAGATTGTTGTTTTCAATTTGCACACTCAAGATTTCAAACTTTCAAGCCTTTAGGAGCTGTTTAACTTAATACGCCTGGAGTCTATAAGATTTCATTGTTCAACAACTGAGTTGTTCTAGATATTTGAGAGACCATTGCTGTCCGGATATAATTAAGGAATATTAACATAAAGCATCGGGGAAGCATGCTCCGAGGCTCTGATTCAAAACAATTATGGGATTAGACTACCTAAAGATATGCAATATCAGAAATGAAACTATTTAGCCTATCGATAAGCCCTCTACAGACAAATCGTTTATATTCCTGATGTATTAAAACTCAGAATTTGATCCAGAAAGCTAGGCGAATGTTCTATTCGTTATCTCCATTCAGAAGTCATGTCCAGAATCGATAATTGTTGAAGGATTTCATCAAGACCACAGACAAGAGAAAGGCGATTCTGTGATATGCAAGAACATTGAGCTAGATATTAGAATTAATATCAGTAATATAAAGACCTTTTTAGCTCCTGTCACGGAGTGTGAAGTCTGTTGGAATAACACCATTTTTCAAATAAGCGCTCGAACAAATGTGACAGTAGCTAGAACCAGGTCAAGACAACAGCAAACTTTATACTCCAGAATATTTGAATCTTTTTAGATTCTTTCAACAGTTGAAATTGGTACCGTAGGGTTCTTATTCGTATTATCAGGCAGTCAGTGATCTGAATAGGACTACCTCAGGCAGTCTCTTGGATATTATAAGTATACAATTTCATTTCATATTGCTAAAAGCTAGAGGAATCCTCTATACGAGGGTCGGCAAATTGTTCGGAGTTGGCCGATTGTTCTATCCTCAATTTATCCGTAAGATTATCTGTTTGCCGATAATATTCGTATTTATTGGTGGAATTTGATTTGGACATTCTTCAAAATTTCTCTTGTATAAACTCCGCAGAGTATCAAGATATCAATTTTACATTATTATATTGACCAATCCAAGATCCCCTGATATAAATTACGATAAAATCAAAGGATTTCGCTATTTCATATTATTTAACTCTAAAAAAAAGTCTGAATCATGTCCATAGCCGTATCGGCAATACCTAAATGCAATCTGATACTATTGAAAGACACATCCACTGATAGGTATCGTTTAGCCAGTAAGGTATTTACAGCCATTATAAAGCTTTCTATGACCTTCAGGCCAATGAATAAATGTTTGAGAAATGTTTTCTTTCTTGACTTCCTCCTGTCGTCCTCGGATTATTCATTAGTATTAAAGTCCCAAATAGGCTTATCTCAACGCGTGACAATCATAACTCCGAAACTCTTGCACTCTTATCGGATAATAAATGTGATCTAGATAAGACTTTTCATGACCAGAATGAGTTTAATGCAACTTTAATTTCTATAGGGATAAGCCCTTGAAAAGAAAAGTGTAGTCAACTGCTTCAAATCGATTGCAGATTCGTTGGTTCTTCTTGGTTGCTGCTCCCATTTTCAGAATACCATTGAAGTTCCATGCTTATCAACTGGCAGTGTATTTATTAGTTTAGTTTTGGTGATCAGGGCCCTGATTCAGGGGTAATCGATAGAGTTATCACGTGTGTGATTGCCCGATATTGAATCCCACTTTTCGAAACTCTATTAAAATTAGGGTCTAGCGGATAAACATAAACCTACGATCATCATTCAACTAACTTCAAGATGATATCACCTCTTTTTGCCGGATTAATCTGTTTGACGTTCTACATTCTCTTCAGTCCTTATGTTTCTCTGTTCATGTATAGAAGAAAGGCAATAAAACGGGGAGCCAAGCCAGTTAGAGTGGTTAAAATAGGGTTTCCGTTTGGAATTCCACATTTCTTAGAGGTTACTAAAGCCAATGCTAATCATAAATTGATCGAGACTGTCAGAGCGCTTTTTGACCATTCAGGATCAAAGACAGTACAAGTATCATTATTTGGCGACTTTGCAATTATAACATGTGATCCAGAAAACATTAAAGCAATTCTGGCTACCCAATTTAAGGATTTAGGGCTTGGAATGAGACATACTTTTATAAGTCCGCTTCTTGGTGATGGAATTTTCACACTTGATGGAGAAGGATGGTCTCATTCTAGAGCATTGTTGCGACCGCAGTTCACGAGGCAGCAGATCTCTCGTCTTGATAGTCTTGAAGAACATGTTCAGAAGGTTATTAGCATTGCAAACTCAAAATATCAATTGAATGAAACTTTTGACATTCAGCAGATCTTCTTTAGATTTACTCTTGATACTGCTACAGAGTTCTTGTTTGGAGAAAGTGTCAATTCTCTCGAACCTCACCCTCATCAGGATGCTGCTCAGTTTGCCCAAGCCTTCAATAAATCTCAAGAATATTGTGCTAAAAGAGCCCGAGCCAGGACTTTTAGCTTTCTAGTCAACTCAAAACAATTCAAGAACTGGAATAAAATCTGTCATAAATTTGTTGATTACTACGTTGACAAAGCACTAAATGCCAAAGCAGATGACCTCGAAAAGGATAGCAGGTACATCTTTCTCTATGCACTGGCCGAGCAAATTAGGGACCCCAAAGTTTTGCGTAACCAATGTCTCAACATTTTACTTGCTGGTCGAGATACTACCGCTGCTACCCTTAGTTTTGCCTTATATACTTTGGGCAGGTATCCCGAAGTTTTTAAAAAGCTAAGAAAAGCTATTTTGAAAGAGTTTGGAGCCGGTACTGACGCGATTTCGTTTGAATCCCTTAAAAGGGTCACATACCTGCAACATTTTATTAGCGAAACTCTACGATTGTATCCTATTGTACCTAACAATAGTCGTACCGCTTTGAAAGACATAATTCTGCCACGAGGAGGTGGCTCAGATGGAATGAGCCCAATTTTGGTTGAGAAAGGAACACCAATAGCATACAGCGTATGTTCTATGCATAGACTGAAAGATTATTATGGAGAGGATGCTCATGAGTTTCGCCCTGAAAGATGGGAAGGAAGAGCAGCCTCTTGGGAATATTTGCCGTTCAATGGAGGCCCCCGAATTTGCTTGGGACAACAGTTTGCTCTTACAGAACTGTCTTATGTATTGGCACGGCTTTTGCAATCTTTCAAGGGAATAGCCACTGAAGGAAACTTTGTTGGCGAACCGGTACAAGTTGTCAGCTTCACTCTATCCGTTTTCGACGGAGTCAATATCAAGTTGATTCCTGCATAGACGTTATTAAACTTGACCAGACCAGCATTGGATAATCCTTTCATGACTGTAAAAGTTGTTCGGACCAGGATTATGTTGGGATTAAAATCTTCAACGAGATAAAAGATCTATTTCTTTCTCAAAAACTATATAAAATATATAAAATATATCTATGTTCTAGAGAACCACGCTTTGAACCAACTAGTTACAACAAATAAAATACATCCAATGAGCCTAAACAGTGCAATTGCAGCCATTGACCACAGCAAAAATTTGAAGTAATAGATAATATGAGTGTTGACAGTCCCTACAAAGCCTAGATCTGCCAAACTAGAAGAAGTGATCCCTACTGCCAAAATTGTATTAGAAAGCATCCAAAAAATGATCAGATACGTTCGAAAGGTCCTGTTTTCATCATCCTTTGTAGTCTCTTCTTTCTTCTTCTCACTTTGGCTATGTGCCTCAAACCTTTCCCATGCAGCTTCATGCATTGAATCTATAAGATCCTGAGGTTTATCGGTTTCTGTAACATAAATTATTTCATTGTCACTCTGCTTGGATACAGCTGAAGGCAAAGCATCGCTCATATCAGCTCCCTTGGTTCCCCAGGAAACATCATGCCAGTTGCAGAAAGCATAGACATTTACTATGTTGACAAAACTTGACATCAGAAACATATACTGAAAAATACTGTGAACAAGGTGCCATGGGTCCAAATAAAGAAATCCAGAAAAGATGTACAAGCCAAACGTAGAACATATTGCTACCAAAATTAGGATCACAATTGAGGCTTGAAAATTATGGAACAATTCATCAAAAGAAACGGGATGATATTGCTTTAAAGCTTTGACGCAGAGGTCTATTGAAATTATAGCCACATAGGTCTGGATTAATCCAAAGACCACCATTGCCGTATAATAGGGGTATTTGGAGCCTTTCGGTCTGTGTCCGAGGGCTAGGATGAATGAGAGAACAATAAAACAAATGTAAACGCACCTGAGAGCAAAAGCTATTGCTTCACTTGTTCTATAACCAAATGGAAAGCTCTCGGAATCTGGAGCACCCCCATAGGATGCTGGATTTGCTGCCAAGCTCATAATAACTGTAGTGGTCAAATAATATGAGGCTAATGAAAACCAACTCAATATTGATTGAACAACATTGTATGCAAACTGGAGGTGAAAGAAAAATTTGCGTATAAGACTGTGATTAGATTTATAAAGATGCCAAAAATGGGTTAATGAATAAATGCTAGCAGCGAATGATCCATTTAGCCAGCGTCGCCTCTGACCCAGAAATTCTGCTATTCCCTCCGGGACATCAGTTTCGGCCTTGGATGCTTTTACATAGGTCAAATGCCATTTGCTTTCTTTTTTGAAGGTAACTTCAAAACAAAGAATCCTGTCTTCTGCCAAAAACATATTTCTTTTAAAAATTCTCATACTCTCCAAGCCTCTTGGGCTGAGAGAACTTGCTTTACTGTGGTCACCCCGAAAATATTGTTCCAGGGGTCTCCCTTGCAAAGCTTTGTACCGATAGGCCGAGAAAGCCCCCGGCAACACTGATATGAATCCAAATGACGATTCTAGAGGCTTATCTAGAATATTCGAAACCTTATATTCAAAATTCTGTGCAGCAAGTAGAGGATTTAACAATAGTCGCTTGTTTCTACCCAGCATTGCATGGATCTCTCCACAGGCACCTCCAACATATTTATCGGTATGAAATGCCTTCCATAGAGCATAAATGGCTTTTTTGCCTGGCTTCGTTCCTGCATCCAGGAGAATGCATACTTCAGGCTTCAACATCGGTGCAAATCCGTTGAACAGCCATCGATGCGAATTAATTTTCTTTGAGTTCTTTTGTTTAAGGCAAAGGATATATTGGATAGGAACATCGGGTTTCACGAGTTGTTGGTCAGGGGTCACACAAAGTGTAGAGGTATATTCAAAAATATGGGCTACAGTTTCCTTACCACCGATATCCTTTTTCATGACTCCATCTTGGTAAAGTCCGATAATGGCCAGCATATCCAATACATTTTTATCGCAGGGATCAATTCCATCCATAATAAGGGTCACTACAATTCGCTTCCATGGAGGAGTTCCAGACTGTTCTTCATTCCAAAAGTCCGAATTTGTGAGATTGCAAATATCCCTGATATTCTGCATGACCCCATATAGTGTACGAGCTGTTGATTGCATATCTTCATTGTAGTAGGTCATTGCTATCAGCAGTTCTGTTTTTCGATTATAATCTACTGTTCGGAGTTTGAAGCCATTATCCTTAGTAAATTCATCTGGATCGCATGTGGCAGCAGTATACTTCATATGGCTAGATTCAGTTGAACAACATCCGTTGAGAGCATGTTGATAAACGCCAGTCGGCACCAGATATTCGGCTGAAAACACTTTGCCATCGGTAAGACTTACATCGCGGATAGGGTATGCTTCGTCTGAAGGTTGTCTCCTTTCCCAGATATCATCAAGATAGCCACCAGCCGGGTATAATGTACTAGCTGAACTAAAAAATGGGTTATTGATTGCTTGATTCTCTCTAATAGAATTGAAACCGTTACGACTATAGCATGATTCGTTCTGTGCTTCAATATCAATCTGATTTTGCCAATTGCGAGGTCTCTGAGCATTTCTAGTTGCATTCGCCCGATTATCAAGATATATGGAGCCTTGAGTTTCAAGAGGAGAACGTATTATTTGAAGTGGTGCCACATAAGAATTCCAAGGGAGTAAATCAGTTTCTTGAGTGCGTAGAGCGGAAAGATCGACAGAAGAACCATGCTTTGGAGCAGCATGTTGATGTTGTTTTGAGCAATCATTGCTTTGAGATATAATTGTAGTGCTTCCTAAACCAATGGTTGAACTAGATTGAATTACTGGAGAATATTGATTTTCTCCTGTTCTAGGCTCAACAAACGATAACGACAGCTCAGATTCTTCTCCATGGTTCTGGTAATGAGTAGCAGTAAGAGGAATATTGGAACCGGAGTTATTTTCATATCTATGCGATTCATATCTATGCGATTCCTGATTGTTGCGGTAAGGATTAGAGTTTCTCATTTCTTCTAGTCTGTAGCCAATTGAATTTTGAAACTTTTCGATAAAGATCAAATATCAAAACTTGGGTGAAAGAATAACCTTAAAGTTAGATAAAATAAATGATTTTAATAAATATGTAGCGATATATTTTAAGCGACTTCAAAAAGAAATATGAATCCTAATCTCATCTGAGCTGTGACTAGAGTCTCCTTAAGCTTTACCGTGAGATTCCAACTTATAAAACTCAATCTCCATATCTTTAAGAGATATGATCTAACCTGTGAATCACTTACCGATTAATGTTAAAAGTGTCAGATTTCGTAACCTAATAAACAACTAAGAAAGTAAGCTTTTGGAGCCAAAATCCAGCCGAGAAAGTATCAATAAACTTATAGTGTAAATACTTTGCGCTGGAGGCAGTATAACGTCTTAATAAAGATTACAATGGGTGTAAGGGTAGCAAAGCTATTAATAGCTGCCATCATGGAGAAAGGACTAGCCGTATAGAGCATAGATAAGGCTGGGTAAATGATTTACATAAAATGAGCTAAATCCTTTTATAGTTTGGAGACCTCTTAATACTACTATACATCACAGAACTGTAATACCAGAATCTCTATTAACCAATAGAGTATTAAGTTGAAGCTACGATTCTAATAAAGAACAATATAAAATAAAAGATAAGGAATGAGAAACGAATTTAAATAAGAAAAGACTGACACTCACTGAGTAATTCTCAGAACAATACTAACCGAATAAATTCTTTTTCTAGTCATGAGGCTGAGCTAGTCTATTTGGGATAAGCTTTATGCATAGCCCTGTAGATAAAATAAAAGATTGAAAAAGAAGTCAATAGATATTGTTTTTATAGAAGAATAAAAAAACTTCGATATATAAACATGTATAGATACGATAAGCAAATGAAGAAGTTGGAAGAATTTGCGGCGCAGTTAATATGTTGGATTTCTTTTGTAACTCTTTAACTCTGATTAAATTCAATGGAGATAACAGAAGCTGGGGAAGTAAGGGCACGTTAAGGCAGGGGTTATGGAACAGAAAAGAAGAATAAAAAAGTTTATTAATATGTAGTATTTTGTGCCATGATTGGTTGACTACAGATAATACGTCATAAGCTTTCAAGTACTATCCGCTCAGCTCTCACCAAACTACGATACTTAATAGTGTTGGTTGATAATTGAACTCCATGACTTGATTTACTTAATAATGTTTAGGATTGTATAACTGTAATATTCTCTGATTAATTACATAGAAGGAACAAACCACTCCTTTTATACTTCAGGAATGGTACATTTACCTCACTGTCATGTCCGTATATTTCTTTCTAGGTCCTCCATAACTCTTCAGTATTCTTCCAGATATCTCTAGGAAATTCCAGTGCCATGTTGATAGTTCAGAACGCGGCCTTGTTGGGAACTATCTTCGAAGTATTAGTTAACGAGAAAGATTGAAGGTGACAAGTGAATAACTCTTGTCCAGTACTAAATAGCCATCGAGGAGTGAATCCAATAATGCACATAGTAGAACATCTAAAATTATATTATGAGGGAATATACAGTCCTTAACGATTCGTAGATGTACTTAGATGGATATAAATAGTTTACGCGTAGCCTATAACGATCTTAGATAAAGATAACAACAACAGGCTTTATGCGTCTCCGGAACGTAATATAATCTTTCTAGGAACAATCCCAAGAGGTTCCTACCTGGAGGCTTTTCGTATCACCATGCCATTTAACTAGCGTGAAATGTCTCTTTAACCCTATAAGCTCAGACTGTAACGCCCTTTCAACGGTCGGTAAGCACTTAAATTGCAGAAAAGGTATTTTAATTGGCGATCTTTATTTCCTATCTCGTATCGAATCTAATTTAATATATTAATAGATTTTAGAAAGCTGTGGCTAAACAATTGCTTGTATAACGAGTAGCAAGGAAAGTTCCAAAATTGCACAACTAAACGTGCTCCTCAGGTATTCAACCGTTGAGCGAGCACCACTAGCTTTTGTGGCAGTTGACGTACTGGCCGAGGAACTTCCAGCTGCTTTGGATTCAGAAGCAGATGAACTGGTCGCTGAACCAGATTTCGTCTCAGCGGTGGTACTGGCTTTAACCGAAGAAGATTTCGAAGTAGACAATACTGTAGAGTTGGATAGTGCTGATGGCTCGGAGGCTGCTGTCGTAGCGCCAGCAGTCGAATTGGACGGAGTTTCAGGTGATGCTGATGACTCGAGGGCTCCAGTAGTAGAGCTATCGGACGAATTGGCTGTAGGACCGCAGTTATTGGGGTCATTACAAGTCAAAGAATCTCCGCAAACACCTGGATCTGCTAGAGCCTGGCACCCCCCTACAGGATCAGAATCTATAGCTACAGACAAGGTGATAGCGTCGGATGATCCAATACCATTTTGTAAGCAATTCGTCATTGTGTCATAAGAATCCGTTTCACTGCTAACAATATTGTAGACAGTTCCGAACTCCGAGTTTGCACAAGAGCAGACAACGTCGAGACCGCATTGACTAATTATCGAGCTCATAGAAGAGATAACTGCATTCTCGCCGTTGGGATCAGTAAAATAAGCGTAGGTGTCCAGAAAATTGGTACCAGACACAGTTGCTATCAATAAACTTAAGGTATGAAACAGGCCAAATCTCATTTCTCAGTGGATATTTAGATAGAACAAAAATTATGTGGCAATAGATCTTGTTTTATGTCTGTACTCGGTACTTTTCTCCTCTTTGCGATTAACCCCATTTGATAATAGCTGACGGATCGACCCCGTTGCCAATATTTGGATCAGGAAGGAGATAGACTAGAGTTCAAGTCGATTTGTGCTTTCGGCCACCTCCTTTCCATTAAAGGAAGCCGATAAATGACTAGCACAAAAAGTACAGGCTAAGCTTTTTGAATGCAGTCATAACCCCCTTGTTATAATGCGCCCTGATCAGTTGACCAGAACTAAAAGGTCAGCGAATATTTATTTGTTGACATGTAATATGATACAATTGAGAATTTTTTAACACATAATTAAACCTTTTGACTTGATTTATGTTTATTGCATTCAGCCGTATCACATATCTTTAGTTCTGCAAATAAAGTGCGTTAATTAATTTATCTCTTTGTTTGATGCACTTGCAGATTATTACCAAAAACAAACCGCAAGTCCTTACCACTTTCGGATCTTGACTATTTACCAACTATTGCCAATTTAATATCGTTGAGTATTGCTGCAAAGCTGCCTCCTGATCCAGGCAACATTTGGTATAGCGTTTAATATTTCATTGTCCAGCCTGTACCGATCAAACGTTTTCGTCTTCTTGTATTCCCGGAATGCATATGTTTTCGCTGCCTTAGTTAAGAAAATTAGGCGCCCAAGTATCAAATTTTCTTATTTAATAGGCTTAAAAATATGATGAGCCAATCATAGGTCAGACCGCTCGCGCGTCGGGTTCCCATTGCCAAATCCAACTTCTCCTAACACGAGGGGATCACCGAGTTCTGCTATAGCGAAGTCTCTGAAGCATGGATGCCGGTCTACGACAAGACTCAATTTGATGTGACAGAAAACGCTAACTTAAATGTTAAGTGATTTCTTAACCAAAATCATAAAAGGCCCTGTATCCTTCTCCCCTGCCCTCTGTGTGTAGAGAAGTAGAACGGGTCAACCACTGTTAATTGTATGCGAATTTCGATGGAAGAGGCCGCATGAGTAACAGTCTTTTCAGTCTTGGGCTTTTTAATAGGCTCACCCTCCTGCTTCATTTTGACTGTAGTTTGTGCCGGGTCGGATTGATCCTTGCTCTTTCTTCTGTTCCATTTGTTAGAATCTCTTCTCCGAACTTGAAACTTTTTTGTCCGATCTTTGTCACTGTTAGCTGTACTCGAGGTACCGACCGCCGGACTTTTATCTTTCAGTGCTCATCGGATCTGCCTAGTATTCTTATTTTTACGATTTTTTCTCTTTATGTTCTTCGACTGGTCGCTATTTTTACTTCTAAACCTTGCATGAGGTAGGTTTCTAGCCTGGTAGTACTTAGATGTAATGGAAAACATAGCGGTTTCATCGCGAGCCTTGAAGATGTCGGGTCCCCAGGACGGAGCCAATATGATCGTAGTAGCTGTTAAGAGATCGTCTTAACCCATTTCCATAGGATTGGGGACTTTGTCTCTGTTACGCTGAACTGTCGTTTCGTTGAAAAGATCAAGATAAAGATCAATTGCAAGTGCTGAAGTTGTAAAGGTGGAACGTGTGTATAGAGCATGAGCCGTCTGAAACGAATGAACGTCTGCATAATGGCATGGTTCAATACGAAGAAGCATGGACAAGTGAGTGATCATGTTCAAACCATGGGTTTCTGCCATGTATTCTCCAAAACTGACAAGATCCGTGAAAGGCCACCTTTTCATTGTTAATAGGTCTAGTTGCAAGTTCTTTGGAAGGGCAAAAATAAACTGTCTACCCCAGGCAGCCCATCCCATGTTCTGATAGTGGTAAATACCATGCTCTACAGCTGCTTTATAGGTTTCCCACCAAGCTGCTAAGTATAATGGGTCGTCATCCCATTTGGTAAATACGCAAGAGCTGTTGAACCTTTCTGCTCTTGTACCCAAAAATGGCATTAATTCCGGACGATAATAGAAATAGATCTCTCTACCAGGATATAACATCAACTTTTTATCAACGTCTCTGCGACCCACTGAGTCGACATCTGCATTAACATTTGGAATTCCCAATATATGGTTAAAATTCATCACTAAAGGGATTGATGTGTCTATCTTAGGAGGATTGGGTCAGGATTTCTAGGCATCCTAGATACCTGAGTTTCAACAATATCCCCTGCATAGATAGCTTTTCTTTTGGTTCTACCTTTTGATCTAGTTGGTGGCATCTTAGCTGATAGTTAGTGCTTAATGTACGCACAGTTTCATTCAAGCAAATAGCCTTGAATAAAAACTAAATATATAGTTTCTAATCGAAGTTTCCGTATAATAGCCCTCACTAGTACGGAAGTTCCTGCCTAATCAATCTAACGCCTGTCACGTGATATGAGTCTAAAGTAGGGTAATATATGTGCGTACCTGAAAATAAGATAAGATTGTGAACCAATAGGAAACACTCAATCGTAGAAAGGACAATCTTGAGATACGTTAGAATCTAAGATGAAGTTGTCGTGAAGAATACTAGCACTTAGTGATTCTTCTGCAACAGATAGAATTTAAATTCTTGTACTACGAGAGTGAGATCTGAAGAGATTGGAACTGAGAAGTAAGTTGTATTCTTTAAGACGCCCGTTGTACGCAACTGTATAGAACAATTAGGTATAAACAAGGTATTAGAAACTACGTAGAGTTAAAGGTTGGAACAGCTCCTCTTTATATCTTTCCAAGTAAGTGGTACGACTGTTGGCAGAGACTAGATAAGGAACCTGCAATTCTTTCTATTGCTGGAATACCCCCTTTTGCATAAACCCCGTGATCTATTGAGGTTCTGTTCTAGGATCTGACATGTAACTAGTATCGCAAGTTGATATCTGATATTAATAGCACTATGTAGCGGATATTTAATCATGACAGTACGAGACCGACACATATTAACGAGCGGACGATACAAGTGCTCCAAAAGTATGTTAGTAAGCCTTTCAGGCGTTTTCACGCTCTTGGAGGAGGCTCAAAAGCTCCAGACATTTCTGTTCAGTTCAAAAAAATGTCGGGCATCAATTAAATCTTGATTTGATAGCATTAAGACTTGAAAATTTTCATGTATCGGGACCTAGAGCTTAATATCCCTCGATTTAGAGGTTGTCCCCTGATTTATCTCGGCTTTCGAAAGGTTAACTAAGTTCGCCGCATCATGGCCCAAACTGGAACTTACACAGGAGACGATAAGATTAAGGTTTAGCTTTCCCGAAAAAGGCCTTAACACTGAAAAAATAATAAAGAGAAATATAAGTCAATTATCCTGTCTTTCGGTATAATGTTGGATAAAAGTGCTCACAGTACAAATTCCGTATTCGCCAAAACTAAGGATTCAAGTTTCATTTACATCTGTGATCCACGCGAGATTTCAACTTGGCATATAACCAGGCGATCGTCGCTAGAAGAAATAAGCAATATGAATATACATAAGCCACAAATATCTCTGTTTGAAAACTGCCAGAAGACGTCTTTATTACAGTCTCTCTAGGTCTGAGTTACACAACTTGAGTTAACTCCTGCCCTGGTATCTACTGTTCAGATTGATTCGGCTAGGCAATTATTGTCTATATGGCTGTCGAAACCATCGGGCCAGTGGATAAAATGTTAATAATAGATCTTTTACTGATAAAATCCCAAGTTAAGCTAAAGCTGTATATTTATTGGTTTAAATGTACTCTAAGAATATCGATACAGTTTCAATATGACCAGCTACAGTTGCACACCTTAAAAGAAGTATTTAATACTGCTGACATTTAATCAATGTTAGTAGCTCGAAGTTTGACATTTGATATCTATGGCGGGTTGACACGGCATCTTACTAAACTCAATTGAAACTTTATCTTGATTAAACTTTATAAATGGTATTCTGAGTAAGATTAGCAAGTGCCGTGCAAAGCTCTTTCCTGATATTCCATGAACTTCCGTGATTCGGTTTCCTTCAAAACCTTTCGACATGATAATTGGAGTCATTTTTTCTCTTTTTGCCCTAGTGACAGCAGCTCCAAGCTTTCAAAAAAGGGCACCTGGAGTCATTGGCCTTCCGATTCAAAAGTCATCAGCTAAAAGACTTAGTCCACTCAGAAAAAGATCGGAATATGTTGTCCTCAAAAGCTTAAGAATGATTACTACTTTTATTCCTTTGAATTTGAGCTTGGCACCCCTCCCCAACTACTAAACGCTCTCCTTGACACTGGCTCTAGTGATGTTATTGTGTACGAGGTTGATTCGCAGCATGACACGTTATCACCTGTCACAGCATTTTACAATCCTAACATTTCTTCCACTTCTGATGTGTTTGGCGTTAATAACGCTACCTTTATGTATGGCAGCGGATACTCAGTTGGAAATTATGTCAAAGATACTTTAACACTCAATAACGGCGCAGTAACACTCGATAAATTTGAATTTTCAGATATTAAAATGGGTACGGCGGTAAATATATTCGGAATAGGTCTTCCGGCGTTGGAGTCCACCGGGACTCCGTGGTAATACATACTCCAATTTTCCATCTAGGCTGAAGACTGACGGATGTACAGAGACTAACTCATATTCTATTATCCTTGACGATACCGATGCAACTTCTGGCTCCATTTTATTTGGAGGTTTGGACAGCAAGAAGTACTCTGGACCTCTTGTCGAGATTCCTCTGCTTAGGTTCAGCATGGATGGAACCCCTGGTTTTAATCCTACAACTTTTTCTATTAACATTACGTCAGTAAGCACAACTGTTGAAGGAACAACTAGTTCTCTCACTTCAACAACATCCCCGGCTCTTTTGGATACCGGAACGATGAACATCCTACTCTCTCAGGAAATAGCGGATGGTATTGCTCAAGAGTATGGATTCGCAACGGTCGATGGAACTTATGTAAAACCTCTAAAACATTTTGCACCTGACAATAAAACTTTAATTAGTTTCAAATTTGCCGAGAATTTGTCGATCAAAGTTCCTTTGGAAAATGTGGTTATTCCTTATTTAGATACCAATGGAAAACCTGTAAAAGATTCAAACGGTGATCAATATGCGGATCTGCTAGTAACTGGATATCCTAATTGCGTCTTTGGAGATCCTTTTTTTAGAAGCGCATATGTTGTATACGATCTCGACAATGGAGTGGTGGCCATAGCAGAGCAAAACTTTTCAAGTCAGGTATCAGACATTTTAACGATAACATCGGCAGGAATTCCCGGGGCCATTGCTGCGACATGATATAGATCAGCAAATATTGACCATATGTATGAATTTGCGATATTAATTTAATAATATCGTGATTTAACCAGGTACTTATAAATAGAGTAGTATGTTGTATCGTTAACTGCGCTGATACTGAGAAATAGCACCTCGTAATTTCTCTTGTAGAATCACCATCAGTTCCGAAGTCCAGATTTTACGTCCTTCTATTGAATTCCAAAAACGTGAGTTATCGATGCTAATGACTGGCTTAGTAAACGAATGTTTAAAATGGATTTGACTAACTCACTGTTGGAGGCTCGAAAGAGGGATATCGCTGAAACTACCAACTAAATCTTCTTAGATCTTTGATTCTTATTTAAAACGTGAGAATTGATGGCGAGTCTCTTTCAATTCCGCATAGGTATTAGTTCTATATGAAGTTGGCATCAGAGCTTTATAGTTTGAATCGGAGAGGATAATTAAACCGCACTATGAAAGGGTATTATCATATTGAACGTTCCTTACTTTTAGTTTTTAAAATCTATTATGTCAATTCAAGAATTTAAATGCGTTTTGAACAGCTTAAACAGTTCCAATTGGTCCGAGATCACTTTCACATTAACTTGCTCCCTCCAACTTTCTCAAGATCCTATTAAAAATCTTCAAATTCTCCTTCAATTCCAAAAGACAAGCACTCTAATAAGTGGAATAACAATACTTTCTGGGTGTGATCTTTGAATATTCTGTCTAACATACATTTGAACAGGAAGGCCTTTAACATAAGGAGTGTCGAATTGAATCCTATTGTCAAAACATATATCCTAGAGAAAACAAAAATAGGAATCACATAATTCTCTTGCACCCTCCTTCTGTACATATTGCAGGATAATTCATTTCCTTACGGCAGTGGCAATGTATTATCTGCTTTGGAGATGAATAAGAGTCTAATTAAACATTTTATTCCTCGAAGAGATAGTCACTCTGTATTGTGAGAAATAAGGGTGGTATATAAATTATTGAGATTATTGTTTGGATCTTTGAAGATACTATCTGAAGACCTCTCAATGATAATGAGCTTCAATCTTGCGAATATTACTAGATGGAGACTGAGGAGAGTGTGGTGAATATTGCTATCAACTAAATATTTCCATTGATTTTAACATAGGGATTTTGGTTGTGATTTTTTTGGTATTCAGATGTTGTTATGCATAAGAGCAAAGCAAGTAGCATGTCGAAATATATCTACTTTTGTGTAATGACTATCACTCCAAATATAACAGATAACACTTTTCAAGACGAACACAGAACAGAGAGTCTTTGGGAAACTGCATGCTGTTCAAGGTATTCTTAGTGACAACAAGAGTCAGATGCTGATGGGTATAGGCAACTGACCACAACCGATGAAATATCTATCATTTCCTAACCGAAAATTCAGAGCAAAAATTTTAAACCGAATTGTAGAGTTTGTACTTGTTAAAGATGTAACGGTATTCATGTAAGATAAAATGGTATAGGTGGCATGGAGCTGATTTGTTTCTCAATTATCGGTTGATCAGCGATGCAATTGGTTTAAAAGCAAAATTTAATGCCAATATCAGCAATGATAAGCTCAATTGCCTAAAATCAATGTTAACTTTTCCATTCTTTCTAATAGTAATTTCTGCGCTGACTACTTGGGTATCCCTTGAAATGTATTGTAGTAAATAGTGATCTCCGAGCACGTCACCTATGTAACAATTCTCATTATCGCATCGGCAAGTATATATGCGAGAACCAAGTCTTGATATTTCATAAATGAATTGACCAGCCGCAGGTAGTCCCTCGGTATATGACTTACCGAACGAGTGAGGGGTAACACAAAGGATCCATCAGCCTAAACTTTCGGTGCCTGTTTGCCTTATTTGCAATGGACTCTTTAATTGCTGAGTTTTTTGCTAGAGCAGTAAAAGAGGCTATTAAATTCCCATTTGAATTCTCAGAGGCTGGACTTTAACTTAGTGCTGCTGCAACTATGGAAACAACACAAAATCCATTAAGACTAATATACCAACAGGCACAAAGTCATGTAGCTAGTAGTATGCACAAATATATGGCAGTGTTATTAGGTGTGACTTAGAAATCTCAGCGCGTTTTTCTGCATTTGAAACTGTAGAGGATCTTCTCAAAGATGATAATGGAAAGCTGAGTCCGACAGAGGTGATTACTTGCATGTCTGCCGGATCCATGAAAAGTATTTAATCGCGTTGGAGCCTTTTAAGATCACTAAAACTATCGTGATTGAGCACGGTGAAAAGTCTATTAGTATACGCAAGCGTGACGGTTTTTCTGCATTACTCGAAATTCATCGTTAAAGAAAAGGGCTTATCGCTCTATCGTTATATTATTCCAGTAACTCTACGCCAGGCTTTTAATTCAGCATCTCGTATGGGTATATAGTATAATATCACAGCAGACAGGCGTCAGTGATGGCAGTATGTCAATGGTAACGACCTTTATTATTGGCACGGTAATAACAGTTTACATAACTATTGCATTTGATATCCTATAGACCCGAATACAATTAGCAGACATTGCAGTGCAGTATTGCCCAACATGGACCTGCCTTCAACAGACTCAAAATTTAGAGGGGTGGAAGTATTTTTGTGCGGGGCTTCCCGCTGTGTAAGACTTATTCTTGGGAGCGGCATCTCATTCGCCGTGAATGAGATGGATCTGGACCTAAACAGAGAAGCCAGAACCCCAACGCGAGTTTCAATTAAGCAAATTTAAATTACTATAGACTATTATAATGATTTAATTTTCTTTAAAATTTTCCCCTGTTAAAAGGAAATTCCCGGACCCGGGTAGGCCGTGTTACTTTTTGCCCTGTGGACTTCGAGGTGAGGGAAAGAAATATGCATACCACTCTTCGCCCAACAAAGATTTACAGCCGCTCATAATTTGAAACGATTAATTAACGGTAACCGCCCTTTTTCACCCTGCAATGCTCCTTGAGTTTTTACTACTGTAGATGAGGTTGGCACGGGCCTGTTTTAATTGTCACAGCAGGAAAATTAAATGCAACGGGAGGAAAGATGGATGTTCATATTGTAATTCGCGAAATTTAACTTGCAATTACGATTATTACAAAAATGGGCGTCCACGACCGACTTTCGCAGCAATTGAAGCTCTGAAGGCAGAGGTGCAAGAACTAAAAGAGCGCCTGCAGATAGAGCATGGACCTCTGGCAGTTGTTGCCGAGAATTCCGAAAACTCGGTAAATAGTGACGGGAAAGTCTCCGTGTACGGCACCAGCATAGCATACTGGGAAATTCCAAGGGCCGATACGAGCGTGGAAACAACTGCTCACGACAATGGAAGTCATCTAGAAGATTTCGCACAACAACAGCTGGAGCTAGAGCTTACCGAGGATTACTCAAAGATACCATTTTTAAATGGTGTGGATACGAATTTGGCTCGAAAGCTTTTGGAGTTGCATTGGGAACGCCAGCATCATTCATATTTGGTCACTTATAGGCCACTTTTCACTCGAGATTTATTCCGCGGTGGTGGACCCTATTGTAACGAATTTCTCTTCCATACAATTCTAGCATGTGTGAGTAAATTCAGTGACGATGTCTGTCTAGAAGACTTTCTTCCGCATGTGGAAAAGAATCTTCTGCCTAAAGCATTCCTCAAATGCAATATTCCCAATGTCCAGGGTCTTCTATTACTTGGGGCTACTTATGTCAGTCAAGATTTTATTGACAAAGGCTGGATGTGCACAGGAGCAGCACTGCGGATGGGTCAGAGCTTGGGGCTGCACGTGGATACTAGCGCTGACATCAAATTTAGTGCTGAGGAGATCGAAATTAGAAAGCGGGTGTTTTGGGCGTCATTTGTATTTGATAGACTGCAAAGTCTGTACATGGGTAAACCGGCGTTTCTGCAGATCAGAGATATAACCGTACGGCCAGACTTTAAGGACTGGTCAGAGGAAGGGTTGATTTTAAATGGTCATGAAGTACACTCAGTTTCCACTTTCTGCAGCCTGGTGAAGTTGATGCTTCTGCTGGATCGGATCTGGCACCTGTTTTACGTCGCTCGAAGCTCTCTCCTTAGTGTAGAATCAGTTCAGCGCGAAGGAGACGAGATAGAAGGCATCTTGATGAATTGGATGGATAATCTGGACCCGAAACTTATATGTGATAAAGATGGCAATCAGATCAAGTCACCGAATATAGTATCCTTGAATCTCTTTTTCCATCTGTCGTCGTTAATGCTTCATCGTCCATTTTTGAGTCCCACAAATGCCAAATACACAGACGAGCAGCCGCTGCAGTTCCATTTCACACGCTGTACTGAGGCGGCTCGTTCCATCACGTATATAGTCTGGGGATACCGGCGCGAATTTGGCCTAGTGAGAGCCCCATATTTCATTGCATATGCACTCTATGTTTCTTGCACGATACACAACAAAAATGCAAGCCTAAATCTGCAAGAGTTTATTAAACTAACATCAATATCTCTGGTTTGCCTTGAGGATCTCTGTGTTCCAAATCGCGGACTGTCAAGAGTACTTAAGCTCTTAGAGTTTGCAATTTTGAGCTTGAATTTAGACGATTCAGTACCGCAGGAAATCGAGATCGAAAAGGCTAGACTACGGTCCTTGCAACAAATGTCGATGGATCACCAATCATTCCCATTGGAACTCGCGCAACTAGATCTGGAACTCTTCTCCTTTATGCAAACTCCAGATTTGTACCCAGAATTGGATTTCTTGCGAGGAACTGTTTAAGGAAATATGCATTTTTAGAATTTTATAAACAAATCAATCTCAAAACATTTATTATTTTTCATAGAGTATAAAAGCTATTTCTCTTAAAGTACAGAGCAGTCTCAAAATCGGTGCCTTCTTGCTCTGCTGTCAGTATGATAGCAGCCCTCTCTGCTTCAGTGAGCTCTCTGTCAGAATGCTCCCTTGCCTGTCTGTTTAGCCTTGCCAGCCAGAACTGGAGGATTATGGCCAGGACACCAGATATTGCGATGCCCACGATAGCGGCTCAGTTAGCTAAAACGTAGCGAGGAGGACTAGAAGATGAATAGAAATAGGGAGTAACAATACCAGTCAAGCCACCTCCCATGTTAATGAACGCCATGGCTACAGATCTTTTGTCGGGTGGCCTCTGAATAGAAGTTGCGGTCCACGACCAGCTCGACACAATGAGCAGTGTCAGTAAACTCATGCAACAGAGTGCAAAATAACGTGGTCCAAATTCAGTAGTGGCAATAAACAAAATAAACCCGCAGAGAACCAAGGGGATAGGATACATAAAAAACCAAAATCGAACCTGAATCCTATCAGAAAGCCAACTGTGCACCATCTGCCATATAACAGTGATGATATATGGTGGTACACATAATAATAGAGATACCGTCTTGCTGTATCCAAGAGTCGCAGTAAGAGTAGGCAAAAAGGTTCCCAAGGTATTACCTGCCTGTAAAAACACATACATGAAAAAAAGTAGATAGGTTCGAACATCTTTAAATGCCAGCTTGGCTCCAACCAGCTGGTTCTTGAACCCAGAGTTAAGATCGTCATCGGCCTCACCGGCATCGATCGAGATACGCTTGACAGCAACAGATCTCATTTCAGGAGAAAGACCCTTCCAGCTGTGTGGGAAATCCGGTAGCACAAAGTACAACAGAATACCCACGGTAACAGTAATAGAGCCTTCAATGATGAATAGCGATTTCCAGGCAGCGAGTCCTCGAGTATTGTCCAGGCCATTCAATATTCCAGCCGCTATCAGGGAACCAAACGCTCCACTAAGCGAAGGAGCAGCAAGGATGATCGTCATTCGTAGACCGATCTCGCGTTTGGTATACCATTTTGAAAGATGGCCAAAGAAACAGTTGAAAGCCCTGAAAAAGAGTCCACTGACAATTTGTATGGAAAAATCGGCATACTATCAACCCAGCATAATTGGTCACAGTGAAGGTTAGCAAGGAAATTATACCCCAAGCAACCGATACACCTGACAGAAATAATGCTGGTCTACCAGTATGGTTCATGAGCATATTGGATGGAATTTGCATGCCTAGGTAGCCTGCAAAAAGTACAGACACGGCGCTGGAAAACTGCGCATTTGTCAAGTTCAAATCCTTCTGCAGTCCTTGGAGTCGCGATGCTCCGATATTTGCTATGTCGATCGAGTTTAGGAAGTAAACGACTACGACCAAGAACAGGATCCGCATATCGAGCCTGCGCACCAATTTTTTTCAAGTATCAATTCCTCCTCCGTTAAATGAGGAAGCTCCTCGAGGACCCTAGTATCCGCTAACTCGATGTGATCATCTCGTACTTTTTCTACCAATGTGTCTCCCATAATTTCAAGTTTTTGAGGTGAAGTTAAAGAGAATGCAATGATTGATCTGACATTTGTAGACTCAGTCGGTAAGTCACTTGCCGATTTGGCATTTTGGCGTGCACATTAATGATCCGGGGTTGGAAATTTCAGCAAGGTGTGAACAGACTTTCCACGCGTGGGGATGCATCTTCGTCGGGGAATAACATGCCGATTTAGTGGCATCATGTCGTGTGCATAAATTGTGTGGGGTCGAAGAGTTTTGGCCCCACGCGAGCAAAATTCCTCCGCGCATCTCCTTCGGTGACTAACATGCCGAATATAGGACATTTGGATTCAGAACGATGAACCTCAACAAAAAGACAACTGGATGTGATCGTATTCCTTAGAGTTGAAACTATTGCTTATTTTTACTTTCTACTCGGATAGCACTTTTGCAGAGAGCAGCACACTTAGCCCACCATCATGTCATCGTACAAACCTCTGTACAAACCTCTGTAGTAAAGAATCTGCAATCTTAGCTATTTGCCCTTAGAATTGCTTCTGTCACAGTAGTGTATTGATCCAGTTGTATGTTACGCCGACTTTTACAAAAACGAGCAGATTTATTGACATCTTTAGATACCAGCACTGTCAGAATCAGCAACTTGGAGAATAAATTGAAATTAAGTAGTTTGCCAAATAGCTCTTGAAGGCTTTGAGTTCCTGCGGGGAATGTTTCACTCTCGTCTAGAAGAATAACCTAGGAGCTCCTGTACCTAATCCAAGCAGTCTCTCAAACAGCAAGTATGCGAACCTGTGAGCAAATTGGCTCTGACCACTATATCCATAGAGAGAAACTACTTTTCAGCACTGGTATTTTTTGCAATCCGGGTCAATCGTCGCCAGCAAGATCAAGTTTATAGGCATACTAACGGATTGCGAATACGAATGAAATTTGCAATCCTGATGTTTTGTAGATGATTTATCTGCACAGTACTGTTAATATTTGCATCACCATACACATATACTCCACAGAATGAATATTTACATCGAAAGATGGTTTTTTTTAGAATAGAAAGGATTGGTATTATTATTCTGCTGAGTCTCAAGTAAGAAGATTTTCAAGAGTTTGGCCGTTTCACTGCCTGTGATAATCTGGACAGGGTTATATATATCATATAACTCTAAATTAGATCTATACATCATAATATAATTTTGCTGATGCGAATGCGATATCCACCGACTGAAATTTATGTGGATCCCAATGCAAATATTCACATCGTTAACATTCCTATTGACTCCAAATAATGTGGGCAAAGCTCGTCATAGAAAACTTACTTAAAGGGAATATGCTATCTACCAGTTGAGCTATCATGAGTTCAAACGTTTACATTTTTTGAAATTCCACTGTCTCTGTCGCACAACGATTTCAGTAAGAACTTGCAATGCTGGTATTATAACTGCAGATTGTATAAATATAGGACACATGATACTGGTAAGTTGTTGGCTCTGGTATTTAAATTTAATGAGCAGCCATGGCTGGAAAAATAAAATCTATTATTAAATCTCAAAAAGCAAAATCTGCATTGGACCAATCAGAATCAGGATTATCCACATTTTTGGAATTAAGTAAAATTTTAACTTTCCTTAGCTGCAGGGTGAGTATTTCCACTTTTGGACCCAGATATTTAGTGTGGATCGCTACTGTTTCTGGATAAGACTGTTGCAGATATAATCCCGTAAAAAATTGTTTGTGCGGATACTATGTATTCTAATTAGAATGGCATTTAATATAGTATCCTTAGTCGTAGTTCAATCTTTGTTGAAGTCTATGGCTACAAAATACAAGTTACAAGTCCGAAAGACGATTGCTCTCAGGTTTTGTACCTTTGCAGTTGTTGACCATTTACGACGTAGCCTGAGACATGCTTTCAAAGAAAAGACAATATGCATTCCAACAATCCTATTACGACCGGCCAATTGACGTGGCTGGGATAAGTTTAATATCTTAGTACAGGTTCGAGAATAACTGCATTGTTAACGATACGATTCATTGAAGAACTTATAAAAAAGTAAATAGATTTTGTTTCGGTGTGACGCTAGATGCACTAGTTCATACGAAGTACGATTGAACTTTGAAGCCCGTACATCACGAATCCCTAACTGAGGTCACGGAAAAGACTGGAAGGCTCGTTGCCTATTTCGGGACTCGTCCCTTTCCTTGGATACCTCCGTCTGAGTCTGACTTGCACTTGGCTGACTTGCACTTGGCTTACTTGCACTTGGCTTACTTGCCCTGAACTATGGATTTTTCAAATTGGGAGGGAAATGAAAGATTACATACAAATGAAAGACAAAATTTGTTAGGGAAAATCCAAAATTAGTATGGGAAAAAGATGAAAGATTTTTCCCTAACAAAAAACGTTTATGGCAGTAAATTTGGATCTGAGATCGGGGTAAATCTGGGGCTGGGAGTTTGGGAATTTGAAGGTTACAGAGGTTTGATAGGTGTAGGGTTGTACCTTGACATTGCCATTTATGTCAAGAGCATACAAATTACACAGTATAAGTCTTCGGGCAGGAAATGAGAGCAGAGTGGTATCATGATCGATCAAGCGACTCTCGTTATTCATTATAGCATCTAAATAATACATAATCTTTTATAAATTGATGGCAATCGCTAGTATCTAGTCAGATAAGTAGTCGTAGTCATAGTTAGAGTCTGAATAATCTCTCTCGGATAGGGTCAACTCTTTTTCCTTTTTAAAGAATTCCTCCTCCTTAGATAAAATCGGCTCTTGGTATTCGTCTTCTTTGGCTTTCGCTTTCGCTTTGGCTTTGGCATCGGCTTTGGTTTCGTCTTCGTCTTTGGCTTCGTTTGGACTTGCGTTTGACTTCGTCGTCTACACTTTCACCTTGGCCATTGCTGTTGTCTTCATGTTCATTGTCTTTCTTTCATCTACGTTGTCGCCTTCCTTACATCTTCGTTTACAACTTCTTGTTTGTCGTAGCTTTTGCTTTTGTTGCTCGATATTCGGGCTCATGCAATTTATGTATGGGCTCTATGATACCACTCAGTAGTTTCAGCTGGACCCAAAATTCTTCAGTCAACATCAAGTCTCTGAAAGTTGCAATTCCTTACGTCTCGTTGCCGATACAAAGCTTGTGCGTTCAAGGCGTCCTTGTTCATCAAAATAGATAAAATAAGTGCATGCTGCGACCCCCATCGCGTTATAACCAAACCCACCAACTCAAGCTTTTTGTTATATATACATTTTTGTGCGATATTTGAAACGATGTGCTGAGCGGACCTAAGCTCAAAAGATCTTTGATCAGTAACTGAAGATTGTGCAAGGCGCAGGGAATGAGAATACATTTGCTAAACTCGCGAATAGGTTCAATTTTTTCCATGTAGCTTGCATTGTATTCCAAGTACCGGTTGATAAAGAGTTAATGATCAGTCCTTGGTCAATGCAGGGCTTCATCTAAGTAAGAATGCAATTACTGATGGAACCTGCACCGGATTTTATATCCTTTAACTCTTGACGTGTAGTACAAGGGCCCGGGTGATTCAAAATGTTGGTTGATTGATTTGTCCAGTTACATTTATTCAATGGTATTTGAGGATAAGATGGTCAGCAACTACTTTAAGGTCATGACACTCCCTGTTGAGGTGGCTCTGCAGATAGTCGTTCTGTCTGGAGGTAGGTATGAGAAGCAACGAGATAGGTAGTCTTGAGTGGTGGGTGGTTAGACATTCTGAATGACAATCCCATTTGAAAGTTACTTCTTGCCCATAGGTTGTTCATTTCGGTTTTAATTTCACTCCAGGCTTGATAGGACGTGATTTGCATCTGCCATTTGAGGTGGATTTCCGAGTGGATTATTACTGTGGTTCTTAAATGCGATTCTGCCTGCTCAAAACGAAATGACCTCTTATACTGACAGGGTGATCTTCTTCTATGTCACTAGCTTAGATTTTTAGCGTTGAACATACCCCATCTTAAGTCTCTTCATCAAACTCCTAAATGTCAGCCAAAATCCAAATTTCTGAAATTTGTAGCCTATATGTGGTCAATATATTTAGCACATATGCAACTAGATTTAATATATATGGAAGATAAGAAGTATTTTGAAGGTCATTGAATGAATACAGTAGGTTATTGACAGTAATAGAATCAATTGTGGTCGGAAGTGAAAGGTTTCGTGTTGAGTATGATGAGAATCGATGATAAAATACGGGTACGGGAAGTTAATATCATTACGTAATGGACCGTAGATAGAAATTTTTCAAGCAGTGAACAAGATAGAATAAAAACAAGCTTTCGAAACATTTATCAATTCAAAGTAATCATCGAATAATCCCTAGTGGCTCAAGAATGGCATTACAAGTTCTTCCACTCTAAATCGTTTCCTCATCAAGGTTCCTCCTAGACGATAATTTTTGGCGGATTACGTAAAATACGGGAAATCGAATCGATCTTTAAAGTCAGTAATTTCTCGATATCGTCCATCCTGAAGCAAGGCTTATAGTTGATGGATTCTTCATGTACACTGGAAATGACTAAATAAACGAGATTGTCAGAATTGATAGGGCGGGATAGGGTAGGGGAGATATAGGATTCGGATAGGTGGAGGGTAAGCAAGCAAATGAATTAATGGAGAAGATAAGAAGTAGCAGATAACCGCGGTTTTGGTGAAAAGTTATTTATATTATTTGGTGAAAGGTTAAAAGTGAAGGGAGATGGTGAACGGTGGACGGTGAAGATTGGAGATTTATTTTTTGGTTCAAATTGAAGGGTGATGGTGGGTGGTGAAGATTGGAAGTTTATGTATTGATGAAAAGTGAAGGATTATAAATAACGGTGAAGGGTTATAATTAACGGTGAAGAGTGATGGTTATAGGTGAAGATTGGAAATTTATTTTTTTGTGAAATTTGGGTTATAAAGAACGGTGAAGGGAGATGAACGAAAGGAGATGGTGAACGGTGGACGGTTAAGATTGGAAATTTAAGTTATTTATGTTATATGAACGGTGATGAAACGTGAAGGGATATCTTGAACGGTGAAGGGAGATAGTGGATGGTATTATTTAGAAAAAGGAAACGGCGGATGGTGAAGATTGGAAAATATTTTTTTGGTGAAATGAGAAGGGTTATGAAGGGTTATGAAGGGTTATGAAGGGTTATGAAGGGTTATGAAGGGTTATGAAGGGTTATGAAGGGTTATGAAGGGTTATGAAGGGTTATGAAGGGTTATGAAGGGTTATG
>PPNF03000021.1:0-104181 GCA_003708105.3 Middelhovenomyces tepae | reverse complement strand
TGGAGGAGGAGGCGGTGGTGCTGGAGCCGGAGAGCCAAAAGATGCTGGAGCCCCGGGAGGAGGCGGAGGAGGAGGCGGGGCTGGAGCAGAGGAGCTAAAGGATGATGAAGGAGCCGGTGCCCCAAATACAGGAGGTGCGGTATTTGATGGAGGGGGAGGGGGAGCTCCAAACGATGGGGGCGGGGGAGGAGGGGGGGGAGCACTTGACGGAGCAACAGGTGCAGCGAATGATGGAGGGGGAGGGGCAGGTGAAACAGACCGCTCTCTTGACTCATTAGACACTGTTTTCGACAGCGCAGGGAGCTGGAACATTCCATTTGGAGGCGGAGGAGGTGGAGGAGGGGTGGCTGAGAAGGAGGGGGGAATAGGAGGAGGGGCAGGAGGGGCAGGCGAGGATGAGGGGATAGGTGGGGCAGAGGACATTGGAGGAGGAATAGGTGGAGCAGGAGTAGAAGGGGAAGCTTGAGGTCTTAAAGCAAAAGGTTTAGCTGAAGGCGGTTTAGGAGGACCTCGAGATGGAGTAGGAGATGGCGATCGATTAGAATTAGGCGGAGTAGGAGCTCCTAAATAGCTTGACCCATTAAACGAGGAATTAGAAGAAGACTTTTTATGACCTGGAATAGGAGGAGCTGGGGCTGAAGGAATAGAAGGTGCTGAAGGGATAGAAGGAGCTGAGGCCGAAGGGCTTGAAGAGGGAGATGAAACGTGGCGTAGTTGCACTTTTGGGATATGGAATGAGTGACTTGCTCCACTTGAGCCAGAGCTACTTGCACTTGCGCCACTACCTGCTCTTCCAGGGCGTGTAGATGGAGCGGGAGGAGCCAAGCCGGACGGAACGGGAGGAGCCAGACCGGACGGAGCAGGCGGTGCTGAACCAGGAATTGGAGGAGCACCCCCTGGGCGTCTAGGAATAGAAGGTGATGCTGAAGAAGAAGAAGAACTTCGTTCGGCTAGTTAGATTAATAAAGACCAAGTAAAAGACTTGTGGACTTACCTCCTGTATTGATTCCTCCTCTATGCCTTAACGTAGGCATTCCTCCTGCAAATATATCGCCTAGCTGAGGGAGTCCGAGGCTCGGAGCGGGACTGGAAGGAGGAGCGGGAGCAGACCCGGGAACAGGTGGAGCATTATGTGACGGTCTTCGTCCTGGAATTTGAGGAGCACTGGCAAACGGATGGCCAAGATGACCAGAATGGCCGGAGTTACCAGAAGAATTCGTCCGTTCAATCATTGGAGCACTTCGGTCGTTTGTCACGGCTTTTTTCAACCTCATTCCTTTGCGAATATCTCCAAGAAGAGCGTCGGTATTTGGCATGGCACTTGGAGGGGGCCTTGATGGTGTTGGAGCACTTGAAAGAGAGCCAAATGATTGAGGGGGAGGAGGGGGAGGCGGGGCTCCGTACCCGGGAGGAAGTGGAGGAGGAGGAGGACCTGCCATGATAACTTAGAAAGATACAAGTAATTAAAAGGTAATGTGATGTAATAGAGTCTGAATAGACTGTTACAATGATTGAATTCACTGTTGTATTCTAGCAATTCAGCCAACCTTTCAGTGTTACCCGGCTTGGAATGCGGATAATATCGGTGAATCGAGACTGAATGAAAGAGTCAAGCTGGTCGAATCGATGACAAGTAGAAGTTTGTATGTGAATCAGTCGTAGTACTGTGAGTCACTACTGTCGTACACAACTTACACAAGTATCCATTAGTTTTCAAAGCCAAGTATTCCCGTAGATCTGCTGGTTAAATCGGAGGCTGTGCAATGTTTGAGTCACTGCAATTGTACCACTCACCATGGTTCCGCCAGCCATTACCAGCCGATATCATTAACCGTATCACCTAATACCATCAACCATATCGTATCAGACGATATGGCAATAGGTTGATCATATCAGCAGTTCTAGCATCTTCTTCAAGATCGCTTACGTAAACAACCGGGTTATCGGTAACTTTATCGGCAACTTTTTATCGGCAACTTTCTGAACTTTATGGAGTTCAAATCGACTGATGGACTCGAAATCTCTAGAATTGAAGGCGAAACTTGGTCGTTTTAAATATCTTGAAGAAATCAAAGAAACAAACGATCGAACCGTTCCTGTTGTCCAAACGACCAAGATCGAAGTCATTTCCCCAATCGCCAAGAACTCAAGCCAAGATCCAAGTCAAAATTCAAGCCAAAATCCAAACCTTTCAAAGGCAGAAAAACGTCATTTGGCCAGCATAAATAAATATAAACATCTTAAAGAACTAACTCCGTTGCTCAAGCCCGGTTTGAAATGTATTTTTATCGGGTTTAACCCCGGAGTTACTACGGCTCTTAAAGGCCATTCTTATGCTCATAGATCCAACAGCTTTTGGCCCTTGTTGTATCAGTCAGGATGTGTGGATGAACCATTAACATATTCAGATGACAAAAGGTTAATGAATGAATACAACATGGGAATTACCGATCTTGTTTCAAGGCCTACTTGTGGAATCAATGATTTGTCTCCTACAGAATTAAGGCAATCGGTGCCGATTTTAGAGGCTCGGTTAAGTCAATACGGTCCAAAAATGCTGTGTATAGTTGGTAAAGGCATTTGGGTTAATATATATCGAGTTATGAACGATAAAGCATTGAAAAATAAAGAGTTTCAATGGGGTTTACAACCTCAAGGGTTTGCAGGTTGTGATCGAGTTTTTGTAGTTCCTTCGACGTCTGGTTTAGCAGCTGGAGTTAGTAGGGAAATGAAGTTACAACTTTGGATTCAACTAGCAGGGATTTTACGAGAAGGAGAGTTGAGAGTTGAGAGCTGAGAGTTGAGAGCTGAGCTGAGAGCTGAGCTGAGAGCTGAGCTGAGAGCTGAGATATGAGGGCTCTGTGATAACTCTGTGAGTAAACGCCGCGCTGCGCTCCGGCAAAGATGTTGAATCTGATCTGGAGATCCATTTGCCGGGCCGAGAATTATAGCAGGAATCTCTTA
The DNA here is from genome assembly GCA_003708105.3 of Middelhovenomyces tepae. Taxonomy (NCBI): domain Eukaryota; kingdom Fungi; phylum Ascomycota; class Dipodascomycetes; order Dipodascales; family Dipodascaceae; genus Middelhovenomyces; species Middelhovenomyces tepae. The sequence goes on along the minus strand of PPNF03000021.1, from coordinate 101,217 downwards.
TCGTATTCTCTGGATCTCAGTATCTATTCTCTCGATCTTGATATCTTATATTGGTTCTTTACATTGACGATCCAAGAGAAATTCAATATCAAACTTATCCTTGAAAAATTCTCCAGAGGCAATGCCGGCTATTGCTTGTAAAGTTCACCACGACGTTAGAGGCTTCTAAAGTGCTGTCATTGGACGGACAGCGATCTCAGAGCTAGCTAAGTCTTAAAGCACTGACTGAGAGCTGAGAGCAAAAGAGTTAAGGAGCTGCTGCTTAAAGGATTGACTGACTGCCAAGATCATGAATATCTATTTCAGATGTTGCTAAATCAGCTATGGCTTAGATGTTCTGGCAGAATGGCATACTTTGTGATAGAGGCATAGAATTAGGGCAAGTCAGAGGAATATGATACAGTCAGGCGATTATTAAATTACAGTCCTGAGTCTAACAATAAGCAGAGATTGCAATTGAGAAGTGTCTGCTCTACAAGTCCCGAGCCTTCCGCATGACAGACAATTAACAGTGACTCAATGACTGAACTCGAATTTATCTCAATATTTCAAGTCTTTCCGGCTAAACTATAGAACATTTATTTATTGAAGCCAACGCGTAACGATCGCGAGTTTAATCGACTCTATAGAGTTAAGATCTGCGATATCGGACGTCCTCTAAGTTCACTCGGACGTTCTCGGCAGTTCTCTCAGAAGTCCTCTCAGATCGATTATATGAATATGAACGATAATTAAGAATAAACAGATATTATAATCTCAAACGGTTAATTACTGTTACAATAGGCTTCTAGACTCATGATTAGTCTTCCATGAGTTCCATCTGGCTGAGACTCAGAGAATAAGGCTGTGATTATACTTTATTTACAGTAGCAATTTTATTATTATTACAATGGTGAGGGGTAGATTCGGAGCAGATTATTGTGGAATTTTTATATAAGATTATTATTGATCTGACTGATCTGACTGATTATTTCAGATTATTACCGATTATTACAGATTAATCCTGTGAGAGAACGAAAACAATCAAGACTTTAAATCAATGAAATTGTGATAATATCGTGACAATGAATGAGCATATAAGATTGGATTTTTGAATATATAAATACATAGTCAATTGTTATTTCATATTAATAATTAATTCCAACTGTTAGTTTACTCCAATTATTTATTCAAGGTCTTAAAAATCATTGCTACTGTAGTTACTTAAGTAGGTTAGGGTCGGACTCGGAAGCAGTAAACTCCATGCGGCTAAAATTTAAATAAAAAAGACAATCTAAAAGAAATCTACCGAGGATTAAACAAGGAGGTTATCTGAGGTTATCTTTAAGAAATTCTCTAGAAAAGGTTTCTAAAGTAGTTAAAAGTTAAACCAGTTTAACGAACATTGAATTCAACAATTATTCCAGATACATTTATAAACTTTATTTAGCTAAGCTTTTAATTGACCTATCATGGTGGTCAAATCTTGATTCATGATTAGAAGAGTCGAACCCCTGTTCTTCTGAATGAATGGAACAATAGTTCTGGAAAAACCTTCATGGATCACTTGAATTTAATGAATCATTTTGACTAAGATCGACCAAAAATAGAATGTCAATATTGACAATAATAGAACTTATTTTATAGATCTCAGCCGCAGTAAAACCGTCTAACTCCATCTTCATGATAAGTTATATTCCGTCCAATAAAAGGCAAGTTAGAATGCAGCGTCCTGCCCCTTTATGTCTAAGCATCAACCGAACTTTACCATTTTCGCCAATTCAAGCGGTCATGAGCCAACCTAAACTTTTCCTTTTCCATATTCTGGGCTGCGGAATGCATATTTCAGCATATTTCAGCATACTTAAGCATACTTCGGCTTCAGCCTCTTCAATGTAACTCGTTTCTTTTTGGATCGCCAGATATTGGCTTTATGCTGCTCAATGTAGATCCATACAAACAAAGAATTTATTTAGCTGCTCTAACTAGACTATAATAATCAAGCATTTTCCAGGGAAATGACAATCAGGGATTAGAATTGCATATTACAATGAGATTTCAATTGGTTTCATTATATTTTCTCTTAGGAGCTTTGTTCTTATGGGCTAATACTAATGGACTAAGCACTGGCAAGCTTATTGTTGAGTCCAATGGCAATCAATTGTTATCAAATGCTTTAACTTTTTCTAACCATCTTTCCAAAAGGAAAGCTGTTGCCGTACAAAGACCAAAGCCTTCATCTGGTTCTTCAACTACAAGGCCTCCAAGTTCAAGTTCTTCAGAGGAGGGTGAGGGAGAAGGAGAAGGAGAAGGAGAGGGTTCAGGTTCTTCAGGTTCTTCAGGTTCTTCAGGTTCTTCAGGTTCTTCAGGTTCTTCAGGTTCTTCAGGTTCTTCAGGTTCTTCAGGTTCTTCAGGTTCTTCAGGTTCTTCAGGTTCTTCAGGTTCTTCAGGTTCTTCAGGTTCTTCAGGTTCTTCAGGGTCATCAGGGTCATCAGGGTCATCAGGGTCATCAGGTTCATCAGGTTCGTCAGGTTCAGGTTCGTCAGGATCTTCAGGATCTTCTGGGTCTTCAGGATCTTCTGGGTCTTCAGGATCTTCTGGGTCGTCAGGCTCCGGATCTTCGGGTTCCTCAGGTTCCGGGTCTGGCGATACATATACAACTTCTCAATTCCCTGCTGGAACCAACTGGGGAGGAGCGACAGTTCCATTCTATGCCGGGCTCAATTCTGTCAATGCTGCAGGAATTGCTGGCTATTTTTATACGGCTGATCAAATGGCTGAAATCTGGCCGGATGGAGATTGGGGCTATGGGGCATACGATTACCCTTACAATGTTACCGCCAACAATACTGATTTCTACGTCGACTGCTTTTGTACCCTAGATCAAGAGTGTACTTGTGATGTGCGCACTGATTATCTTTATTTTGCCACAATCCCCGAAGGCGTGGCTTTGATGGTTCAGGAGGATTATGGATATTGGGCTTTCGTTAATGGAACTGTCGACAAAAGCATTACTACAACCTCAGCTGTTCCATCAACTTCTACAACATCGAAACCATCAACAACCCAGACAACTCTATCTACACATACAGCCACAACCGAGACTGCCCCAACTTCGACTTCTGCACCTTCTCCAACTGCTCAATCATCGTCTTCATCGTTAATTACAAACTACAGCGCAATATGGGTTGCATTGACGGCTTTGATGTTTATATTTTAAATATTGATATATTAATTAAATATATTTTCTTATCTGGAAAATGTTATAAATTAAGTATAATAGCAGGCCCATCCGTATCGTCAACCCTTTGAAAAGGCTTGATATTCAGACTCTAACTGCTATCTTATGTGTATAAGAAGATATCATTCGCGAATATACGGACAAGCCAGTTGCTGAACAAATTGAGTTATCAACAGCAGTGTGGTTCAACCATTGACGTAATATGCCTTAACTGAGTACACTTTGAACTGTCAGCTCAAATCTTAAGTAATTCATCATGAATTAACTACGATAACTCGATGAGCGCCAAAGATGCAACAATTCATTTGCTTTGCATATGGCAGTCAGCCACCAAGCGGCGTATTTGTACCTGCGAATACTGTAGAGTCTTATATTGCTATCGGCATAGCGTCAACGGAGCTCATTAGAACTGGCACGTTGACTCATTGATCCAACGAGTTGTGATCCTTGACTAGGGTATCAACGGATTGTGGATACGGTTTCTGCAAAATACTGCAAATATTCGCATCGTTAAGCTCTGTATAATCTCACATAGTCATAATGTATATGATGCCAATTATGAGGCTATACTGCCGGACTTACCGGACTTTATACGCTTATGCCCACCAACCGAAACTGTAATTCGCTTTCTAAGTAAAATAGTTCGAGAACTATCAATCCAATGTCGAAAAGAGGAGTTTGACATACAAGATTGAAGTATACAACTGCAAGCATAAAATAATATCCCTCACAAGTTCCTGGCCATGCAAAAGAGCTATTGCATTGATCCCGCCAGTCAAAGGCACTTGAAATTCATGGTTGATATGGCTTTATTCACCCTTTGACCAACATCGGATTAATCTCAGATCAACATATATTAAGCTAAACATTTAAATAACGCTGAAATTAACTATTTCTTCTTTACTTTCATATTTTCATTCCATGTAGGCGGTGTATTAAAGAAAACCGTTTAAGCTTTTGAAAGCTTCTATTCCCATGTTCTATGACGTCATAAGGGCGTCTTAAATTGACTTTTAATGCTCGTATTTTTATGGGCAATGACAGCTTTTACGAATTGCCTTTTCAGGACAAAGCCCGTGTTTATCCCAGGAACGAAAAAGCTTTAAAAGTATTTAAATCCCCGTATTTCAGCATTCAAGAATAAGCATTAAAAATTCATCATGAAGTTTCAAATACTGCAAATATTTTTGATTGGAGCATTATTTATATGGACTACTAACGGTGCTTATATTTCTCGAGATCTAGCAGCTGAATACAAGGCTGTCGAAGGGACAAATGCATTAGATTATTACAACTATCTTTTCAAAAGGCGAGGAGGATCCAGCGGTGGAGGAAGAGGGTCGGGATCATCGGGATCATCAGGGTCATCATCATCAGGTTCATCAGGTTCATCAGGGTCATCATCATCAGGTTCATCAGGTTCATCAGGATCGTCAGGTTCATCAGGTTCATCAGGCTCTGCAGGCTCCGGGTCTCGGGTTGGAACTTCTTCATCTTCTCTTCCTGGAGGTTCCTACTATGGAGGAGCAAGAACTCCGTTCCTTGCTGGAGCTGCAACTCTTGGAGGTTTAGGAGCAGTTCTTATTGCTTCATCTTTACTTGCATCTAGTTGGCATGGATATTGGGGTCCTGGTGCATATCAATACTCTTATAATACCACCATCAACGGTACTGATTATAACGTCCATTGTTATTGCATTCGATATAACCCTTGTTCTTGTGATGTCGAAGACGATCCGTCATACTTTTCATCTCTTCCTTCAAATAGAACTCAAATAGTTCAAACCAACACGGGGTTCAATGTGTCTATCAATGGAACCCTTGATAACGATACTTCAAGTGCAACCAGTTCTTCAAGTTCAAGTTCGGCCAAATTTCCAGTCAATCTCTACTACACATTATGGATAGCTATGGCTGGACTGATATTTATTTACTATTAGATTTAATACATTGACTCGCTCATGAGTGATTATGCCGTATTCTAGACCTGCCCTATTCTCAGACATGCCGATATCCATCTCCCAACTGCATTATCGGCAATCGGCGATTGACTGAGAATATCGGCAGACCACAGGCGTAAAACACAGGTGTCAGCCAAAGAATCTAATTAATTGCTAGATTATTATAATGACACTATTTCTTGATTATAGGTCCACAAATGCACAAGTGGGTCTACCCGCCATTTTATCATGACTTGACTCTGTGAACCTTATCCAGCCATTCGACTTGCAGGGTCCATTACAGAAAAAGTTCATGAATCTGGCATTAAAGTGGCTATGAAGAAATGAGTAGTCTAGTAAGTCATCTAAAAAGCGATCTGAATTGCATTTCATTTAAATATGTGCTATAAATGTTGTATTAAGCTCCAGATGTAGCCTCAAATGAGTCCTGTTCAGTCCCGGAGAATCACTCTGCCGGACAGAATAAAAAGAATAATATTTGCAATCTACTCTATAAAAATAAGTTCTTGATAACCTGCTAAGTTATTATTAATCCTTAAATGGTTGTCTGTTAGTGATTAACTAGAAATGAATAGTTGGTGAAAGCAATAGAGTTTAAGGTTACACGATAAAGGTTGCAGGGGTATTTTGTTCAGGCATTTTATCAGGCATTTAACCGCCTGGGTTTGAGCTTATTGCAGTTTAAGCTCATAAGCGAGATTCCACAGATATCTTGACTTTTCACAGTCCAGCCACCAGTGGGTCTCTTCATGGCGTATATATATATCTAGTTAGGACAGCTAGATCATGAAGCCTATTGATGCTTAACTGAAATGAGACCAATATTACTTCAATTTGTTGTTCTACACCAGGTTTTATGCCAAAATGTTGTTCAATTGAATCTATCAGCTCTACGGAGTTCTATACACCCTAGGTCTCTAGATTTCTTCAAAAGAGACGACTGGATCGATTCTTCTGTTAGCAATCAATATACTCATTATATGGCCAATGTTTCTGTTGGAACTCCTGGCCAGAATGAAATGGTATTAGTCGACACAGGTTCTAGTGATACATGGCTTATTGATTCAAACAATTCTTATTGTACTTCTGGAAAAATAGATTGTTCTCATTCTACTTTATTCTCTATAGGCTTATCTTCATCAGCTTCAGAATCAAGTACAACTTTTTATGTGCAATATAATGATTATACATTTGCATCAGGATATTATTTCACCGACGAATTCTCCCTTCAAGGTCGTACAGTTGCTAATTTGACTATGGGATTAGGCACTCAGAGTAATTCGACTTTGAATGTCATGGGAATTGGTCCGAGTTCACAAGAAACTTCTAATAAGGCGACTTCTTCTCCAATTAAATATCGGAATCTACCTGAAGAATTGGTTAATCAAGGGTTTATTAACTCAAATGTCTATTCTTTGAACTTGGATCCTGAAGGAAATACTGGAAATATTCTCTTTGGAGGAATAGATACTGGCAAATATTGTGGATCTCTTACAACTCTTCCTATGATCTCTAATAATCAATTGGCAATCAAATTAGATTCGATAAGTTTTCGAAATTCAAGTGGAGTTACAGCTTTAGAAACCTCTGATCTGACAGTCTTATTGGATTCAGGATCCACTTTTACATTTCTCCCTAATTCTGTTGTTCAAACTGTTGCTGCACTTTTAGGAGCTCAATATTATCCTTCAATCGGACTTTATGCTGAATCTTGCAGTCAATATAACAATCAAAATGCCAGTCTAGTATTCGACTTTACTTCTACAACTATATGTATTCCTTTTTCGAGGTTATTGGTTCCAATAGTCAACACAAATGGAGATCAAATCTACTTTAGTAATGGAGCTGCCGCTTGTTATCTTGGCATGGTTGGTACTGATGTCAATTACATTCTTGGAGATACATTTCTTCGGTCTAGTTATGTGACTTATGACTTGACCAATAATCAAATTTCTTTGGCTCAAGCGTTAAGTGGAAGTACTGGATCAAATGTTGTTGCAGTAGGCAGTAAGGGTGTTCAAGATGCTTTAAATAGCAGTGGTGCTTCAACTATTGAATGTTGTGGATGTTCTCAGTCGTCTGTGGTTCCAGTGGTTCTTACTACAGTTGTCAACACTAGCACAGTGTTAACTGCTGCTACTACTTTGACTTCAAAAATACCATTGGTTCCTCCTACAGCAGCGACTAGTGATACCATTCTGGGACCTAATAGAGCCAGTCCATTGTCTGCTCCTACAGAATCGAACAGTGATACGATCCTAGGACCTAATAGAGCCTCTCCATTGACTGCTCCTACAGATACTCCAACTGGTGGATTATTAGGTCCTGATACGAAAACGCCTTTAGTTGCTCCAACCGATTCGGAAACAACATATGGAATTTTAGGAACCACAGCAAAGACAACGATTGTACAGACAGTAACAAAAACGACTGCAAGCCATACTCCTTTGATGCCTCCATCGCATACTCCAGCTACAAGTCCAACGGGTCAAACAATTCAAACAGTTCAAACAGTTCAAACAGTTTAGTCCCTGGATACTGTCATAAGTTACATTTCAAGTGCTCCTATCATTCCTCCATTATCACTTACCTCTTCAACAGTTGTGGCCACTTCGACTCAAACTCTTTCCCAGACCCCTTCCCAAACCACTTTGACTGGCTCTTTCACCTTTAATATTCTTCCTTCTGTCACTCCTAATAGTCTTAACCCCAACTTCCTTCTAAGCTCAGGCCAATGGTCTGTATTTCCCTCTACCACTGTCCAGGTCACTACCAATCACGTCTCTACCAATGTGATCAACCCTGCCAATCGTATTCAAAGATCGCTGATTGCGACACTATTTTCGATTATAAGTACTTTGGCCTATGTATCTTTTATAATGTGATATTCTAAGCATATTAACTTTAAATTCTCCTTTCTGTCCCACTTTGACCTCTTTAGCACTCTAGATAAACGTGGCATTTACTTTGACGGGAAGTAGCCCGCCCAAAAAAATACTAGCTTGGATCAAACCTTAAATAAATGGGACCTGATCGGCAATGTAATTTCCACTTCTTGAATCTGGTCGAGTACTGTGTGGCCTCCCAAGCAGTGAAATGGCAGCATGAATAAAGCAAAATACAAGCGATGAATGGGGTTATTTTCTGATGCTCAGACTGACTTCAATTAGTCTGCTAAGATCAATATGTTTCAACACTTTGAGGTCTCTGAGCATGTCTTGGATCCAAGACATGGCAATTTCACTCCAAACAGATCACTGGTCCGCCAGACTGTTGATAGTCAAGTCGACGTAATCGTGCAAGTTAAACCTTATTCAGACCCACAAGGAGTTGAAGTTAAATATGGTTAAAGGAATCATGGTATTTTCTGAGAATCGAGAATCTAGTATCAACGAGACAACTTCGAGAATCAAATATTTGACTTGTTTAAACTGCACAAGTAAAGATCTCGATAGTGTCTTATACATCAAGCATTGACAGAGCTGAATCAATTTCAATTGCTTCGCAGCTTAAAGCTGAATCAAGTCTTTGAAGCTTTAAGTTTGGATCAGCAGAACCTTAACCTTAACATATCAGGCCAGACCCCTGATGACTAGTGGATCAAGAAAGAAAAGACATTCTTTGCGTTTAAGAGATTAAAGTTAACTATACGATGATATATAATAAAGCCCGGAAGAACTCATTATGCATCTGTTCTTGTTGAGGTGAATTGAAAATGTATCTTTTCAGAGTGTTTCTGCTTGTATGGTTTGTCGGAATTTCCACTGTTCTTGCTCAAGATCAGTTACCCCATGGAGTCATCAGATTTCCTCTGGAAGGAAAATCCGCAGCCTATCGTACTATTTCGAGCTACCTCAATACAATTATTGTTCAAAAGCGACAAGATGGAACCATTGTCAATGTTCCTGCCTATAACCGATACTCATACTATGAAGCTGTTGGTTACGTTGGCACACCTCAGCAGCGAGTGGCCTTCTTGATCGATACCGGATCAAGTGATACCTGGATTATGGACTCGGGAAACCCACAGTGCGCGATTTCTCAAAGTCAACTTAGTCCTGGATCCAGCTTTATCGATTGTTCTTTGGCCACTCCTTTTGACTCCAAGAATTCGTCGACTATCGTCAATACTGGTGTACCGTTCAACCAGCTTTATGTCGATATGTCTTATGTCAACGGATCGTATATTCAAGATACCTTTACCATTGGAGGCAGTACGATCCTAAATATGATGCTTGGACTCGGTTTAGCCACCAACTCGACGCTTAACGTCTTAGGACTCGGCTACACCAATATTGAGGCTTCGATGCTGAGAAACAGCCCTCCTGTACGATACCTCAACCTTCCTCAGCGCTTCGTGCAGCAAGGATACACTAAAAGTACTCTGTTTTCCATTCATCTCGACAGTGGAGCTGCTACTACGGGCTCCTTGCTCTTTGGAGGGATCAACCATGCTCAGTACTCTGGAACTTTGGCTACTGTACCTATAGTGGACTCCAATTTAAAGGCTACTTCACAACCTATGGGATTCATTGTAAAGCTCGATTCCGTTGCCTTCAACTCTAAATCTCTATTGACCACAGCTACTCCTGCTTTAATCGACTCTGGATCGGCTGTGACGTTTCTGCCGCTGGAGGTTTTTGAATCTGTAGTAGATGCTCTTGGTGCTTCGTTTGACAATAATACAGGCACAGTTGGCAGGCAATGTTCTGATGTTGGTAGTGTCCAAGGTCAATTGACCTTTGGCTTTGACAACTCTGCCAGTATCGTGGTCAATATGAGTTCACTCTTCTTCCCAGCCGTGTTTACGAACGGACAGCCGGTAACATATGAGAACGGCAGTGCCATTTGTCAAGTTTCCCTGGGTCCAGAAAACTCCGGTCAGTCGATTCTAGGAACCGCTTTCCTCAGGTCTGCTTACGTTGTTTACGACCTTGACAACAACCAGATTTCCTTCGGTCAATCGATTTATAATACGACAGCAGTGGATATCGAGGTCATCGACAACGGCCTAACGCCAAACAATCTGCCAGCCACTTCTCAGATCCTGGGTTTTCAAAGTTCGACTTCTGTAAGTATTTCTGTTTCCAGTTCTATCATTTCTACCAGTTCCAGTTCAGTGAGCTCCAGCCCTGTCAGTTCCAGTTCTAGTTCTGTCAGTTCCAGCTCGACCAGTTCCAACCCTATCAGTTCCAGTTCAGTCGGTTCCGATAGTTCTAGCTCAGACAATTCCAGTTCAGACAATTCTGCCATTTCCTCCGGTCCTGGAGGCTCCAGTCCCTCCAACTCTCCTTCCCCATACACCCCTATTAGTTCAGTCAGCCCCAATATAGGCCCAACTCTGACAGACCTTACAACTGTGCTGTTTTCATTCTCAGCACTGCCAAAAGGTCCCGTCACGCCATATTCAAGCTCAGTATCCGGTTCAAGCAGTTCTCTATCCTCGCAGTCTTCAACTGATTCAAGCAGCTCAGATTCACAGGTAAGCCCTTCAGAAACCTCACAAACAGAGCAACAAAGCAGTTCTTCAAGTTTAGCTCCCCAGTCAAGCAGCTCGACAGAGCAGACAAGTAGTTCATCTACAAGCAGTTCAACTCCACAGCCAAGCAGTTCAACTCCACAGCCAAGCAGTTCAACTGAGCAGCCAAGCAGTTCAACTGAGCAGCCAAGCAGTTCAACTGAGCAGCTAAGCAGTTCAACTGAGCAGTCAACGAGCAGTTCAGCACCGCAGCCAAGCAGTTCAGCTCCACAACCAAGCAGTTCTTCAGATCAGTCTATTAGCAGTCCAGCTTCACAGCCACAAAGCTCTTCAGAACAGACCAGCAGTCCACAGAGTACTTCAATCGAGGAAACTAGCAGCTCGGCTTCACCGGTCAGCACTTCTCAGTCAACTTCGGAGACTCCAGTATCTAGCTCATCACCGGTGGAATCAAGTCAAAACCCTTCGCCGAGTACTTCACAGCCTGAGTCAACCTCAGAAGCTCCGGTATCTAGTTCCTCTCCAGTAGAGACTAGCCAAACCCCTTTGCCTAGTTCTTCACAGCCTGAATCATCAAATGTACAGTCAAGTCAAAGCTCTTCCGAGAGTCCTTCCTCAGCTATTTCCAGTGCTTCTTCAACTGAAGCCTCCATATCAGCTTCGGTGAGTTCATCTGTAGAATTGTCAACACCAGTCTCTTCTTCTGAAATGGAGTCATCAACCAATGAGCCTTCAAGCTCGACTGAGTCTTCAATCATTCAGACATCAACAGTCAGCTCTTCACAATCTTCTATCTCTTCCAGTGAACCATCAAGTTCGGCCGAGTCTTCTTCTATTCAATCTTCCTCTAAGCAGTCTTCCTCTGAGCAGCCTTCCTCTAGTGAAACTTCCATCTCGACTCCAGTTTTTTCAAGTTCCACTGTTATAAAGTCATCTACCTCTGAGAGTTCGTCCATTCAGTCACCAGTGTCATCTGCTCCTCAATTGTCAAGCTCAGTCGAATCACTACCATCATCCAGTCAATCTGTTTCCCTGCCAGAATCATCATCTATCTCTGTGAGTTCTGCATCCGAGAATTCTGCACTTGAGAGTTCTGCTCCTGAAAGTTCTTCTATCCCTCTGAGCTCCTCGGAGCCCCAGATATCTCCTTCAACAGAATCTCCGGTTAGCTCGACATCCTCTCAAATTCCTGAAACCACTTCTACTTCATCTGCAAATGTAGTATCCTCGGTGATATCAACCATCACCATAATTTCAACCCTTCCAGACATTGTGATTCCAGGAACAGTTATTTCAGGAACCACCGTTCCCGGCACCACGATTCTTGGATCAACAATCTCCGGGTTTGTAATTGAAGGGTCTACATCATATTCCGGCACCACCATCTCCGGATCAGTCATCCCCGGCTTTGAGATCCCCGGAACCACATATGCTGGATCATCGTACTCAGGAGAAACCCTCGTGTATACGCTGCTGCTGACTTCTGCATCTGCTATGCCAAGTACCAGTGATATCACTCCATCACAAACTTCGAGTGCTGAGGCCGTCTCTTCTCCTGAACAAAGTTCAGTACCTCAACCGACTGAAACCCCGGTGCAAACTCCAGTTTCAACTCCTATCGGTACAGAATCATCAACAATGGCACCCGAGACCACTCCATCTCTACCTGTGATGTCATCTGAGCAGCTCTCTAAACTCTCAACCGAGCTTCCTACACCTTCAACTAATCTCCCTACTTTTTCGCCTTCTGAACTGCCGACATTTTCACCATCAGAACTGCCAACATTCACACCTTCCGAGCTTCCTACCTTCTCAGCGTCTGAACTGCCAACATTCACACCTTCCGAGCTTCCTACCTTCTCCCCATCTGAGCTTCCTACGTTCTCACCGTCCGAGCTACCTACGTTCTCACCGTCCGAGCTACCTACGTTCTCACCGTCCGGACTGTCTACATTCTCACCCTCTGAGCCCTCCACATCTCAGTTGCCTACATTTTCAGAGGCACTTCCATCTTCATCTTCTTTGTCCACATTTTCTTCCTCTGGAGTTTTATCCTCAGCTCCTATTCAGCCGCTACCTTTATCATCTTCTGCTGCTTCTCCCTCAGTTGCATCTTCTCTTCCCACAGCGGCATCAAGTTCCGTTGTCTTGTCTCTATCAACAGGATCTCTAATCCAGTCAATCCAACCACCAGTTTCCACTGGGCAGTCCATATTGCCAACATCCCAAGTCACGAGCACTTCAAATGTTTCTCCATCAACAGGTAAGAGCTTATTAAAGTTAACTCTACTAACAGAAGTTCCGAGCTCCATGGGTCAATCGTCGAGCGTTCCGAGTCAGGCCAGTCAGGCCAATCCATCGATTCCAACTGCTCCAACTACTCCAACAACTCCATCGATTCCAGCGACTCCAACAACTCCAACAACCCCAACTACTCCAGGGACTCCATCCAGTTCAACTCTAACTTCCAGCACTGCTCAATGTAAGTACACGATAATCAATGCATATCTAACTCAGCCCCGAGTATCCTCACAGCAATAAGCAGCTCAGCAGGACCCTTAAGCGGTTCCAGCCAGACTGGCAGCTCAGTGAGATCAAGTGCGGCCAGTGGCAGCGTCAGCTCTTCCGGCTCAAGACTTACAAGTCTACCCAGCGCTGCTACTCCTGCGGTTATCACTGTGTCGATCCCACGAACTCAGAACGCAGTTCTCACTGTCACAATGCCCAGATCCTTGTTGCAAGCGGTTATTACAGTCACTATTCCATCGTCACTACGAACGCGCAAGTCAGCAGCATCTACGTCTCTTTCAGGTGCTTCCGCTTCTGCTTCTGCTTCCACTTCCGCTTCCGCTTCCGACAGCAATCAAGCAGTGATTACACTTACCATTCCTTCACAGGTTATTCAAGGAACTTCAGTGTCACTTTCAGGCAGCATTAAAAGTGCTACAGCTACAGTCACTGGTATGAGTCCAGCTTCTACCTCAGGTATTCCTTCATCATGTATAGTACTATCTCGATGCCAGGGTCAATCTCAGTGTAACCTGGCATTCAGCTGTGGTATGACAAATGGAGAGAAGCTTGAATTCAACTTCTTTACAACGTACGAACAAGCCAAGGGCTTTATTCAGTCTTCGAACCCAAACAAACGGAGATCTCTTGTCAAGCGGGCTTTGGCAGCACGGAGATCCAACGGAGCATCAAGACGAGTTTCTTCAGCAATTGCACCTTGGATTTTGCCTGGTTTTATCGCTTTAGTCTGGGTTTTCTTGGCTCTTTGGTTTTAAAATAGCTTATTAGCAACTTATCCAGGTTAATATTATAGATTGTAGTGACTGGACTATACCAGAGTAGCCGTAGGTTGACGAGTAGACTCTGTATGGCAATGTCTAGGTATGCCATATCGACAGACATTTCAGCCGATATAATAACAATAATCGATCTCTACAATCCAGCTTCTCCAGGAATACTTGCTCATAGAACCGAGGAACTTTGCAATCGACTGAAATCTGACCCTTATCGTATAAAGGTTGAAATGCTAATATCGGCAGCCACAAAGCCAATTACTGTTGATTGTTAGACTCTGAATCGGGAGCCCGCCGATAAAGTTTAAATATTTTGCCGATATTCACGTTAACTTCTCGGTCGTTACCCAGGAAACCAAAGTCATGTAGGAAGCTCCAAATTCCTTTCCAAAATTCCATCTTCTTAAATTTACAAATCAACGCGTCGAATCTTCATAGTCCTTCATAGCCCTTCATCACCATTCCTTTCGCGATCTTAATAGAATGAGCGCTTAGAATTTGACATGCCGGATTTCATCACTAGTTCGTCGTCTCCTCCTCCAGAAATGGACTCGTCCAGCTCGCCTTCAATAAGAGGCTCCATATCCCAGACCGAAGACATTGATCTTGACCTTGATTCATCTATAGAAATTCAGGTAAGCATAGTTGTTTTGCCTTTTTGTTTTAATATTAACGCAGTCTGAACCAAGTGCCAAGAAATTAAAAACCTCTAAAGGGGCGCGTGATGTTGACCAAGAGGTAAGTAGGCCTTTATCGCGAAATGTCTTTGAACGCACTTTAAACCTTGGAGCTAACTAAGGATTCGGAGTATGGTCTTGTTGGGGTTATTTCTCGAGTAAATGTGATTAATTTTATGGTGAGTGAACGCGGTCAAGACAGATCAAGACAAGTCAAGCTAACAAGTGCCATGAGAATTTGTCTATTGACCTTGGCCCGAAAATAAACTTCATCATTGGACAAAATGGTAGTGGTAAAAGTGCTGTAATCACTGCTATTTCTCTTTGCCTTGGAGGAAGTGCTGCCAATACTCAACGTGCTACCAACTTAAAGTCCTTTATACGTGAAGGTTGTGATAAAGCCATAGTTCGCGTTGTACTTAAGAATGAGAACCCACAATCAGAACTTGCACGAAAGCAGCAAAGCTCTGATGAAGATGATGAAGAAGAGGAAGAAGAGGATATTTATACTTATCGTCATAAGCATTATGGAGATTCCATCACTATTGAAAGGCATATCACCAAAGATGGAACAAGTTCTTATAAATTGAAAAGTGAAGATGGCAAAGTGATTTCGACTAAACGAGAAGAACTCGACAATATTCTCAGCAAGTTCTCCATATTTGTTGACAATAAATTCGCCATTTTGACTCAAGAATCGTCAAGATCTTATCTCACTGCTTCAAGTGGACATGCCAAATATAAGCATTTCATGCAAGGAGTTCTTCTAGAAGATATAAATACTGATTATGAGAACATGCAAATTAATTGTGAGCAAACTCAAAAGCTTTTGCAGGAAAAATCTTCACGTTTAGATGAGCTTTCCAAGATCAGAGATCATGCCAAAAAGCTGTATGATATCGTCAAGAGTAAGAATACTATTCAAGCGGAAAAGCAGCGACTTGCTGGGGTTTTTGCTTGGGCTTTTGTAGAAAAATTCGACAAGGAAGTGAAGAAATTCCAGGAAAAATCAAAGGATAAAGAGACTGCCAAGGAAGAGGTTAATAAAACGATTGAAGAAATGAGAACGAAGAGTGATGAAATTGAGCTTAAACATGCCAAGATTTCTCAGAAAATAGACGATTTTCCTAGCTATAAAGAGCCCTTTCAACGTGCTTTTGAAGATGCTCAGTCGAAAACGCGTGAATTGGATGGAGAATTAAAATCTCTTCAAAGAGATGAGAGGCAGATCTCCGTGCAGATTAAAGCCACTACTAATGAAATCGATACTCTCAACCGAGAAATCAAACTGGAAATCGGAAGGTTGGAAGGAGGTTATGATCAAGAACGTAAGCAACTACGAAATAAACTTGATCAAATGACTGCTAGAGTCCAACAGGCGGATAAGGATATTCAGTTGACTCTTGAGCAGGTAGAAGAGTTGGAGAATAGAACTCAAAATGCTCCTTCGGATGAAAATAATGTCAGGAGTCGGTTGGCCAATCTAGGTAGAAGCATCGAGGAACAACGGCGACAAGTGCAAGATCTACGGAATTCTCAAAGCCAGTACATGTCGGCATTCGGTAGAGGGATTACAGAGATGTTGAAAGAAATCAACAACAACACTCGGTTTAATAAAAAGCCCATAGGACCTTTAGGTTGTCATGTCAAGCTTAAATACCCTGAATGGTCTCCTCTTTTAGAAAATCTTCTCAGCAGTTTACCGTCATTTTCAGTGATCAATTATCACGACAAGGAGATTCTAACGACAATTTTCCGCAAATATAGATGTAATGCCGCAATTATTGTTGGTGAAGAGGATAATTTCTCTTTTGAAAGTCATATGCCTAATCGACAGCGGTACCTGACGATCTTGGACGCTCTGGAGATCGACAACGAACATGTAAAGCGTATTCTAATCAATTCACACCATATTGAAAAAACAATACTTATTGCTAATCGAGCAGAAGCCGATAGGGAGATGCATTCAAGGCCAACGAACGTTCAGCTTTGTATTGCTCAAAACATCAAAAATTCTCAGAATGGATTTCGTCTTTCTTCTGATGGAGGATCTAAAACCCAAACACTTTACGGATGGAGAGGCATGCCTCGAATGAAGACAAATACAGATTACCAAATCGATTCGATCTTGACAAGTCTTCAATCAGATGAAAGCGAGTCCAAAAAGTTGACTTCTAAATTGAATGAAATGCAAACAGCAAAGAAATCGCTTATTACTCAAACCGAGAGGAAAAGAGCTTTATTAGCATCTTATCGAAAGGCCAAGCAAAAGTATGAGACGGAAATAGATTCTATTGAAGAGAAATTACGAGAAGAAGTGGACAATTCACATCTTGAAGAGCTTCAGATTAGCTGTGCTAATTCCCAGGAGAAATTAGAAGGTTATCAAGGTCAATTAACTGAACTTGATGAGAATAGAAGTCAATTGAAGCAAACAAAGCAACAATTCGATCAAGAGGTTCGAAAGGCGGAAAAGGACCTCGCCAAGGTGCAGCTTAAATTGAAAGATATGGAGCAACAGCAACAGAAAGTAATCAAACTGTTGAAAGATAATGAAAAGGATATTGAACAAAAGAGAATTGGAATCGAGAGAATCGATAACGAAATCGTCAAACTTGGAACTCTTATCAACGAAGCCCAAAGACGTTATGATACCAGTTTAAAACAAGCATCTGATATCAGCAGTGAAAAAATCGAAATGGATGAAGGAATGACCATTGAAAAGCTTCAGAAAGAACTTGCTATTTTACAATCAAGAGATGAAGAGATCCAGAGATTGTCGGAACTAAGCTTTGATCAAGCACAAATCCAATTGAACAAAGCTAACGGAGACTACGATAAAGCTCAACAGGAGTATAATGCGTTATTAACCGTCAATGACCAACTTGTCACTGCTTATAACCGACGAAAAGTAAGACATGAACAATTTGTTCGCAAAATCACCAGATCTACAAAAGATCAATTCATGTTTATCTTATCTCAACGAGGGTTTGAAGGCAAATTACTTATTGATCATAAAACCCGTAAGTTGGAGATCGAAGCAAGTCCTGTAGATGCTGCTGAACAAACTCGAAGAAATGTCAAGACAATGTCTGGAGGAGAAAAATCCTTTTCTCAGGTGGCTTTATTATTGGCAGTATGGAAAACAATGAGAAGTCGAATTCGAGCTTTGGATGAATTCGATGTGTTTATGGATTCGGTTAATAGAAAGATCAGTATGGGATTAATGATCGATGCTATTAGAGAATCCGAAGATGCTCAAACGATATTCATAACTCCTCAAGATATTGGAGATATGACTTTTGCAAATGATGTGAGAATTCATAGGATGAATGATCCAAAGAGATAGCTAATAAATATATGATTATCTACATATCTCAAATCTACGTACTGTATCTACGTATCTCAAATCTACGTACTGTATCTACGTATCTTCTTATCAGACGTATCCACGTATCCATGTATCTACGTATCACACTGTCATTTAATCTAGATACATCTAGAGTATCTAAACGTGTCTTCGTTAGATTGACGTATCTAGAGCACTTGGAGTATCGATGTATCTTCATTACGTCGACATATCTTTCGCAGCGAGACCTATCACATTGTATTGTAATCTTAACCTTCAGATGTATCCTAATTAGACAGACGTATCGCGAAGTCTACATTGTAATTGTAATCTTAACCTTCAATGAATTCACTCGAGAAACCCCTTGAAAAATCCGAAAAATCTGAAACGATAACTCTAGCCGATCAAATAATGGATTATCTTGTTCATTATCCTAAATCTTTCAGAACTTGGTATGAATTCGTATCATCTACATTGGCTACAGGATGGAGAGAACGTAATACAGTTATTCCATTGGTTTATTTACAACTTATTTGCCTTGATTTAATTACTTTAAATGCGATTAAATGGCAGGTTCCGGTATTATTGATGATGTGTGACTTTGGACGTTATATTAGCTTGACTAGTATGGGTTTACAAGATGAGGAATATCCTTGGTGGGATCTTTTTATGCTTGTACTTGGAGAAACGAGATATTTATTCATCATGATTAGCCTTGTTCCTCTTGTTTCGCTAGGGGTTATTACTTATGACGATGTATCCAATTTGATTATTACCTTGTGTGTTGTTTCTTCATTACCAGTTAAGATTATTCCTTTGTGAGCTTTGTAGTTGATTAGATTGCTATGCTATTAACATGTATCATTGAAACACAAATGGCAGTTATGTAGAACCGTGAGATTCAGGCTCGCAAGACATGCGGCTCATGCGGCTCTCAACGTTCTATTATTCTAACGCTCTATAATGCAGACTATCTATATAAATGTCTATATGTCGAAACCGACTTCAGCTGTCTTCTCTTGAAATTCTCTATTAAGGCCTGTCGAACTTTGGTACTACTCTTAGATTGACGATAGTAGAGTTGCTATGTGATCCAAATGCAAGAGTGAAAGGCTCGGAGGAATGTTTTCGAACTGCCGAGAAAGAGCTTTTATCTTTAAGCAGCAAAAGATTATGAGCTACCGAGAAATGAATAGAATTGGAATTGACAGGAGCAATTAACAGGTTGCTGTTATGATCCAAACCAATTGCATTGGTACTATCGAACTCGATAATAGCTCCAGGAAGAGCATCGGAAAAATGTCCTACAAAAAACGAATCTGTATCATCTCCGATCTCCAAATATCCTTCTTTATTGATACTGACTTCTTTTTGATGAAGATCCACAGTTCCCGGAGCATTGGCAACAAGTCCAAATTGCATATCGGGATTCCATATAGGAAGTACTCTAGCTAGAGTAGTTGAGATTGTAGCAAAGCTAAGAATTGAAATGAGTGTGAATTTCATTGAATGAGAGTTATAGAGTTAAGAAATCAAGCAGACTAGGTGGTTCATATACTATCCTTGATGAAGGCTTCATCTGTTTAGGGAGGCATAAGAAAGGCAACTGTAAGTTAAATTATTAACAGTGTCATTGTGAGATTGTTAATTAACGGCTCTTGTAAACAACAAAGACTGGAGATCTTTGGTTTAATTAGCCCTATGCAGGATTTGACAGGTTTAAGATCCGGAAAAACTGGTATTATTCCGATTAAACTTTGAGTTCCTGCATTTGACATATCTGGTAAGTTTAAGATCTGATGATAACTGGTTGGGTAACTTTAATCGAGGATCTACAGCTTTAATCTAACTGGAAATGCAATCTCAGTCAGAGGCAAGTGCAGGAGTCAAGTAGATAAATACAGTATTCAGTAGATAGCAGATGATTATTTGAAGATTACTTTCGTCCAAAATGAATAAACTGTTAGACTTGTGGATCATACAGCCGAGGCAATCAATAACGTTCAATTAAGCCGAGCTTCGCTGTCAAAGTACTAAAGATGTATTATTGCCAGTTGAAGTAGTCGTAACATTCAGAATCATTGATTGATTCTCTGCTTACGGTCCTAGCAGACTATATGTAACTGTGGCACATTATCCATACTATAATAAAGGAGCCGTTCGCTTCTAAGCCGACTTAGACAATTCAATTGATATTGGACGCAACTGAGGCTTCAGACTTGACCACTGCTTGACCAACTGCTTCATCTATAATGTCAACAGAAGTAAAAATACTTCATTATCATGTAGTAGAAGCAATCGGCTAGTCGACCTTTCAATAACCACTATCTATGAGCTCTGCGTACTGATAATATCATGCAGTTTAATTGGCAAGCTAATGCCAGCTATTAAAGCTAAATTCTATGTGATGATATCAGTGATGTAGCTACATAGCTACAAGTTGTAGTGAGCCTAGTTAGCTCGAACGGCGAGCATTGTCAAACGAATCCGGGCATCCGACGCTCCCATCTGATCGTCGGATCGACGTGTGGAGATACGACCCTGGGTTGAGGCATATACACCATCAGGTCATTCAAGATCGCAGCTCAAGGCAGAAACTAATGACATCGTCACAGAGTCGGAAACCCGAGTCATCTGACGAGTCTCATTCTTTTATCGACTTCACTTTAATTGTTAATATCTTTCAATTGTCTCCCTGGCAAGTCCCTGCTCTCTCTTTGCATGCCTTAAATCTTCACAATGACTGGCTCATGGCGGCTGTTGTCGTGACAACGGGGTTGGGAGCTCAGTCTGGGCAAAGTGCTGCATCATGTCTCGGAGGCTTTATGGTTATGGCTTATGGAAGAAGCAGCATTCCCAACATTTTCCAATCAGATTATCATATAAAGCAGAGTTATTGTCATATAATTGTCAATTGCTACTTGTGAATTGTACAATTCGTTGCAGTCAATTACAGTCCAATTGGTTGTGATCTCAATTAACGTTGTTATGTAAGTTAGACAAGGGATTGTGCGATGAGTAGTCCATGAAGTTCAATCTGGGTTGGCCTGAGTTCAATCTGGGTTGGTCTGTGTTTGTAATTGTTCTAACAAGTTACAGATCTTAGATTAAGCGAATCATAAGTAAGTCTAGTTGAACATTGTTCAATTGAGTAATTGAGTTAACAAGTGGAACAAAGCTTAATTGACGGATTTTCATTCCTGTCTCTTGTCACAGGAGATGAATCTGTCTACAACAAAGTCATTGAGTTTTATTCCCATTTTGGATTTTTAAAGATTCAAGAATTCGATCATTCGAAACCTGATGTTTCTGCTCATTCGTTAAGATCTTTGAAAGAAGCTTGGCTTAATGCTCTTCCTGATAGACCTTTCAATGCTACCGATGCATCAGGAGATAATGGTACTACTATTAAAGTACGATTGACAGGAGATGGACCTAGTGCGGCGTTTTCAGCCAAGAAAGTCGATCAATTCTTGGAAATCGCCAAAATCGAGGATTGGAGAGGTATTACTGCTTCAGTTGTTCTTCATACAAATGATATTGAACGTACTTCAAGGATTCTCGATACATTAAGTGGAACAACTCCTGATAAACCTACTCTTCAATATCGTCCTGATGATACTTCTCCTATTGAAGTCTATGCAGTTGACCCTCTCGGTACAGTTATTGGCTTTACTTCAAAGAAGAACCCGTTTACAAGGGCCGATAAACCAGTTTTGATCCAACGAGGAGAAAAATTCGGATCTTCTTTACCTTCTACAGCTCCTTCTCTTCCTAGTGCTGGAAGACAATCAGTAAGTTTGAGTTCATTAAGAAGAAAGAGAATTGGAGTCATGACATCTGGAGGTGATGCTCCGGGAATGAATGCTGCTGTTCGTGCGGTAGTAAGAACTGCTATTTCAAGAGGTTGTGAAGCTTATGGGATTTTCGAAGGTTATGAAGGACTTGTTCGTGGTGGAGATCTTATTAAGGAAATGAGTTGGGATGATGTTCGTGGTTGGTTGTCAACTGGAGGTACGGCTATTGGAACCGCTCGTTGTGCGGCTTTTCGTGAACGCGCTGGACGGCTTAAAGCTGCAAAGAATATGATTGTTAATGGAATTGATGCTCTTGTTATTTGTGGAGGTGATGGATCTTTGACAGGTGCCGATTTATTCCGAGCTGAATGGCCTAGCCTTTTGGCGGAGCTCATTGACACTAACGAACTGACTAAAGAGGATATTCAAGGCCATGAACATCTTTATATTTGTGGATTGGTTGGTTCTATTGATAATGATATGGCTTCTACTGATGCTACTATTGGAGCTTATTCTTCTCTTGACCGTATTTGTCAAGCTATTGATTATATCGATGCTACAGCTCAATCACATTCTCGTGCCTTTGTAATTGAAGTCATGGGACGTCATTGTGGTTGGTTGGCACTTATGGCTGGTATTGCTACAGGAGCTGATCATGTTTTTATTCCTGAACGCCCAGCTGATCCTCTTACCTGGTCATCAAAGCTTTGTAAGAGTGTTTCACGTCATAGAGAAAGAGGAAAGAGAAAGACCATTGTAATTGTAGCCGAAGGAGCTATTGATTCGAATTTGGACCCTGTGACTCCAACAATGGTTCTTGATGTTTTGGTCAAATTAGGCCTCGATACAAGAATTACTACTCTTGGCCATGTTCAACGAGGAGGAACTGCTGTAGCTTTTGACCGTTTATTAGCTACTCTTCAAGGAGTTGATGCTGTAGATGCAATTCTCTCCTCAACTCCTGAAACCCCTTCTCCTATGATTGGAATCATTGAGAACAAGATTGTTAGAAGATCTTTAGTAGAAGCAGTTAAGCTTACCCAATCTGTTGCTGCTGCTATTGAGGCTAAAGAGTTTGATAAAGCCATGTCGCTAAGAGATACGGAATTCGCTGACCATTTCGAGAACTTTGTTACTATCAACTCTGCTGACCATTTATATGCCAAATTCGAAGCTCATAAGAGACTCAATATCGCCATCGTCAACATTGGAGCCCCTGCTGGAGGTATGAATACTGCTATTCGTGCAGCCGCTGGTTATTGTTTCTCTAGAGGTCATACTCCCTATGCCATTCATAATGGATGGACAGGATTAGCTCGTCATGAGTCTGTTAAAGAACTTAAATGGCTAGAAGTCGAACAATGGACGATTCGAGGAGGTTGTGAAATCGGAACTAATCGTAACCTTCCTGAAACTGATCTTGGAATGATTGCATTCTACTTCCAAAAGTACGAGTTCGATGGTCTTATGATCATTGGAGGTTATGAAGCATTTGTTTCTTTACAACAACTTGAAGAAGCTCGTAAAAGTTATCCAGCTTTTAGAATTCCAATGGTTGTTCTTCCTGCTACTATTTCAAATAATGTCCCTGGAACAGAATATTCTCTTGGTACAGACACTTGTTTAAATTCACTTGTGTATTATTGTGATGTTATTAAACAATCAGCTTCAGCATCTCGTCGAAGAGTCTTTGTAGTTGAAGTCCAAGGAGGAAATTCGGGATTCATTGCTGCTTATGCAGGACTTGTAACTGGAGCTCATGCTTGTTATTTACCAGAAGATGGAATCAATCTACGACAACTGGAGTCCGATATTGATTATATTAAGCAAAGTTTCGCCAGTGATGAAGGACGTAATAGAGCTGGTAAATTGATTCTACGAAATGAGAACTCTTCAAAGACCTTTTCTACTCAAATTCTAGTGGATATCATTCGAGATGAAGCAGAAGGAAGATTCGAAGCAAGAGCTGCTATTCCAGGACATGTTCAACAAGGAGGAATTCCTTCTCCAATGGATCGGGTTCGAGCCACGAGATTGGCAATTAAAAGTGTTCAATTCTTGGAAAATCAACAATCTACAAGATCTTTACCAATTGATGATCAAAATAGTAGTGCAGTTGTTATTGGAATTCGATCTTCAAAGCTTGTCTATACTCCAGTAAGAACTCTATGGGATTTTGAAACTGAACATAAATGGAGACGTCCAAAGAATATGCATTGGACAGTCTTTTCTCAAACCGCTGATAAATTGGTTGGACGACCTGAAGTAGTTTCTAAATGATAAATAGATGAATATATCCTTCAAGTTGCCTATCGCGAGCGCCGCTTAAACCAAGTTGCCTATTGACGAGAGCTGCGACCGCCGCTAAACCAACTTTGACCAGTCAAGATTCAAATCATAACCTCCATCATCACGCTTGGTGATAGCCCCCTGTCCTAATAAATTCTCAAATAATTCTTGAGGAATCCATCCTTTGCTTGCATAGAAAGGATTCTTCATCACTTGTTGGCTATATTTTTCGAATTTCTCTTGGAATTCTTTCACTTGTTCAGGGCTGAAAGTTATAGGACTTGGTCGGTTGAGTCCAAGAGATTGCCATTCTTCAGATAGACGTAATAAATTCTCGGTAAGATCAAGATAATCATTTGAACCATACGAGATATTTGATAGGATTGTAAATGGTTCTTGTCTTCGTTTTATTCCTGGAGAATAAGCATTAATCAAGGGAGATTTTGTCTGGAGAAACAAATATTCGAAAGCAAATTGATTTTGAGTCCGAGCAATGAAATGGTTTACAGATGCCTTATCTGAATCTGAAAGCTTTTCATAATCAGGTATTTCATCTTTTGAAAAGATTTTCGGTCCAGTATGTCTGACGAATTCGGGGGTTGAGTGCACCAAGAAAGGCTTTATGGCGGTATTTTCAAAGTCCAACAAGACGTATTCAGAGGCAGAGTCTTTAGCAGAGTCAGCGGACTCTTTAGCGGACTCTTCAGCGGACTCAGCGGACTCAGCGTCCTCCTTTACAATGATATTCTTTGGAGCCAAATCAGGATGGCATAATCTGGCACTAAAAAGATCAGGATCAAGTTCGGATTCTAGGAATAAATTTGGGGAAATATTGGCGAAAGATTCCAATGTTTCAAGAGAGGAAGACAATGAGCTGTCTTTAGCGATTAATTCCTTGGTTGATTCAACAGCAATTGAAGCTACAGCATTGAAATATTCACCAGCAGTTTTCCAAGGTCCTCTTAACGGGGAATCTTCTGGTAAAGAGTTTTTCCAGAATCGAGATTCTGTACTAGGTCCTATTCTCCATCTATCTGCCAGTTCACTATCAGTCTCTTCATAAGCAGGACCAGCATTTTTCAAGGCCTCACTAACATCTTGAGTAAAATATAAACTTCCATATTGATTAAAAGGAATGGAAATGATTCTATCCATAAAATCTACCACCGGCTTAATCACTTTACTCTTTTCTGCAAGATCCGTAGATGCAGGATTCCAATCTTTCATTAATGAATGTCCCTTAATATATTCAAGGATTGTGTATTCCGATTCCAAGATTGTATCTTTAACAGGAGACCAAGCAATTACCTCTGGAAGTAAAACCCCTTGCTTGGTCTTCAAGAAATCCATCGTAGCAATTTCACTTTGCATTCTTTTTTTCCTATAAACATCCGATCCAAGTGAATAAGGGATTCTCAAGACAAAAGCTCGATCATCGGAAAGATCGATTCTATAAATTCGATGATGATGACCTTCATATAAAGAAGCGATTCGTTTGACTTCAAGGTCGGCATTTAACGGAGCTTTATTTACAGCAGGTAAATTGGCTTTCAAGACCTCTACTAAACCTTTAAGTGAGAATTTGGTTTCTCTTAATGCTCGCTCGGCAAGGTTATTTTCAAGCCATGTTCCCCAACTGTATTGAAAGAAATTGCCTACTGGCATACTATTGGGATCATCATTTAAAGAGACGGTGATTTCATCTGAGGAGGTTGAAGCGGATCGAAAGGAGGATCGAATGGCGGATCGAATGGCTGGTCGGAAGGATCGAGAACAATTGACTCCAATTGATTGTCTGCCGAGTATAGCACTTGAATATTTCGGAAATCGCATCTTGAAGCAGGCTGAAAGTTGAAATACTGAATGCTGAAATGCTGAAAAGTTGAAAAGTTGAATATTGAAAGTCCCAACCCAATGTCCCACTTAGTACGAATAGAAGTTTTAGAACAGTGCTAGAACTAGTACAGTATCAACTATCCATAGAACTGTGTTAATCAGAAGCAGGGCTGACATCTATTCTGTTAACCGTAGTGATTAAACAGTTATTGAGACAGTGTCACTCAATCCTGGTGTAACATGACTTGTCTACGGCGCTCAGACTGTCACCTTATGACCCCTCACAACCTCAATTGAGTGTTGGATGTTTACTGTACTCTGTGAACAAGCTGCTGGACACTGCCTGTCCTACTCTAATCTCTGAAGCTGCAGTAAACCTAATCAAGTCATTTCGCAGTACCGTAAGTTCTGTAGAAAGTCTACACTGTCTGTACATGATCTGTCGAACAGTCGAGCTCTATCAGTAGATCTATCTGTCAGATCTACAGTACAATCTATAGTTGTCTATCACTAGAAATTGTAGGTTTAGCTCCCAGCTCAACAGAGTCAGAAGTCTGACCCAGAAGTGCAAAACTCTGTGCTAGAACGCGCCGCCCTGAAGCACGCTCCCAACTAATTAAAGCCTAATTAAGCTCAACCATTAGGTCCATCAATAACAGAGTCAACAAACACCAGCACGATAACCTCACAGACCTAGAACAGATCCTTAAGGTTGTCACTGTTCCGTCAAATCATTATCTGAGCCTATGTACGACAGTCCTAAAGTATTAATCTGCTCTCTGTACGATACAAGCTTATCGGGATGGATGTCTCCCGACTCTCCCCTGAACCATTAGAATCTATACCTGGACGGCGGTCAGTAAGTTATACACATCCAAGTCATAAACAAGACAATGGACGGTCTAGAAGGAATTCTCTGCAAGAAATCACCAACAAATCAACGAATAATCAGGAATATGAAGATATTATAGTCCTTTTTGCTGCCAAACAAGCGCGTATCTCTCAATTCTCTCTATCAACTATCCCCAAAGATTATGACGCTGTACCTTCATATTCAGATGCTCTTGAATCAGTCGTAGTACAAGGAAAGTTTCAAATATACAAGATGTTAGGTCAAAAAGTGGCTTATTTCAAGTGTGGTCATATCGTTCATCCTATTCTACCAAAGCTTCGAGTTTGGAGGACGGAATTCAATTTATTTGTACTTCCTCAACCGATTCCTGGAAAATATTGGAAAATCGAAATCTTGGCTAAAAAGAGGGAGATGATGGATAGTCTTGATACGGTTCTACGAGTCTGTTGTTTCTATCGGAATACTTTTGAGCCTGTTTCTATTCAAGTTATACCTCAAGATCAAGAGATTGAATTGGAGGCTTTACAAAGTTCGGCT
This sequence comes from Middelhovenomyces tepae, assembly GCA_003708105.3. Taxonomy (NCBI): domain Eukaryota; kingdom Fungi; phylum Ascomycota; class Dipodascomycetes; order Dipodascales; family Dipodascaceae; genus Middelhovenomyces; species Middelhovenomyces tepae. The sequence continues at coordinate 73,917 of PPNF03000021.1, read as the reverse complement.
TATATTGAGAAGGAGGATTCAGATGGAGAGAATTTGGAGGCAGGAATTGAGGCGGAGGTAGAGGTGGAGGTTGATTTGGATGAGATTCAAATTGATCAAGAGATAAAAACCGTTTCTCAATCTTCGTCTGCTTCAACTTTGGATAGGATATTAGATAGTTTTGATTTACCAGAGGAGCCAGAGGAGCCGGAGCTAGAGGAGCTATCGCAACCAGAGGAGCCAGTGCTGTCGGAGCTGTCGGATCTGTCACAGGTCAACTCGCTCCACTCTCTCCATTCTCTCCACTCAGACTCTAAATCAGAGTCTGCCAAATCAACATCCGAATCTATTCAATCAGACTCTAAATCCGAATCCAAATCGTCTACATCGTCTGAATCTACTCTTGACCCTATCGACTCTCATTCTATTTCATCCACTGAGACTTTGAAGCAGGCTTCATATCTCAGTCATCCTCTTGTTCCTCTTGCTCAAAGAAATAATATCCTTTCATGTTCATATCCGTTGAAATTCCGGCCTATGGATGATGATTGGTTAGAAGTAACAGCTTTAGGAGAGATTCCTACCGAAGACCCTTCTTTACACATTTCTAGGACTGGAAATTACATTCGATTAGCATCGAAATTAACAGGAAATGTCGTGTCAACTTCTTCAGAGTTTCTATCGGAAAAACTTGGATGGAAGGGTCTACATCCACCTCTTCTTCCTAGTAAATTGACGGCAGTGGCTATGCCTAGACCTGAATATATCTTCTACAAACATCCGGCATCTCCCGATATCGTCAACTCAGCAGTTATCGCGTTCCCTCGTACTGAGCCTCAGATTAAAGATCAGTTGAACTTTTATCAATATGCCGCCTCAGCGTCTGGTTACGTGGGATGGAAATTTGTAAACAAGCTGGTGGGCCCGTGGACGCGCAAATGAATATTTAAGTTTTTGACTTTATACAGGCGTGAAGCTATGAAGTTTGTTACATAGGAGGATGAGGCTGGTTTTCGGGATCAGGAGGTCCTTGAGCATATGCATCTTCACCTCCAGCCTCGAATTGAAGACCAACTCCGAGTCTTGCAGTATTCTTGGCATGGTCTATTTCTCCAGCAAAGATGACCGAGACGACGGGTAGAACGCGTCGTTCCAATAGACAACTGACTTTTCCAGTACTGTCGATTTGACCTCTGAAAACACTTTGTCGAAATTCATATTTAGTTCCGATTGTAGTCGTTGCTTCTAAGCTAGGAGATCCGCCCATCATGGCAGCTTGAGGGTTTCCTAAAGATACATTTGTTTCTACACCAGCCTCGACTTTATCAGTAACTTTACGCCAGAATGAAGCTAAAAGAGCACCCTGAGCTTGAAGCTGAGCCGAAGCAATCCAATCACCTGAAACATAACGACCAACATAACTAATGGCAGCATCAGGAGGATAAGCAACTGACTGAGATGAATACACAGCTTCTAAACCAAGAGCCAATTTAGGAGTAACACTTTGAAGATAAGAACCTACAGCAACACCAGTGAAACCACCCTCAAGGAATGAAGGATTAAGAGTCTTGAAATTAATGGAGAAATCACTTCCTTGGAAATCTTGCTCTAATTGAAGCATTGTAGGTTGACCATTGGCAATTTGAACATTTGCTTTGGTAATATTTTGTTTACTCCATCCATAATGTAATCGTCCAGATAATGAAAGATCATTGTCGATATTTCCTTGAGCAAAAATATTATCAGTAGCATAAAAGGCGGCGAATCCATAAGGAGGCATAACTCCAGAGCCCAAAGAGAAAGAATGCGACACTTGAAATGCAGGATTCATACTGAAAGATTTGGTCAATTCAGCTCGAAGTCCTGTAAAGAAATAATTGTTGAGGAAAACATCTTTAGATACTTCTTTGTTGAGGAATTCCACAGTTCCTGGGTTGCCTAGATTAAGAGCTGCTCTTCTACTGGCGATTGATTTATAGAAATCACTAAAATATGACAACACAGGGCTTGTTGTCCAGATCGAAGGTTCTAAAGGAACTGGTTTAACCAAAGACCCTGAGAGTGTCGATAATGGTAGATTGGATATATCTCCAAGAGAAGGGATCGATGACATTTCAACTATCTAGTTAGCACAGCAGGCACAGTATGGCACAGAATAGCATCCACAGCATGATCTTAATAGTCAATCTTGACATTCGACTCGTCATCACTTCACATCCACATCGTAACATCACACCTCTACTCACTTAAATCAGGGTTAAATACAATTGATACTCTTCAACGCATAAATAGATGCTCTATTCGCTGACCCAATAGTGAAAAAATTACAATTGCCCCAAGGATTTAGTCAAGGCAAGATTGTTTCGTCCCAAGCCCAACGTTTACTCAGGACTGGATGTTCATAGGACTTGGAGGACTAAGGAGACTTAGAAGTACAATCTAAGTGAATCTACAGATCAATTAGAGAATCTATAGATTAATTGAGAATCTCACAGATTATAGATACAGAATTTAATAACGAACTTGCAAGCTTTGTTATATTTATAAATATAGGAGGTATCAACATATATGCTGGTAAGATGAGACCAGAGATCAGAAGATGATCTATCTGCAGGTGTAGATCAGAGTTCGATGATAGATAGATAGATAGTTAATCAGAGTTAAACAAGTTGATCGTTCAAGTGGTGTCAATGACCACTGTCAAGTTAGACTACGGTCTTATTCATTCTTATCTCATTCCTTATCTTAGTCGTCAAGAACCTTCACTTTGACCTTGATTTTGAGGATCTCGCGTAGTATAATGATTATCAAAAGATATATCAATATTTGAAGCTTCTTGTTGAGATTCCATTTGACGATCGAAATCAGAAGTATCTATTGGACTTGTAGATCCATTCTTACTAACAGAACCAGTTCGTAATAATCGAATCTTTTCCTTTAAAGTAACAGGGGGAGCAGATGGAACATTTGGAGGGGTTTGACCTTCGGAAAAACTGATTTCCGATTCTCTTCGATTATTTATATCGGGAAATGAAGACTCTCGATAATCCTCTTGATCCATATCTATTGATTCCAAGTTACCATTTTGTGAACTTTGAGGAGTACAAGATCGGAATGGATCATCGGAATCATTATTATCATCATTCATGTTATCATCTTGATCGTCTTGATCGTCGTCATCAACATCAATATCTCCTTGTTCTTCTTGTTGATTAGTTGAAGGGGTCATGGATTGGACCCATGTTGTATAACCAAGAGGATCATGGAATCGATGTAATCTTTTACCCTCTATTCCATCCTTTGTTGCAGTAGTAGATAATCCTGATAATGTTGACGATCTTGAAAGAGGTCTTGAAGGTGTAGTTGAAGTTAATACTGTAGCTTGATAATCGGAATCGGAATCAACTGATGCTCTTGTACTAGCATTATATAGTCCTCCATTAGACCTGCTATCCGAAGTAGGAGTCAAATTGATCGTAACACCGGGTGTCCTATTAGGCGGTACATTAGGAGGTAATGACATGTCAAGTGCGAGTAAAGTAAAGAGTTAGAATGAGCTGTGAAAGTTGTAACTGTATAACACAACAGCTGTCGTTAATTCTGTTGAAATATTCGATAATTGAGGATTTCTGGTAATAAATCAAGTGAGCGATGAATTGTGGTGGGAAGATGAGTCTCCTTTTTTGACCATCATTTGCAGTTTCCGGTTTGGAATTTTGATAATCGGTTGGATTCAGTCCGGGGTAATGCCGGGTAATAGCAAGTGGTGTATATCGGTATATCGGTAGAGTCGGTAAAATCGGTTAACGAGTTGATAATTATACAGTTATCTGAGCTATGTAGATAAAAATGATTAAATAGGAGTCTACACTACTACCATAGTGATCAGTAGAAGAATAAGCAATAAGAGCGGGTCAGTAAGAGATAAATAACAGACCAACGAGAGAAAGACTCAGATAGTGAACAAGGCTAGTCTTATAGTCTACAGAGTCCAGACCAGACTTACTTACGGACAGCCCATCTTCACCCTCATCATTATAACAACTCGATCCATAACAGCTCTATATGAAGAGCATTACAATTAATAAACCATTGAATTATAGCCTATCATAGTCTCCTGGTACATCTCCACAGTCCTCCGAGCCACCTCCGGACCATTCCTCTGGACCATTCTTTCCTTATACAGTGTTTTCTAATATGAGCCTGACACCGGTAGATCATGTTTACCTTGGCATCAGGGTTCTATGTCTTGTTTCATTGTGGCTATATTTCATGAGTAGACGTCGTCTGTGTCGAGGTTGTGGATTCATCGAGAATCTCGCCATTTCACTAAAGGCAGAGTTTTCATGATGGCGACGGCAGGCTTAGAGTAAATTCATCTAGAATGCAAGTGTTTTTATTCTAGATTTTGTTAGAGATAGAAAGGACGATTATCAAGAGATAATTTGTGGATTAGGGTGACGGAGACCACATTAAGTGCTATCTGCACATCCGTAGTATCCTCACAGCTGTAGTATCCGCGCATCTGTAATATACGTGTATCTGTAATATCCGCACATCTGTAGTAGCGTGCATCGTAGTAGGTGTGCATCGTAGTAGTCGTACATCGTAGTAAGCGTATCTGTAGCATTCGACATTGTACTGTCACATCCTTGCATACCATTATTCTTTCACACCATTATTCTTGCACACCATTATTCTTGTATGGCTTTGCGAGACGCATTTTGACGTCCCTCCTACATCCCAGACATATCAAGGTCCAATGTATCTATATCTATTCCCATTGACTGTAAATCTCCAGTATTTGTGAAATCATCAAGATCAATTGTATCAATATTCATGTGGTTTTGATTGTCAGCATCGGCACTCATGTCTGGGAAATCCTCCAATGACATTTCCACATCTCCAAAGTTTGGGATATTTTTACTATCATCAAGAGGATCCACCTGTGATTTAGTATCATTTAAATTCTCTCCGAATGAAAATGGTTCATCGACTTTGATTTCAATTGCTTCGCTATTGACTTGGTTCGGTTCAGGCTGATTTGTTCCATTCGGCTCGTTCGTGTTTGCTCCGTTTGCTTCGTTCACGTTTGGCCCGCTTCCTCCATTCGCTGTCTCAATTTTAATCTCCGGGTCAGTCTCTACAGTACTAAATTTGACATGCTTATCAGCTTCGGATTTTCTTCGCAATACAAAAGGTTCATTTTGTCGAGCTTCTTCTCGTTTGACTGGCTCTTCCCGTTTGACCGGCTCTTCATTAGTTGCACCCTCAACACCCATAACTGCTTGGAATCGTCGTAATAGATTCCTTTTCCTATCGATTTCTTTCTTTAAAGATTCAATTGTTTCTTTTCGCTGACCCATACTTTGATCAAGACCTTGTAAATCTTGTAATGCAGTTCGAGCTTTACTTATTCGTGATCGAATACTACCAGCTTCATTATCCACAGTTTTAGCCGTCACTGTGGCATTAGCGACTTTTTCCATCAATTCCCGAACTAAAGGAAGCAATTCCAAGTTCTTAATAACTAATAAAGCAGATTCATTCTTAGGTAACTCCACAGTTGGAGTCGTTAAATCGATTTTTGAAAGTTCAACTGAACTTGACCTCAACCGTTTGGGTGTATGCCGTATTGGAGTCGCATTTGCTGTGGAATTAGTATGATCTAAAGGACTTGTAGCTCCTGAACTATTTCTCGACGAAGGAATAGATACTATAGAATCCATTCTAGTCGCCTTCAATAGATGTGACCAGTTAGACGATGAAGTGAGGTGAAGTTCAAGTGGTCTTGACCTGGTTCCTAAGATTGTGGAAGTTGACTTTTCAGTTGGGAGAAGCTGCCGATATTATATCGGTTAATTAGGTGGATGCGTTATCGGCAAAACACTAAAATCCGCAAAACACTGTAATCGCATATCTGCACGACTCTACAGAACTTTTAAAGACATAATTGAATGTACTGCAGTGTATTCTATATAGCCATCTGAGGAATAATTATTTCCAGTGAAATTGATATTGCAGTGAATAATCGTTTGTTTAGCCTTCACTGCATTTGAGCCTCGGTGCTTCTGCAAGTCATCGGCAGATCTATCAATCGATCTTATCGATGCACCATATGCTCTACAGTATACATTCTTGTCATATTGCTATATATAAATTGAGTATTATCGCGCAATCTCATCATCTAATCCTTCATAACCCTTGACCATTCAACAGTTTCAGACTCAAGTACCTAGAAAAGTACCCTCATCCCGATATCCCGGTATTGTCGCCTGATAATTTACCAAAAGATGTTTCAAAGATGATATCAGATGATTATTCAATCAGTGTGCAAATATCGCGTCAATATAACTGCATTGTGAGGATTCTATGTCCATTCTATAGCTGTCAACTAGCACAGCCATTGAAGATTTCAGTAAGCATTTCCAGCCGTAGAAATTGTAGAAACTTTTCAATTGTTCGACAATTCTTCTCTAACAAACTCAAACAGTTTTCTAATCCTCTAATCCTCTAATCCTATCTGTATCCATTTCAACGGCTGGCAACGGTTCAGGGCCTTAGGCTGGGGTAAATTTCAGGTGGGAGATGGACGTTTCGATGACGAAAGTGCGGCTCGATATTGTTAATCTTAAGCCTCATAGTGTTAACTTCACTATTAAGGAAGACGGAACAAGCCATACGGAGATAATCTGTAAGCAGATAAGACCATAAACTTATCCTATTAAGTCAATTGATTAGAAATATAATATTTAAAGTTAGCTTGAAATGACGAGATATTACAAATGTAAAGTATATAAGCCTTCAGTGTTCCCATAGTTCTTGATAAGTTCAGAGTTCAGAGTTCAGAGTTCAGAGTTCAGAGTTCAGAGTTCAGAGTTCAGCAGTTCAACAGTCCATCGGCAATAATCAGTCTCACCAGTAGTCACCAGTCCTCAGCACTATTATGAGTCCTCCTACAGCTGAAGCAGTGTCAGCAGGCACAATTGACCAAATCTCTGTCGAGTTTAGCAAAAAAGTCAAAGTTGGATTTACAAACAACTTTATTGACCAATTGCCAGGTCCTACTAAAGACCGTTTTCGTCGTCATGGTATAGATTTATCTCAAGGTTATCCTGAACGTCCTGGTAAAGTGCCCATTTATACTGACGAAGCATTTGCTATTCGAAACTCGGACCGTTCATACATTGAAAGAGGCAAGAATGCTGACCCTGAAAAGAAAGCTTTACTTGGAGCTGCTAAAGAAGTGATCAATTTAACCAAATATGTTGGCACGGAAATCGTAGGATTGCAATTGGCCGATTTAACAAATCAGCAAAGAGATGAACTTGCTTTACTTATCGCAGAAAGAGTTGTAGTCTTCTTCAGGAATCAAGATTTATCTCCTCAGAAACAACTTGAACTTGGAGAATATTATGGAGAAGTAGAGGTTCATCCTCAAGTTCCTCATGTGCCTGGATTGCCAGGAACCACGGCATTATGGCCTTTACATCAGGAATTGGAAGGACGTAAAGCTTCGTTTAAACATCCTGGTGGAGCCTCAAGATGGCACACAGATTTGACTCATGAATTCCATCCCCCAGGAATCACTCATCTTCATAATGATACTATTCCTTCAGTAGGAGGGGACACAATATGGTCTTCTGGATATGGAGCTTATGACAAGTTGTCTCCTGCTCTTCAAAAGTTCCTTGACGGCAAGACGGCTATCTATGTATCTGCTCATTCTTATCTCGACCGAAATGACCCTTTGTCAGGCCCTAAAAGACTCGAAAGAGAGCATCCAATCATTCGTACTCATCCTGCTACTGGTTGGAAAGCTTTGTTTGTCAATAGGACTTTCACCACGAGAATTGTAGGCTTGGAGAAGGAAGAATCTGATGTCATTCTAGGCCTTTTGTTCGACGTCTATGAGAAAAATCTCGATCTTCAAGTGAGGTTCAAATGGCAGCCTACAAAGGAGGGTTTAGGAACCTCGGCATTATGGGATAACAGAGTCTCTGAGCATTTTGCAGTTTGGGATTATGAAGGAACTGAGCCTAGACATGGCACAAGAGTGACTTCTTTAGCAGAGAAGCCATTTTTCGACCAAAATTCCAAATCTCAACGTCAATCTCTTGGTCTTTCCACCGATTAGTCTTCAATAAGAGTTAAATAACTGAATAGTCTGAATATATATTGTATTGCAATTAGTAACAAGTCTGTAATGTTAATAAGTAGCTGTACACATCCTCCAGATTCTCCAAATTCTCCAAATTCTCGCTATAGTTTTATCCGATAATTATCCGATATTGAAATTCCAGTCGTAAAATTCACTCGTGAAATTCACTCGATATCCGCCGATATATCGGCAATTGGGAGTAACCGATAAACTTCAACTATTGGAGCATTTAATTAAGGATTTCAGTTGATTGAAATGTCACTGGCGGATTATTTGGCTAAAAAGTATTTAAATGCCGAGGATTCTTCTATTGATAGAAAGAGGAAAAGAAAGAAGGATTCTTCTGTCGTTATTGAAGATTTAGATGACGATTTACGAGAGCCAAATGTGAAAGAAGAAGAGTCTGAAGATGAGAGTGTTCCTGTTCCGAGTGACAAAAAGCCTAAAGGTTGGAAACGAGTTGGTGATGAAGGCATTAAAACCGAGGTAAAGGATGAATCCGAAGTTCGAATGCAATCAGGAGCACGAGCGGGACTTCAAACGGGAGATCAAATAGCCCGTGATATCGATATTAAGCAAAAGGAACGGTTGGCAGATGCTAAAGAAGCTTCAGCTGGAGGTGAAACTATTTATCGTGATGCTTCTGGAAGACGAGTGGATCTGTCGATTCGACGAGCAGAAGCTCAGAAGAAACTTAAAGAGCAGGAACTAGAAGAGAAAAGGCAGCGACAGTTGAATTTAGGAGAGATTCAAAAGAAGGAGAATGACGAGCTTATGAAGAAGCTTTCTGGAATGAAAAACAAGTCCATCAATGTTTCGAAAGATGATGAGGAACTTAATCGACAGAGACGAGACCGGATATTGTTTAATGATCCTGCTGCGAAGTTTCTTCCTGTCAATAAGGCTGAAAAGCGGTCGAAATCAGGTAGAAAGGTATATCAAGGGGACTATTCTCCAAATAGATTCAACATTCCTCCTGGATATCGATGGGATGGAGTTGATAGGTCTAATGGGTTTGAATCTTTATGGTTTCGTAAACAGAATGAAGTACGGGATAAAAAGATGATTTCTTATGCCATGGAGATAGATGAGTGATGCATTAGTTGAAGGATATCGGCATTTTTCTGCACTATATATCGGCAGAAATTTCAGACGACTGAACCTGATATCGGCAGAATATCGGTCAACGGATATCAAGTTCATATAGTGATGCATTAGGATATTGGCGTTGTAGTCCTCATATCGGTCGACCTGAACATTCGATATTAATCCAGGATCTCGAGGGGATATGTTGTATATCCGATATCGGCAGAATTATCGGTTGGCGGATAATTTTAGTGAGCTTCTGAACAACCGGCCGCTTAGAAAGACATGCTCTATGAGCTACAGGTTTCCCGTACCGTCTGCGAATTCCCCTATCGTAATCACTCCAGGATGATCGTTCTCGGTAGTAACTACCCGGTAACGGTGTAACCGCACCATCAGAGGAGCGATCCCCTTCCGGACCTTCAACGAGGAATTACGATACAGTTCTGTATTACCGCTGTTATTCATTCATAGTAATACTTGTCATAAGCCGGCCGGCTAACTACAGTTACTGAGCGGACAATTTGGTGTAATATCCGATATCGGCAATATTATCGGTTACTTGTGAACGCTCTCCGCTCTACCGGCGGATGTATATTCGCAAGCACTCTCCGTATAGGTAGCAGATCAGATAATTAGAATAAATTCAATCTATATACTGTTATATATCAAACATTGTCACTGTGACCTCCACGACCACGGCCACCTCTTCCTCTACCTCTACCTCTTCCCTGCTTTCCTCCTCTCTGAGACCCGATATTCAAATCCGCCATCAACTGAGCACTTGCAGCTTCGTCAAACGTCAGATTGTTGGGAGCTGGAGGTGGAAATGAAGGGACAAAAGGAGGAGGGAGACCAGCAGGATATCCCATAGGAGGAGGGAATGGCGGAGAGAATGGCACCGCTCCTGGAGGTGCAGAAGGTCCTGGAGGATAAGGAACAAATTGCGGAGGAGGAGCGTAAGCGTTGGAATACTGTCCATAAACTGCACCAATGAGATTTCGCTGAGATTGAGGGTTGGCAGTCTTTTTGATATTCTTTAGAGAATTGTTTGATTTCTCCGCAAGAGCTTGTTCATCTACTTTGGTAGGCTCCGGTCCATGTAACATAGCAAGAAGGTCTTTTCGGACTTTTTCATCTGAGTGAGCAGGACCGGCAGGGGCAGAGGCAGGAGCGGGAGCGGGAGCACCATTACCAGCACCAGCTGAAGCATCTGGTCTCTTTAAAATCACCTTCTTTGGTTCCTTTTGCTTCACTTCTGAAGGACTGCCGTTCTGCTTATGTCTAGGTTGAGCTTTCTGATCAAGATGACCTTTCTGATCGACTTGACCTTTGGGACCTTTAGGAGAGCTCTGCCAGGCAGATACAATAGGAACAGGAGCATGATGAGATTTAGGCTTGACAGGTTGATGATGAGCTTGCTTAGGAGAAGTAGGAGCTTTTCCTTTGGCTTGCAAGACTAACTGCTTATTAGACAGATTAACCACTGAACCTGCATCAACAGATAATCCTCTATTAGTCGTACACAAACCTCCAAGAGTCGTTCCAGCATCGAATTCAACGTCAAAAAGTACATCAAGAGTCACTTTGGACTGTAAACTGTTGATACCAACTACAGTTCCACGATTAAACAGCTTAACTTTGCCATAATTCAAAGCAGAAACAACCCGATCTCCTAACTGGAACTTTTGACTTCGTAAACTATGATACGCATAGGTTGGGGCCAGTAAAGAAGACCTAGGAACTCCCTTGCAAAGGATTATCTTGACGGGCTCAGGGTTCTGGAAGTAGCTAATAATATATGATTCGATCTTTCGCACCGATATTTGAGATAATCCTTCGGTTTCAAGAGTTACTGCTTCAAATTGGGCGTTTTCTACTGTCTTGGCTTTAAGCCACTTGCGAACCTCGTTCATTCTACTCCGTGCAACTTCAGGACTTAAATGTAACAAGCTCGACATCTCTGGGGGCTCGTTTCCTGTAGCTTTAACTAGAACTTGAAAAACATCAGGAAACTCAGTAATGTAAGCTTTAATAAGCTCGATTGCTTTGTTGGTGAATTCCCATCCTCGTAAACCTCTTCTTGAATATCCAAGTACTTTCAATCTCTTTGCTTCGAATTTCAGATTAAGACCGACATCGAACTTTGTTTCCGCTACTTTTACAAGATATTTCGATGTTATACGACTGAGGAAGAGAGGATGAAGATGAACAAAATTGGCGACTTCAAAGGATGGAAAATATCGGATAAATTCCTTTTCGAAATTAGCACTTCGAAGCCCAATTCCTGGCTCTCCTCGCTCTAATTTCATCAATTGAACATCTACAAGATCTCCATGGTGAGCTTTAATTGTTACAGGGTTACCATAGCCAGCTGTGCCAATGAAAACTGCTTGAGACTCCAATGGGAATTCTTCAGTTATAGGCAATGCCGGACGTTCAATAAACCTCTCATCTTCATTTACAACATGGTCAACAAGAAGCTGAACAGGATGGTCAATTGAAGAGTCTTTTCCAGGTCCAAAATCTTTTACAAAAGAACCTTGAGCAGTTCTTTTCAATCCTTTGAGCTCATGGATTTGAACGAGGACTGCAACCTTGCCGATTTCAACTCCTTTTCTCGAATAATCGTTTTGAGTTTTACGAGATAATTGCTTCCATTTATCCAGTTCTTTATGATCATGAGGGATAGAAGTGGTGATATTTCTTGATCCTGATTCATAGGTGAATAATTCGTCACTAACGCTTACGACCTTGGCTTCTCGAAGATATGGCCATCCGATATAAACAGCTTGACCTAAAATTCTCTCTGCAAGTTCTGATACAGAATCTGAATCGTCAAAAGGATTTGATAAAGACAATACAATCGACTCATTTCTCGCCGACATTTGAAAGATTTGAACATTGGATTTCTTGATCTCAAACTTTATAGGCAACGTTTTAAGACTTGGGAATCCGGCAAGAGCATTTACTCCAAGCTTGGCTCCTTCTAAAAGTCCATATACAAACTGATGGACTGTTGACTTTGGTAGAATCTCCTCGATACAATGATTATGTTCAATGTTCAAAAAGACTCCTGGTAAAGAGGATGCATAGACAGAATCCTGCTGAGGATTGAAATGGAATCTAAGATTATTTCCAAAGGAATTTCTTCTTACTTCAGCTGGAGAAAGAAGGCTTCTTTTTGCTTCCATGGCTTCCAATAGTCGATGTTGGTCTACAAAAGGGATTTTTACAATGGCTTCCCAATCGTTTTTCTTTCCATTCATGTCGAGTTCAAAGTCTCTCGGATAAAAGTCTTTAATAGGAGAGGTATCGTCGAGCATTAAAGTCCAATAAGCTTGAGGTACTAAAGCTTTACTACGGCCAGGAAGAACACCCATTAGTTGTTCAAATGGACGGAACGGCGTTCCAAGGTCGAAATTGATCTTATAATCAAGACCAAGTTTCATATCGGAGATTCTAGGAGCATAATGATAACGATAGAACCAACCCCAAGATGCTACACCTCGATAATAATAGAATAAAACCCATTGTAATCCTTCAATATAGTTTTCAGCAATGTCCTTGATTTGTTCAGGGCTTTCTCGGGCATTTATACCGAATTTATCCTTGTAATATTTGCCCTTCCAAGCCTCGAATTTGGCATTATAGACCTCTTCTTTATGGTTCACTTCTGTTTCTTTAACAGTAGGAGCATTTTCATGTTTTTTCAACAGTCTATGAACTGCTAAAAGCCGGTCATTTTGCTCCTCTTCATCTTCATGGTCAGGAATTCCATCGACGTCCAAAACAAGGTTCTTTGTACCACTTTTAGATATCATTCTGATATTTGCTTGCTGAACAAACGTTTGAACGAATTGTAGGTCGTCTTCTGTATAAGTTCTATTGAGCATTTGTGAAGGAATTGCTTGACCTTGTTGAGGTTTACCTCCTTCATTTGCCGATAGAAGGAACGGTTTCAATTCTCTTACGATCTCCTTTTGTTTCGAGGTCAATGACAGTTTGTTTTGCTTCTTTTGTTGGCCTTTTAATGATATCGGCTCCAAATCCTCATTAAACCATTCTAAATCTACAGCAGTTTGTTCGAATTTTTCCAGTTCAAATTTCGACATTTCAGTCAGCCAATCGCCTAGTCTTTCAAGGTTAATAACCCCCTCATGGGTTAGATATCCATTTGAAAGTTGAATGACCTTTTTATATGTAGATATGACAGTCGGTAAAGCACCTTCATTTATATGTAAAGCAGGTAATTCAGGCAAGAAATCATTTCCGACAAAGAAATTCAGCAAAATAAAATCATCTAGAACCCTTTCAAAGTCGAATTCAAATGAAAGTTTATCCTTAATGTCATCAAACTCCATTTCAAGATATTCTCGTACAAGAGAAAGATGAAGTAAGAAGAAATTCTGTTCAGCTAATTCCTTTATTTTCTTTGTCCGGCCAAAAGTCACTTCTTCACGGAGAAGAGCAAAATGAGGATCATGGCTAACAAGACCTAACATGATTAAATCAGCATCTAATCCATATAAACAATGTCTTGTATTTGGATTATAACCCTTTGTCGCTCGTTCAGTACGGATTTTCTCCATGATTTTATGTTCTCCTTCTCCAGGAACTTCATGACCTGAAAGAATAATATCTATAGATTGCCATTTAGAATCTTCCGAGACCTTTTTATGAATGAAATATTTCAATTGAACTGTCAATTTCTCCATAAATTCAGTTCCTGGAGTAATACAATTGGAATCAAACGGATCTGTAGTAGGTAATTCAACTCCTTCTTCAATAGCCTTTTTACGGGCCTTTTCGGCATCTAAAGCAGTACGAAAACGTCTTGCTCTTTGTTGATTCATTTTAGCTCGAGGTGCAACTCCATCAATTGCCATGAAAAATGTCTTCTTTGGCTGGATCATAGTAAATAAATGGTCAATATAGTTGAATATAGCCAAGAACATTTGTTCTTCGGTCAAACTAAACGTAGCATCAACATCTTTATGTGTACACGTATCTAGTTAGAGATGTCCAAACTGTCCTATAGGATTTCAAACACTTACGAAGAATTGAATTCATATCCAAATACAAGCAGTCGAATCTGGTTAGAGAGGATCATTATGCGGGTCATGGTGGACATACTCTGGGATTTGGGAATCGTTGACAAGTTGAGAAATAAGAGGCCATCTTTCCGAGATATAACGGAAGAATTTAGGGATTCCTAAGTTAGATTCGATCAAATATTATGATAACTCACCCATTTTTTTGAAGTCGTTGCTGCTGTTAAGAAGTTAAGCGTCAGAATGTCAAGCACAGCAGGCAAGGCATTTTCCATGCTCAGTTACCCTGTTTTTGCTTGATGAAATCGTTTCGAGAAATCCTCGAAATTGCTCGAAGTCGGTCGAAATCTGAGCTCGCGTTTTGTGTCGATTGAAATTTGAACTCGCGTTTATTTGTGTTTTTTAAGATGAGTACGTTTGGAGGGTTCAAGAGCTCGAGTTTTGGAGGCTCTTCGACTCCTTTCGGTTCTCAACAGGCTAGTGGTTCAGGGACGTTCGGGTCTCCAGCTCCAACTAGTGGGTTTGGAAATACTGCTAGTACAGGCACTGGATTTGGCGGTACTGGTACAACTGGTACAGGATTTGGAGGATCTGGTACAACTACTGGGTTTGGAGGATCTGGTACGACTGGTGCTGGATTTGGAGGTACTGGAACAACTACAGGATTTGGAGGTACTGGAGCAACTACAGGATTTGGAGGTACAACTGGTACAGCACTTGGCGGTACTACCAATACTGCTAACCAACCATTTGGCGGCTCAACCTTTGGTTCGGGAAAAATCTTTGGTTCTGGCACCACTTTTGGCTCTGGAACAAATGCTTTCTCAGATCTAGCCAAGACTCCAAATCAGCCTGCTTCAACTACAGCTTTTGGTCAGAACACTGGACTTGGTCAGAACACTGGACTTGGTCAGAGCAACACATTTGGAAGCTCATTTGGTCAGACTGGTGGTCAAACTGGTCAAACTGCACTGGGTCAAACGGGACTAGGTCAAAACACAGGATTCGGTTCTACTAGTGGGACTGGATTTGGCAGTGGAACAGGTTTTGGCAATACCACAGGATTAGGATCCACAGGCTTGGGTTCTGGCCTGGGCTCAAGCTTAGGCTCAGGCTTGGGCTCAGGCTTGGGTTCTACAAACTTGAACTCTACAGGATTTGGTGCAAAGACACAATTCGGTACAGGATTTGGTTCGTCCTCAGGACTCGGCTCTACAACACTCAATTCTAACCCAACTTCAGGATTCAATAGCTCGTACAAATTTGCAGAAGCTCCTTCCAATACTCTTCGAAGCTCTGGTTTGAATCTTGGCGCTCACAACAGCCTGAACTTGACCCAACAGCCTGTTCTACCTCAACTAACATCTCTGACTAGAGTCAGTGATCTGAATGAAAATATGCAAAAAGAACTCGAGCAAATCGACGAATATATAACATCTGAAGGCCGGATATCTCAAGATCTGAAGCAAAACACAGACAAGCATAAAGAAGACGTTCAAAGTATACTTCGAGACCGAGAACTTCTTGGTAGAAAGTTCTCTGCTACTACAGAAGCACTGCGCTATCATGATCAAATATCCACTCGGTCCAAACAGATCTATGATGAGGCACGTGAGGACGTAGAGCTGTGTTTCCAGCAGCTTTCGCAGTTCCGAATGGCTCAACAGAAACCTCATGCGCAGGACCCACTGATGCCGTATTTTGAGCGTAAAGTCGTCGAGTTCAAGAAAAGATTAGAAGGACTTGCGGCGCTAATGATTGAGGTCAAGAATGGAGTCGATGGCCTGGAACGGGGAGCTGATAATGGGTTTGGTGGTGTTGCAAATATAGTTCCTGCGCTGTTGGAGGAAAACAAGTTGTTTTTGGTTCTAGCAGATCGCGTTTCGGATTTGGATGATGAAATTGCATTGTTGGTGAAAAAGGGGAAGTCGTAGACTGAAGTGGAGCCTAAGATGAAGCCTGAGGTGAAGCCAGTCTGAACAGCGAAGAACTATTATTAAGCCGCCGATGAACATGTACAGTATGATGAATGCTTGAAGAAAGATTAATTATTAAATAGAGCTATATTAGCTGACCAGTGGTCTTGTTATTTGTAAGGTGATAGTTTGTGCTGTGTTGTGCACTGTGTACTGCCGTCTGCCGTCTGCCGTAATGAAGCTACTGCTTATGCACAGGCTGTCTTTCCCTGCTCTCGCTTCGCTCACTCTGTTCGCTCTGCTCGCTTTGCTCACTTTCACTAAGAGGACTCTCCGACCTTGGAGACATACTTGCAAAAAAAATATCTGGAGGAGTACAAGTGCCTAAAGCCCTTACAGCTACCGTATTCAAAAACGATAATCCATAGACAAATGAAGCATTGACCCATCCAAATCCTTCCGTAGCAACTCCTCTGAAATCCAATCCCTGATTGCCATATTCTGCATCGACTCTATGAGGGTCATCAGCTCTTGTTACGTCGTATTTCTCCACCACAACGCCATTAAAGTCTACAAAAGCTTTGACAATCATATAAAGCCAGCGGTAGATGAGTCTCTCGGCATCTTTTCGATAGTCATAGTTGATAAGACCTGTCCAAGCAAGAATCTGCTGAGGAGCCCAACCGTATGGATAATCCCATTGACGATTTGGACGAGTGAGTCCCACCTTACCCCGGGACTCCTCTGTTCCGGACACTAGACCTCCAAACATCTCGAACTTTGGCAATGCCTTCTCCATGAGAAGTTTGGCTTGATGATCGGACGCTACTCCACACCACATTGCCCAGAAAGTTGTAGCCGATTCAAACGCCGAGATTTGCTCAAGTTTCGTATTGTAATCATAGTACATTCCAGACGATTCACACCACATGTATTTGTCAATAAGAGCTTTCCGTTTGGTTATTCGCAGTTTCCAGGTCTCGGAGGTTTCCACAGATCCATTTACTACTAACTCTCCACCTTTTGAGTCAATATAATTCATGATATCAACCTCGTATTTGTAGAGAAGGCAATTGAGATCGATGGTAGCTAGGTCAGCGCACCGTCCTTCTAACCTATAACTTGTATCATGACCTGATTCTCGGACTGCACGATCATGAAGAAAGTATTCATCCAATTCAGGTTCTTTTATCTTTCCATCATTATACATTTTCTGGAATTCATCAAGAGAAACCTTGTACTTTTCAGAAAAAGGTGTCAGAATTTGTACGAAATGACTTGCTTCTGTTTCAGGGGGAATTCCTGTTCCATCAGGTCTGTATCTAGATAATCCAGTTTTTGTATCAAGCCGAGGTTCAGACATCCATACAGTATAATACTCTTTTATTGCTGCCGTCATTGCTTTAAGTAGAAATGCGTCTGCTCCAGGATGATCAGAGATCTTTTTATGTACTCTTAAAGCCATATCGGTTAAGAAAGGAGGTTGAGACCGGCATAAGTAATAGCTTCGGTTTGCATTGAGAATCTTTCCATAATGATCGATTTCGTAGCAGAAATTGGTGACCATTCCTTTAGCAAGATCTTCTTTATTGTCGAGGATAAGTCCAAGAGATTCCATATACGAATCCCAGCCGTAAAGCTCATTAAACCGACCTCCTGGAACTACATATGGCACTCCCTTGAGAGTTTCTTTGCCATTTACATCTACAGTTTTCTCCATTGCCAGAGCCAAGATCCCCGGCTTGTCATTAAGCGATTTGACGTATTCGGCAGTGATTTCTGTAGGCAAATATTGTACATCTAGACGCAATTCCGGGCGTGATCTCGAGATCTCCTTGTAATATTCATACTGCTCCTTTTCTTGTTGGTTCACATAAATTCGAGGTGGATCATCCGGGTTCTTTCTTTTAGGATCCACAGACATGATGTCGATATAATCTGCATCCATACGACGGGTGAGAGAATCCCAGAATTGTGTGCTTATAAGTCTTGATAAACGTTTAACAGGGTTTTCACTGAGTCTTTGTTCGTCAATAACGACAGTCTTACGACCATACTTTTGAGCTATAGTAAGTTCTTGAAGTAAATTCGATAGCATATAAGTTCCTCTGATTTCCGACTTTTTAAACCCGTTAGAATTCATCGTACCGAGGCTCATGACTTTAGGACCTTGATCCTCGATCGTGATTTGATAATTCTGGTCTGTGTCCTCCGATTCGAGGAGATTTTTCAGCGTGTCGTCGACATTTAAAAGAAACTTTCTCGGGGCTATATATTCATCTTGAGAAGCCCTTCTTTTAGGAGGCAATCGCAGTCTTCCAGACGTTTTTCCAGTTACAGAGAAAGTTCTTGCTCTTGCGAATTTGGACTTGGAATCAACCTTCGAGGGATCAGTAGATGGACCGTAATAATCTCCAGGTTTCGAGAAGGGATCATAGTCATCTGCCGAGCTTTTACGATGGGGTTTTGAAGCGGGGGGAAAGGGAGAAGTCATAGGGACAGTGTTATTAATATGAAGAGAAGGGTGAAGCCTTTTAAATCTCATCCGAGTTCTCCTCGATCTGAAATTT
Organism: Middelhovenomyces tepae; assembly: GCA_003708105.3. Taxonomy (NCBI): domain Eukaryota; kingdom Fungi; phylum Ascomycota; class Dipodascomycetes; order Dipodascales; family Dipodascaceae; genus Middelhovenomyces; species Middelhovenomyces tepae. The sequence continues at coordinate 55,151 of PPNF03000021.1, read as the reverse complement.
CGTATCCTATCGGGCCGTTTTCATTCTCGACTGAATAATTAAGCAGCCTTTCAGATTCTGTTTTCGGCTTGGCGTTGCTGTACCAACGGTTGGTCAAGCGACCCGGGGGTTAGGGCAAATGAGTATCGGTCATCGATATCGGATAACGGCGAGAGAATATCGGCAATATCTTGGGTAGAGCTGAGCTTCAAGGCATAGAATTGATTCGGTACTTTAATTAGAATTGGTCTGGCTTGGTGACTAGTTCACTAGGAATCCGTAGAACTATATCCGGTACAACCTGTAGACAAGATTGACTTAAAGTCAGGACTCAGGACTGAGCCCTACGAAGGCCAGTAGATATTAGGCTTAATATTTCTGCTGCAGTAGATTTACAGTACATAGATTAATAATTTACATTAAAGGCCCCTAAGGGGTCTCGTCAGTTTAATGAGGGATTAATTTCGCGTTGCAAAGTTTAATGCAACAGCCAATTGAAATCGGCTGTCGGACAGTGCTAGATTCTGTTCTGTTTGAAGTTGGGTGAAAACCGTGCAATATCCAGCACGGGCCTATAGACGTCTGAAACAGTCTGCTGCAATATCTGTTTCAGACTGTAAATCAATCGATATTCAACTTATGAAATCAGATAAATTTGATCAGATAAATTTGAAATAAATATTAATAACTAGCTTGAATTAAATCCGAAGCAGTAATTATCTAACTAATAGCCTATTGGCATTCAAAAGTCAACCGTTAAGCCCTCAGTTCCCATCAATTGTGACCAATCGTCCTCCTGACCTGAACATCAATACAGGACAGACCTAATCTGCAGACCTAATCTGAAAGACCTAACCTGACCTAGCCAAGACTCCGCAAGCTCCGACGAGAGCTCGAGAGCTACGTCAACATGTTTAATATTAATATATTGTACATGTAAATTCCAAATATTGTTCTTTTTAATTGACCTGCTCTTAAAAGATTAAATCGTACTAAATAATATACAATTATATACCTCTCGTTCTTGTACTGTACTACCATGTTGCATCAATTTCATGCTAATTATACTCCCTGATAACCAACATCCCAAACCACAACGATAACAAAGAACAAGAGATAAGCCGACAGTCATAGACTAATAACTTATACAAATGACGATAGCATTGAATATCAAATAATAAAAATAAACGCTGCTTTTTCAACCTCGTTTTTAACCTCATTTTTAACCCATTTACAACCCATTTTCAACCTCATTTTCGACCTCTCTTCCCTCCGCATCTCTTGCACTCCTTCCCCTTTAAGAAGATAAGTGATCATAAGCCATCCCAACCCCCGATCGGTCGACTTATCTCACTTTGTCCCACCCCATTTCCATAACCCTCAGGCCCAAAAGATTATATTGATTCTACAAAGAATCCTACGGTGTATCTTTACTGAGTGCTGAGTCTACTTTGACGTGTGCTGTGATTGTGCTGATCTTGCGATTGTGTGCTACTGTGACTGTGTGCTGAACTTGTGATTGTTTGTGCTGCTGTGCTGTGATAGCGTTGGTGTATTTGCTTGACTGCTCTCTGCTCTACTATGGAACCGGATGATGTCATTTCAACGTCCTCAAGGACATCATCCTCCATGTCATTAAGTTCAACTTATGACATGATATCTCAATATTCCGATTATACTGCTGATGGTCCTTCAGATAATGATACTTCTTCCGATGGTGGTTTCTCTTATGTAGGAGATTCCGATGTATTATCTCCTGGCTCGACTTCTGATTGGGCTTCCGTAAATACGGACGATTCTGGAGATGAAGATACAAATGTTGAACAACATGCAACAGATGGAAATGAAGATAATCTTATTGATATATTAGGACAATTCGATACTCCTTCAAGTTCAGGTCTATCGCCACTAGATGCCACCATCTCGTCACGTGACTCCCCGCCTACTACGTCATCTTTTGCAAATGCTTCGAATTCCTTTGATACTATTCATCTTGCTGGTGATGAAACCCTTCAGAATAGTGGATTTATCTTCCCTAGTTCTGTGTTCAATTCGGCCAAATTGACTTCTTTTGTCTTGAATGTAGCAGGAAAAGATCCTTATCGTCGAATGATTGAATCAGGAATGTCATCATCAAAGCGTTTTGGACGTTTGTTGCGATTTAAACCTCCCGCTCAATCTTTGTCTAAACCACTTAATCGATTCTGCTTCTGGGAACAGGTTAATATCCTTTGCTTTAGTCCTTCTAAAGATCCTTCCGTTGTAAACGAGTTCATCACCGTCATTGAGAACCAAATGAAAAAGGAATGTAACATTGGAAAGTTCAATTGGGTTGTATGTGACTATATTGTTTTATCAGATCAATCTTCTCTTTTACCTCATGTTGATTTACGATTGAAATCTTTGGACTCTTCTTCCTTACAATTCGAAGCTCTGACGTTTGGAACTGGTGAGAATCTGTTTGATAAACCTACAATCGCTGTAATTGATTACTCTCAAGGGGTTATTAAAGAGCAATTGAGCCCTCTGGCTATTTACTTACTCTTAAAAGAGTACAACGTATTGACTATTCCAATGACGAATAGGCGAAGATTAAGGGCCAAGAAGACGGTCGAACCCCTTTATGATTATAGACTCTTACTTGGATCTCCGAATGCTCCTCATTTAAAAGATCCCACTTGCCATGTAGTAGATGTCAATTTGGCCAGCCATTCTGACGATTTCTTTCTCGATTTTGCAAAGCTTCAATTTTCCGATGAAAACATGTTTGCTGTTCCGCTAGCTTTCCGGACCAGATCTGTCAAGAGGCGTGTAAGAGCAGGCATTGCTGTTTTAATGACTCTTTTATTTATCGCCTATTATTCTTTTTTTCAAATAGGCAATGCCGCCAGCATTTCGGTCCCCGGTCAAACTGTAATTCCTTCCATTCCTCCTACGATTACTGGCATCACTGATTTGACCAGCTTGCCTAACTATGGTCGTGCTCTAGTCAAGGTCAGCTTGACGACTCCTGTCTCAAAGGAATTGTCAACTCCTGTGGTCACCCCGATTAACTCGACCCACTCGATTGAAAGCAGACGAGCTGCTCGAGCTGCAAGTGCCATCGATGTAGTTTTAGACTCCGTTTCAGACGTTGCTACGCTTATTCTATCCGGATTCTGGGATCTAATTTCTTTGATGACGTCCTTTTTTTCAGCTCCTTCAGAAGTAGGTAATTAGACCGTGAGAATATTTTTACTGACACAGATTTACCATGACCTTCGCATACATATGAGCTATAGCAATGACACCAAAGCTGATCTGGGCAGTATTTCTAGTACAGTTCGAACTCAGTTGGATGAGGTTTCTGATCGATTCTTGAACTGTTATTTGCCTTTAGCCAGAAATAATGCAAAGTCTCTAAGCAAAATAGCTGTGAGCTCTTGCAAGACTCGGTATAAGACAATGGCTTGTAAAAGTAGCGAATTAGGTTCTTCTGTCGGTTCGCAACTGTCACAAGGGCTCTCATGGACTGACAAGTTGAACGGCAAATTATGGCAAACTAGAGACTTTTATTGGCCTTTGTTCAAGAGTGAAGTTCAAAATATGTCCTCACAGGTTGCCAATGACTCTGTAAATCTTTTATCCATGCTACAAGAGAACTTTGAAACAGCTTCTGCTGGCTTGGGATCCTACTTGAACAAATCTTCTAAAGCTTTTAACAGAGCGTTTGAAACTTCTAGTAAAGCAGCAAGATATTATGCAGCCTCTGGATCTGAAGGTTTAAATTCCTGGTTGAATAGTTCAATCTCGGGTTTAAACAAAGCTATATCTTCTGTAAAGTCTGCTTATGAGCCTGGCAAAGAGCAAAGCCGTCAATTCGTTCTTTCTTCTTACTCATGGACGAGACGGACTGCTTCTGATCTTGGTCAAAAGAAAACTGTTAAAGATTTACAGAATTCTTTCAATTCTCTATCGTCTAAAATGCGATCTGATATGATTGACATTCAAGCCAGGTCAAGGCATTGGGCGATAAACAAGCACAACAAGCTGTTTAACGATGCGAAGAAGGAATCTCAACAGCAGGATAAGGATTATTATTGGTGTAAGAAATCGAATCTTAACAAGATGTACAAGAATCTGCCAGGATTCAATTCTTACAAGAAATCTCAAGACAAGTCGTCAAAGCCTTTCGGATGTAAATTAAAGAATGGCAGGTCCAAATGGTTCAAGGCTCGTAACTACGGTGTTTACCCTCTATGAGAAGATGTTCTACGATAACGTCCGTTTATGACAACATTTTATTTTATTATTTTTATTTTTATTTTGCTTATTTTTTTCTGGTGGATGTGGGGTTTTTTAATATATGATTTGAAATTGGTTACACTTTTTCGTTTTGTCAATCTCGCGATGAGCTTTCTCATATCCGAATGTTGAATGAAAGTGTTGGTGATGTCACGCAATAAATATTGTAGATGTTAGAAGTAGAAGTCAGAGCTAAGTTAGAGCTCACAAGTCAGATCCAAGGCTCTGGGCTCTAGGGCTCTGGGGCTCCAACACTCCAACACTCCAGGGCTCCAAGGCTCCAGGGCTCCAGGGCTCCCAAAACTCCATATCAGCTGTAGATGATCAGAATAATGATATCAGTACTGCAAGGCCAAGCGAACGTGCAAGGCCAAGCGAGCAAGACCAAGTGAACAAGACTAAGCGGGCAAGACTAAGCGAGAAAGACCAAGCGAGCAAGATCAAGCGAGCGAGGTCACAGAACGAGGCCACAGAACGAGGCCACAGAGCGACCGCTTTAGCAGACATGACTACTTTGTGGACTTTCTTCTCCTTTTTGGAACAGCTTGAGCAGCAGCTACCTTTGGCTTTAAATCATTCAAAGACCCGTGACTGGCAAAAGCAGCCAGACTAGAACCAACACCTGTAGAAGGCGCATCGTCAAGATATACAGTATTAGTAGATAATGAATAACCCAGAGCTCGAGCCATAGCTATCTGGGATAATCTAGCTTCAGAAGAAGAGGCCGTTAACGAAGCTGCTAAAGAGCCATTTAACGTGCCTCCAGGTGTACCAACTGAAGAAGAAGGAACAGGAGTAGATACATTTGAATTGAGGGTTGAATTGAGAGCTGAGGCTGCCGATATCCTCGACTTTGGTACTATTCGTTTGGCAGAAGACGACGTAGGTACACCTTCAGCAGTAAACGCTGGAGATTCGTTAGAATAAGAGTAACCTTGAGAAGGAGAGAATGAAGGCAGTTTCATGGCAGTTGTAATGGCATTATTCAAGGCTAAAGTAGTCGATAATAATCTACTAGCAACAACTGAATAGATCTGAGGTGCCATATAAATGTTCTCTCCAACTACAAAATAGGTGGAAATTGGTCGAACTTCTTGAGGTGCAGGTCCAAGTCGGTTCTGTTTCCTTATTATCCACATATCAGGGTCCCTCGCTAATACCACGACGAATTCTACACCTTTCATATTACGAAGTTCTCGATACAAATCTTTACCACTGTATAAATTTCCACTGAATTGCGATTGCATTTTGAGAACTTGGTTATTCGACGATCGATCATAGAAGGGGGATTGAGAGAAATATTCCAAAACATTATCAGTTCTCAATCCACCAAACGCTTGAATCAATTCCGGAGCCCTCCATTGGACTTCATCAAGAGGCTCTCCTTCCATAAGAGTGAAAAAAAGTTCAGGTCAGACTCTGTCAGAGCTCGAGGTCGGGATTGAGATTATTGAGATTATTATCGGCAGGGTAAACAGCCGATATTGCCGATATATCGATATGAATATGTTACGGATAGAAATATCAGCAAACAGCATGCTGCTTTAGGTATTTTGTACTTATATCGGCTGGTATAATCGGTCAATGGCTACCTATATCGGCCAATGGCTATATCGGCGAATTCAATACACTTTACTAAATCAAATAAATACTACTCAACAATTCTAAGCTCATTATCGGTAAGAATCGGTTTATCCTTGTTCCAATCTCGCATATATTTGGATCTGTTATCTCGGAAAAGTCGTTCCAATTCATCGATATATAAAGATTGGAATTTGTTGATCTGTTGTTCGGTTGGCTGAGGAATATGAGGGATAGAAATAGGACGTCCAACTGGTTAGAGAAAGGAGAACTTCATGCAACAAGGACAAACAACTGAGAACAAGAACTCAGATACTTACAAACAATGTTAACAGGCCGACGATAAGGGATGATACCAACATCATAATTAAAAACCCCTCTTGCATGCATTAAAGGAAGAGTAAATCCTAATGCATCTTTAAGGAATGTTTGAAGTTTATATAATAATGAACTTTTTTCGTTTTTCACTTGATCATATAGGTCTTGTTAGAGGTAGTTTCGATCTCGTTGACTTTCTCGACTTACCATTCTCTCCAAATCCTAATACAGGAACCAAATCAGTATTACCGACTTGTAAAGCCAGTTTTATAAATCCCTTTCGTTTATTTAAAACCAGATCAAGAGATCCAGGACGAGCTAATAAACTCTCTTGTGCTCCTCCAACTACAATGCAAATAGACTGACCTTGGGAAAGTAAAGCCAGACAGCTTTGCCTCGATACAGATGCCACTCCTAAAGCCAATAAATATTCTCGATAAAACGGAATCAAAAAATTATTCTTCAAAGTAAGAAGACTGACTTTTATACCCGGGAATTCTTGACTCCATCCAGCTCCCTCCGTGGATAATCCTCCAATTGCTCCCATACCAATGATACCATGAGGATGATATCCAAAGATATACTTTTTTCCAGTATATTTCAATTTCACAGCAGGAGATCTCTTGAGATATGAATAATACCACCAAAAGAATATCCGCCATATCCGACGGATCAGACCGATAGAGGCCGGAGGTGAGTCTGTAGGAATCTGTTGCTGCCTCGAAGAATCATTCCAACCATTAATATTATCACTATCACTATCATTCTCCGTTTCATTCTCCACTTCGGTCTCCAAAACAAATGAAGGCTCTAAATCAACAGTCTTATGAAGGGTTATCGGGAAGAAATTGGCATAATGATGCCAAATGCTCAAAGACCGGAACCATATAGAATAACGTCTAGAAGCACTACCATCTTCAGGACTATTATCAAAGATCATATAGACCACATATATAAACACAAAAGGCCACAAAGGAGGGAAAGCACAGCATAGCATGAACGCCGATGAGAATAACGGGATTGAAAACACGTGCCAAGCAAGAACAAGAGTTTGAATTCGCCTTGACATTGGAATGTCTCTCGGTGCGAATTGAATTTTTTTCATAGTGTAAACACGATTGCAACAGCCAAGGCTGGAGATTTTATGGAGGTCTGATGAGGTTTGCTGAGGTCTGCTTGGTCTGCTGGGTCTGCTGGGTCTGCTGGGGTTTGCTGATGAACTTTAAATGTTAGATGCAGAGACTTGGCTCAACAAACTCCTTTATATAGATAAAGGTATCATTCAATTGATTCAATTGCATTCAATTGTAATATACTTTTCAAGAACTGATCTTTCAAATTGTGATCTATCAATGACTTAAATGGATTGGAATTATCAGCTTAAAGAGTTACTCAAAGCTGTAAGCGGCTTCTTGGGAATGTGGGGAACTCCATGTTATCCGCCATCAGATGACTTGGATGGTTTAATTAACAGTTTACCAGTTAAATTGGCCGTTTGAATAACGTTTATGCAATTATTAATATAGTTACTGAGTTTTATATTGAGTTCTAACAGATTTTAAGACTTCAAGTTTAGGCTTAAATTTCAGGCTTTGTTCCGATATTATAAACCTGTGTTACCCTATTATATTGTTACCCTACCTGATATATCGCCGATATTTCTTCAAGATTCAACTACGACTGATTTTGACTTGACTACGATGATCCGAATATCTTCATCTCTTGGAAGTCGCATAGGACGGCCTTTTATCAGTCCGACATGTTTACATATTACTAGGAATTTCAGTCAAAGTTCAATTTTCAATTCTACATTTATTCCCGTACCAAATAAGGTTCCTCCTCCAAGTGAAAAGGTTCCAGATGTTCAGACGTTTCTGACACTAATTGGAAGGAAATGCTCGGAATATAGTGATAATTTCGAGACCTGGCAAGAGCTAATGACTGCTACTTCTAATGATCTAAAAGGAAAAGGAATAGATACGAGGCCAAGGAGGTATATTCTATCGTGGAGGGAAAAGTTTCGTAAAGGTGAAGAGCTGAAGGAAATCAAACAAGGCAAAAAGAGTTGGGGAGGAGAACGACGAAGAAAAGCATATCTTGCGGCAGTCAAAGGTCGAGAAAGGGCTTCTCAGAGGGAAAAGGCTTAGGAAGATTAGAATGACAGCTCTTCAAAGAACGTGTACTGTAAATAGTTAGATAAAGAATTTTGCTAGATTTTTCGCTTCCTCTTCCATTTCATCTGCTGTCCTTAATGCTTGAGGATTCGTTTGATCGGGAATAATAAGACCAGGACGATTCATTTTCATTTGAGTAAAAGCTGTATCAAGATCGGCATCTGGACCATCTAAAAGCTTGTATATATCGTCCATATTCGGCAAATCATTAAGACTTCGAGGAATAATATGACAATGAACATGAGCAACCGTTTGTCCTGCTAATGGACCATCTTGAATGGCGATATTCAGAGATTGAGCATTATAGACCTTTTCAATCACTTTAGAAACTGTCTGTACGCATAAGAAAAAGTCCGTGACTTCTTCGGCCGTCATCTCCGATACCCGGGTGATCCTTCGGAACGGGCAGATGAGAACATGTCCCGGAAGAATCGGGCGAATATTTACCAGAGCGAATGATTTTTTCGTCTGATAAAACACCTGTTTCGTTACCACGAAATTACTGAACTTGATAACGTTCATTGTAGGCGATAAAGTTCTCCCAATGGGCTTTGGACGTGAACATTTGGAAGATTTAGGCCTTCAGAGGCCGTTAAGGAGCGGTAGAAGCTTCTTTAAATAGATATATATTTTATTTAAATCCAATGCTATTTTATTAGATGTATCGTCAGTTAAACGAGAAATAATCAGGAGAAATCACTAATAAATTGCATTTCAATTCGCCAATATATCGGTGATCTTCAGGTCGTAATCTTCAGGTCGGTGATCTGCTTAATATCGGATACGCAATGCATTCGCTGAGGATTTGCAGACACGGTGCTGCTGATGATACACATTAGATCATATTTAATAGTGAGACCCTTGATAAATAAGAGTTGGTTTGCGACTTGCCCATACGATCGATAAATACCACAGCCGTAATACTGCATGCTTTATCAGCACATTCCATATTTACAGGCATGATGAATGATGGTGATCGTGGTTACTAAATACTGGTCAGCCTTGAAACATGTTCGAACCCGTCACCAATATCGTCATTCGGAGGTTCTTCAAAATCATGTACAATATCGTGAGAATCATGTTTCCCCGGATCATGCTGCTGTTGCTGCTGTTGCTGCTGCTCCTGCTCTTCAAGTTCTCTCTTTCTTTCTAACTCCCTTTCTTGATCCTGTCTCTCTAATTCCAACTGTTCTCTTCTCTGACGCTCGGTAGTTTCAATATATTCCCTTCTACGCTGGTCTTCTCGAGCCCATCTATCATGCAAAGTTGGTATAAGACTACTTATAAACATCACAAATGCATGAACAATGGTATCAATAAAGGTTACACGAGGTACAACAGCTGGAGGTTGTTGTATTTGAGGTGGAGGATTTTCAGGGGCAGTGGGGTCTGCAGTTGCAGTAGGAGTTGGAGCAGGAGCGGCGGGAACAGCAGGCAATCGATGAGGAAGATTTAGAACTTGATGGGGAATATATTGACGAAGTGGTTGAGTCCATCTAGTCAAAACATTGGATTGCCATAGAATTGCCAATGTTATTATAGCCAATAAACCCCAGAAATGTACTGGATTGCTCAATTCGATGCCGAATATCTCAACTAATAACATGACTCTTATTCCCATGAGAAAATACCGTCCATTACGTCTAAAGAACTCGATAATAGCTCTACGATCGCGAGGAATGGCTGGATGGATTGGTTCTCGGAAGAATTGAGTGAACTGGTCGTAAAGTCGAGCCCTTGGAGTGGCAACTAACGGAGCCACGGGAGCAGTTGCTGACGGCTGGGTGAATATCTGATTCAACTGAATCGGTATTCCAGTGGCAGCGATTCTATACAAGACATTTGGAGATATCGAGGCTACCGGAGTACCGTCTGCAGCAGTAGTGAAAACGATATCTTGAGACGGAATTACAACATCCAACGTTTGTCCATCTTGCTTTGGAATATGCAGGTGATAAGAATGTAGAGGAGAAGTTAGGAAGGTCGAAAGTTGTGGAGAAGAGGTTGAAGAAGATGATGATGATGATGCAGAATGAGATTGAGATTGAGCATGTGGTTCAACAGAAAGTGGTCTGTGGCGAAGCCCTTCATACGAAGTACCCAGAGATCTTGTCTGATCGACCGAAACTGTACTTGTACTGGTACCTATACTTGGAGTCGTTCTTGTTGGTGCCGGTCTTAGAGGGTCTTTACCCTTATTTGAAGGGCTATTTGCCGACCATCGTACAACCAAATGCAAAGTAACAGAATCGATTGAATGAACCTTTGAATTCAACACCTCGGCAAGTGTACTAGAATTGTTTAGAATATGACCTTGATATATCAACAGCTGTTCTTCTACTGACGGTCGTCCATCATAAGGGAAAAACTCTCGAATGATATCCTTTATTCTCTGGATTGTCCAAGAAGGATTGATTTCGAGGCTCAATATATGGCCAAAATTGTACTCTATATGAGAAGAAATGCGGACCTGGATGTGTTCATCGGAGGAAGACATTATATCTATTTCATGACAGCAATCTGTTATAGAGATGACAGTCTTTTGTTAACAGTAGTCACCAATGTAACTGTTAAATAGCGGTTAACGGTGCTATTATCGGTAATGATGATGTGGAGATCTGGGGAGTTAATATACTCAAGGGAACATCGCAGTCCAGTCGGGACATAACCCGATATTGTCGAGGAAGGGTGATTTTCATAGGGTTAAAAAGTGGTGATTTTTCTCATCATTCAGAGGCTTTGACTTACGGATTATAGGTATGTTGATCTTTTATGCTATAATACATGATATAGCCCTACTGAGATTTACTACTGGTTGAAGATTGATCTAACAAGATGACGGTGGGAAAGACCCTATTGGGCAGAGCACAATTGCAAAGGACATTATGCCATCTGCGTCAATATTCTAGTCAGAAAGCTTCTACTGCTGCTTCTACTGCCGCTACATCGGCTTCTGCTTCTGCTTCGGTATCTGCTGCTGCATCGGCTTCTGCATCTGCCTCCGCTTCCGCTTCTGCATCTGCTACTCCTAGTACAACCAATGGACTCTTCACCTTCATTCGTAATACTCTAGGATTTGACCCTCCTTTACCTCCAGATTATCCTACTGAAGAGAATCGATTCCACCCTTGGGAAACTTCTCCTTCACCTGAACTTCGAGCTCGTGCTGAATTCATAAAGTCTAAAGCCAAATGCCCTGTGACTGGAGGCCCAATCACCTTCACGTGTCCCAAGTCCGGGATCCCGACTCATTCAAGCAAAGAAGCTTGGGAACAAGATAAAGTATATCAAGATGGATTGTGGAAGATTTTAAAAAAGGTCAACATGTATGAACATGATTTAAGAAGTGGACGAGAGTTTCCCGAGTTTGATTTCCCGGGAACTCAAGATCCTGATGCCATGGTCAATTATTTCTCTTGGGATACTTTTTTCTATACAAGACAGTTTTTTTCCATGGATTCTGAATTCCATCTTGCTGCAGTAACCAAGATGTTGAGTTATCCAATCTCAATGGCTGCTATTTTGGATCAATATTCTCCTTATTCTTTGAAACCAAGAGGCCCATTGACTTTAGAGGGTCTTAAATCCTTGGCCGCCCTCCGTTATACTATGTTTCCTTCTGATCGAACCAAAACCTGGCAAGATAGACCCATGAGATTCTTTATATTAGGAGCCAGAGCAGAATCTCAATTGCCTCCTCATGTATGGAAACAATTGTCATATTTGTTGCCTTATACCAACTTTGAGCTGGTATTTATTGGCCCCGAGGCTTATTACGATCGAGAAAAGCATAATTATATCACCAGTCAACGCAAAATCACCCAAAGAATTGACCATCAAATGACTTTCAATTATTACACGGATTATTTCCATATTTTACATGAAGCTCAAGATTTCGTTCCTTATGACCCTTATCTTGATGTCTTTTTCTTGTTCCATCCGGGTCTAGGTGCTCCTGAAGCTATGGACCAATGGGAAAAGACAGTTCCGGGATTGTTAGAGTCGAAATGTGCTGTATTTGTTACTGGGTTCCATGAAGCCGATAATATTCGAGACTGGGAATGGCTTCAGTCGAAATACGCTGATGAACTCGACGTTTTGTTGGAACCAAGTGATAATCTTTTCAAAAGCTTGAAATGGGAATTGAACGATTTAAATCCCATGGAAGTTTATCAATTCAACCAGAGGTTATTTGGATTCCGTGGTAAGAGATATCATGCTATTCAACGATGATCCAATTGCCTCATAAAATTAGATCACCTTTCTTGTATATAGTTGCTAATTTTATTGTAAATGATATAACAGACCAAACCCGAAACTACTTCAGTTTAGGAAGACTTGATCAGACTTTGCCTTAACCATTCTATCAATATCTTTAAATCTATAACGATGAGGCTCCAAAGCTGATACAGCAGGAACTGAACAGACTTTCTCTAGCTAAGCTTTTAACAATAATACTGTACTGTCGCCTGATTTCAAATAAGGTTACTGATTAGCAGATGCTGCAGATCAACTCAACCTTAATTGGTTTCAGGCATAATCTTTTTGTCCGCCTCATCTGATCTAAATTACGTGAATAATTCTCGGCTAAGACCGCTCGGAATAGTTGAGACCCAGTGGAGTTCGGCGGGGTAGAGAGGGGAAGGATTGGTGGGGTCATTTTCGGGTGATGATTAAGGTGAGGTTCGGGTGAGATTCGGGTGAGATTCGGGTGATGACAAGCGGTCATGATAATCCCGATTACAATGGCATTATTTCAAGATAGGCGGATAATCATCGGAAAAACCCTTCAAAAAAAACAATCGAATGCCAGATTTCAAGATATACTGCTGTATATAATCTTCTTTGATAATTCTACAAGCTTAGCTCTAGTGTTACTACTCTATAGCACTGATTTTCACAAGTCTTAAATTTATTATCGCGTAAATATCAGGTGAATATATGCTAAAATGACATCATTATTTTCACGCCATTTTATCTGTTAGGGGAATTTGCCCGACTCATTATAAACCGTTTTGAGGGAACTCACTTATCAGTTACCCTCCAACACTATCCCAGTTACCTTTTACCAATTAGCTTCCGATCCTGCGAAATTCCACTTCCCCTCCTTAGACATCTGTTAATATTTCCCCGATAGTCTAGCTGGACAAACGGTTGCACCACTTGCTAAGACGTTTGTTCGTATAAAGAGTCTCCATCTTCATCATCTTGTTGCAACTCATTCCCTCAATCATTAGCAATCGTTCTAAATCACAATGCGGGCTTCTTTAAGACTTATGCGAACACCATTGATCCGGTTCCTCGGCAAAAGATTAGAACCAAGTGAGTATTATTGGCTTGTATATTCTCCTGTTCTCTACTAACTAGAATCAATTGACCATACTCCTCATGCTCATTCACAATCTCCCACTACCGTTCTACCAGTATCTTTTGCTCAATATCGTCAAACTGCCACTACTTATGGACCTTTAGGAGGAAAAGGTAGACCATCGGTTGAAGCCAGCCCTGGAGAGTTCTTTTCAAGGGCTGAACTTCCAAAGAGATTCCACGATGCTTCATTCTCAGAATTGGAAATAGATAATATTAACAGTGGAGGAGCCGAGGTGGTTTTCAGTTGAGTCAAATGGAGGACTAACGAAGTCGAAGAGCAAGGCGATGCAACAAAATTGGATGAATAATGTATAATCATCAATTTGATGCCTCTTGTTAAAATTTTAAAAATAATCACACTGTCAAGTTTTACTTTCAGCACATTTGGTTAACGGTTTAGAATAGTACATAATGAATCTACACTCTAAGGATAGGCTTTAACAACCTTAACGAGTCTCGTACAATCGTACCATGTCTTCAACAAAAATATCATCATTCAACTGATGATACTTGTATCTTCGTAGAGAATATTAGACAGTGGACAAAATCCGCCGATATAAGCTTTTGGCCCATTATTCAGTCACCACCACCGTAATTTCAAGACTTGGTAATACCAGAACCAACTCCCAAATCGTATCCAAGCCAAGTCACCCACGCTTAATATCCAACTGAACAAGACAGTCAAGTAGTATTCTATCAGTGCCACTCAGATTGTCATTAATATTAAAAACACAATGGAACATAGTCAAGTTAACTGGGGACGCCCTCGAGATGATATATACGGATCTTATGATTATGATATTCACAATGCAGGTGCCAAATCTGCTCCAACCCAAGCCATGCCTCGAGTCAATACTCAATCTCCTATAGTGACAGGAAGCAGTGTGATTGGAATCAAGTTTGACAAAGGAGTAATATTAGCAGCTGATAATCTCGGTGAGTTGATCGATTGAGGTTCTTCAATCTATTGCGAAGACTGAAATGTGAAGACTGAAATGTGAAGAGTGGCAATATGAGCTTTTGAATGCTCTTATATGCTTATATCCTCTTATGTTGTATATTCCTCGATTAAAACTGTCTTACTAACTAGCGTCTTATGGAAGTTTGGCGAGATTCACGGATCAAGAACGTCTATTTCAAGTAGGCAAAGGTACAGTGATTGGATTAGGAGGCGATATTTCTGATCTACAATACATCGAACGAATGATAGAACAATTGGAAATTGACGAGAATTATGAATATGATGGTCATGATTTAAGAGCTCCTCATGTTCATGAATATTTGTCAAATGTGTTTTATAATCGCCGATCTAAGATGAACCCCTTATGGAATTCATGCCTCGTAGCAGGATTCGATGACGAAAAGAAGCCTTATCTGTCATATGTCGATCTGTTAGGAGTCACTTATTCATCTCCGGTTCTAGGTACTGGATATGGAGCATATTTGGCAGTTCCCTTGCTACGAAAATTGGTGGACAAGGAAGGAGATCAAGAGCATGTCACTGAGCAGCAAGCGCGTCAAGTAGTGGACCAATGTATGAAGGTTTTGTTCTATCGAGATGCAAGAAGTTTGGATAAATATACTGTTGCTACTATTCGTCAAGATGGCATCCACTTCGACAAAGATGTCCGATGTGAGAACATGAGCTGGAAATTCGCTGAATCAATCCGTGGTTATGGAATTCAGCGTGAGTAATAGCTGCAGCATTATTTATAGATAATAAATATACAAGCACCAAGATATGGATATGTAGATTTTAATTTCCCAAGAATTTCCGTTGCCGATATTAATCGCAATCGCCGATATTATTCGTCAATCGCCGATATTATTCGTCATTATATCGGCAAATCGGCAGCATTTTTAGGTGGGATATCATCACTTACCGATATCGTATATGCATATCAATATTCCGCCGATATTATTCGCGGCTCATATCCGTACCGATATTCTTGTAGGCAAATCGGTAACACTTATATTTGGGATATCGGCAGGATTTTGGGAGGGCCGATATCGTATCGGTAAAATGACTTCTTTGCCGATATTATTCGTAATTTACATTGAAGTTTGAGATTCATTTCAAAGGTACTAGAGCCACCAAACTAGCTGATTCAATCTTATATTCGACTTCATAAGATTCAGAATACTCTGGCCATCAGTTATCGGCGCTTAGCAAAAATTCATAGCACTCTCCTTGAAAAGAGTACAGCAACTAATAAAGGTTCAATTCCTCTATTTCATATGCAGCACGACCAACTTGATAATCTTCGGCATATATTCTCATTAAACTCCTATTTGGCAAGAAAATTCCCCTCTCTTTTGAAAAGCTAGTGAAATATTTTCCTAGAAAATGAATATCATCTTTAAAAGTATTATCGAGCTCTTGGAGGTCCTGCTGGGTGAGATTTTCAATGGGCTGAAGAGTTGATGCAGATTCATAGAACACCACCTCGCTTCCTTGAAAAACGCGGTAATAACAACCATTTTCAAGACCAGAAGTAGCAGATGAATAGGTTATATTTCTAGCCTGATCCCAGCCAATTATTACCCCATTTCTGCCAGTCGATGTTTTGCAAACTTGGCCAATACGCAATTGTTCACGTGGAAGTCTTTGCATAAGAAAAGGCCGAGAAACTAGTCGATGTTGTACAGCGGATTTGGCCAAGGAATATTTATTGGATATCCAATCGATTATAGTCACATCATAAGGGAAATGCGACGCCAATAACTCGGTGATCATGGACAAGGAAGGGCGTCTTAAGTCGGATTCAGGTAGAAATAGCCATTCGACTAAGCCCATACCTAACTTGCAAGACAGATAATTATTGGATTCTGGATCCCACCAGTCGCCAACAAACAGACGTTGATGAGAGATAAAGATACGAAGAATCTTAGTGAGAGGCATTGGATCAAAACTAACCGTATCACGGTCGAAGTCTTGATCTACTAATAGAAAAGCATCAGCTTTATCCACAATTTCCCCTTCAAAACAGTTTATCAAGAAAAAACCATCAGGATGACTTGGATCTTGTACTCGGCAATAGATTTCACCAATGGGTGCAATCAAGGTTGTTTCAACTCCTAAAATACCACAAAAATACTGGTAAAATACTGCCATTGTGATGGTTCCCACGGCTCTTGTTCTCTCTATAACGCTTGTTAAAAATATGTTGCTGAGAAGATTGTCCATATCAAATAATAGAGTCTTCTGTAGAACCTTATTAATGACACGGCATATAAGGCCTATTTTTTCTCGTAACGATAACAGTGCCAAGTGGTCACTATCCAAGGTAAGTACAATGACAGACTCGGCATATTTTAGCCAACTCATTGGCTCTTCAAGGTATAAAAGATCGGTTACAGTTTGGATAACAGCCCTGGATTGACGAAAGGTTTTCAAATCCGTCAAGGGCAATTAAGATGGTCATTAAATCTCTAGATTCTGGCGTTGGAGCAGCTGCTGCCAATAATCCCTTGAAAGCTTTAGCTCTCTCAATAACGTTTAGAAACTCGTTGGCAAAATACGCATGTTGTAATTTTCCTCCAGATGTAGCGGGCTTAGCCGACTGGAAAATACTGAGCAATTGAGGCCTAGCGCGAAATCCTATTTCGTTGATTTGTTCTGCAATTTCATAGTGCATATCACTTCGTTTTTTGACTAGATTGTCGATGAGGGTATTGACCTTGCGGTTGATTTCAACTTGTTCAAAGTAGAACTGTTGGTGGGACTCTTTGGCCATATCAGCACCACCACATAGTTGATAAATTCTAATGTCAGCATATTCTTCATATGACATGCACTTACTCTTTGCAAATATCTTTCCAATGCCTGTTATCAATGCTTGTCTGGCGTAATTTGCTACAAACTTGTCCCACAGATATTAAATCTTCTGCTGTGTCCAAAAAGTCAAACACTTGAGAGATAATCTCGATCGGAAGCGATTCCATCTGGAATTTCACAGTTGACTGTATTATTATTGTTATGGCTTATTGTATACCCTTTCACTGATATCGATTGTCGATGGAAAATCTTCGAGATCAGCTTGTAATAGTGTTTCAGATACAATCAAACTGTCAATTAATATATTTTTTCAATAATCTAAGCCTAAAACAGCGGTGTGTACCGTTAAATTATTTCATTAATTAACCAATTTGGGTTTAAAATAGCTAGTTAAATAATTAGGTGTTTTTCATGTGAAAGGTTCTTGATATCTGAGGTTTTTCCTGAGCAGAATTGCTCACCAGCTATTGAATCGTCTGAAAACTACCAAATATAAACTATCAGAAAGATTATTTCCGATAATGTCCGATAGAAAGAGATTTCAAACAGTTTGCACTTTACACTTTGGGTATCACCTTTCGATAATAATAACCTTTCGCATGGTACATGTGTTAGTAATAAATTATTAATTAACAAACTGGAGATGCGATCGACAAGATCCAACCCCTGACAGAGTTCAACATAAACGCGAGAAGTCAGTGATTGTATTAACGCTAGTGCGGTGATACTTATCATACTTTACAAGTAGAAATTTCTTGACGCATTAAAATGCTGGAATCGCAGCCTAGTGAAATTCTCACTGAGACCTTTGAGCATTCTCTTTTACATAATTCACAACATATAGATGCAAATGTAAGTTATTTCGGCAATACTACAATCGCAGTCATTTGAATTGCTGGCGTTCCAGGTGACTTAGGGTGTTTTCATTTTCTTTCTCTGAATTCTCATATCAGATATAATATCGTGCTCTCTCAAATGTTGGAACTGTTCCCCACGGAAAATAGACAAATCAGAATATCTTATAGCTGTAGGTCAAGTTTGTAGTACTCTACGCCAAATCAGCTGTAACAACAGGCATTGGTATAGTATAGTGTGAGAGGTAAGTAAGGCAATTGCTTCAGTCGCTTACACAAGGATTTATCAGCTTATCGATGACCGTGAGTCGGATTATGGTACATGATCTCTTCATAAACAATTCCACTCTGATCAACTTCAAATTAATATCATTTTAGATAATCTTATTGAGCAGATGGTCGATGGACGAATCGCCAAAAGATATTCAATAGCCGAAGAAATCACCAACATAGGAATTCGTCCAGTAACTAGGCTACGTCATGCGCATTTCGCCCATGAGCTTCTAAACGCTCTAAGCCTACAAGTAACAGCGGAAATGTTTCCATCAGTCTCAATCAAAGTTGCAGATCGTTGAAGAACTATTAGAAACAGACTTTGGCAGTCTAGATGAATTTCAAACTGAAATCCTTGGAAAGTATTTCACCAGTTTTCAAAGCAATGAGGACATTTTCTTGCCTCGTGAAGATTTAATAAGATCGTATCCGGAGGATCACAACCAAGATTGGACGAGGAATGATGATGACGAATTCAACATGTTTTAGAGCTATGCTTCTTTACCCATGTAAAATAATTAGCAATATTACGGAGTTCACAGGAGTTCAGTTGCCGATATGTTAGCGGTCACACAAATATTAGCTAACACTAAACCTTGTAGATACCAATATTGTAGGCGCAATTTTAAAGTGACTATAGTCTAACGTTTTCAACCTGAGGCTCGGGTTTAACTTTTTACCCCATTTTTTCTTTTTTCAATGCTGCTCACAATCGAGCCTAGATAAGTCTTGAGAAAGCCTTTCCGAGCAGATATATCCTCCTTAGCATGCGACTGGCGGTAATCACTAAGAATTGTAATGTTAGATGCACAGGTTATCAGCCAACAGCCAATCCTCTATGCCTGCATCAATTGACGTTTAAACTTTGTGTGAAGATGTTAAGGTCAAGTAATTTTAAGTTGCTAATTATTAATTGATGTTGAGAAACTTAGGTTCCAGAACCGCTGGTTAATGCTTGTCGAGTTGCTTCTAACTAGTCCTTTTCCTGTTCTAGAAGAAGGTTAATCGCAAAATTGGCAACCTTATTAAGATAGTTGTTTCAAATGCGGTATCCAATGTCTCATTAATAAGCCAATTGGAAAAGGGTTGCAATCGCAACTGAAATGTATATGAAAAGCGGCGTCAAATAGAAATGCCTAATAAGACTTTTATGGCATGTAGATCCTGTGATTGCGATTGCGATTTCGATTGCAATGCATATTAAATTCCAATTGGCTCATCGGCGTCAATAATCGCAGTCGGAGTTCCATCCCATTGGATTGGCGTCTTCCCCTTCTCCCCCTTCTCTTCCTACATTAGGCAAATGGTCTACCAACATCCAATCATTGTATTCCAATGCCCGATTATAGTTTGTAAAGTGACCTTATCGTTTTGTTCTCCCGCTGCTTCTCTGCATATGTAAAGTTACCAAATCGGCAGTGATTATTAGATCTATAGATATCAGGATATGTTGATACAGCCGGTTGGCCGAGGCACCACATCAAAATCTCTTGATCAATTGAGCAATTGAGCTGTTGAGCTATTTGCACATCATTCGAATCACTCGATTTTACTACCATTTTGCTGCGCCGATCTTGACGGAATTCCTCTTATCAACGATAAACTGGTTGCGCATGATAACTCCGCATAACCAAAAGGACTAACTGTTTTTGGCTGTCTTTGCACATCACAAAACGTTCGAAATTGACATGGAATTGTAGCATCATGTCTTGGCTTTAGACGACCTTTAGTTCAGGTTGACTCAGATCTATTTAGAGAACATTCTATTATACAGCGTATCACAGTTGTCACACACTCTCTTACAGTTGTCACTCTCACTCTCACTGCCTCTTTGCTCCCATATAATTTGTACCATCATACAACACTTTATCCCTCAGATTATACAACCAATTAGCATATTTCTTTCCATTGAATCTATTAATTATCCTATTTAATAGATTATTCCTTCTTAGTAGTTCTTATAAAAATCTATTTTATCTTTGACAATATTTTATGCTTTAATATTGAATTTTTAGAATTTCGATTTTTCAATATTTTGTTTTTCGAATTTATTCTCAACCTATTTCTTATCCTCTTGACTGCATACTTCTCTTCTCAAGCCTGTTCTTGTTTTTCTCTTTTTGAAGTCTTCTTTTCGAGCTTCTCTTTTCTCATTCGTTCAGTTGGAGCCTCTCAACTCAGAGATCTGCTTTTACTTTTCATTCTAACTCCCTTTGTTTATTAATCCGATAATAAATCCACCACATCTCCAACGACTGCAAAACTGGCGACTTCTTTGGAATCTCATCGCAGTCATTCGCTTCAAGTCACAGTATTGGTAAGTTTGAACTACGACTAGAGTCTTGTGTTGAGGGTCGATGAGCGTATTAATCTTGGCTGTGAGTCAACATTGCTACTTAAGACATGTGTGTTGATTCAATTAGAATCAATCCCACAAGCCCTAATAGTAAATCGTTGGACCTGAGAAGCTATAGTATATTCTATTCGCTTCTCACTACATGATTCCTGTCATCCTGGCTGTGCTTTGAATCTTCATGTTATCTAAACCTAATACTGTCCCAAGTCAAACAAGCTTCAGATTAGCGTTGGCTCAGGCCATCGCATAGATATTCTTGACTTAATACTAATTTAGGGATGCAGCGGGGGACCAATCGATCGGCATACAAGTGCGTACCTGGTAAAATCGGCACAAACTCCTTGGTCAAACAATTGTTTATTGGCAGTTGATGCAGGGACTTTTGTGTCGGGGATTATTGATGTTTTACAGGCACCAGTTACTCCGGCAGCACCGGCCATTATATCTCGACGAAGCTCGGTTTATGCACCTTTAAAAGAAGCATTGTATTCGGAAACCTTTCAAAATCCCTTCCCAGCTTCGATATTACCGCACGATCAACCAAGTAAAAATGCTTGGTTCATTGCTAATAGCTTAATATCTACAGTATGCATCACTCATGCCCATTTAGATCATGTTGCAGGATTTATCCTTAATACTGCAGGGTTTTCCAGTGTCAATTCTCGACCTTTGGCAGGCCTTTCATCGACCATCGATCCACTGCTGTCTCATTTATTTAATGGTATCATTTGGCCGAATCTGACCAATGAAGGTCATGCTGCTTCTAATATCGTCAAATTGAACCGGCTTGACCCCGATACTCCCAAAGTTTTAGCTACGAATTTGTTGAGCTGGGCTTTACCAATATCTCATGGAAATCATTCAAAAGGAGGAGGATGTTCTTACGACTCAACTGCTTATTTCATCCAAGATATAATCACGTCCAAAGTGCTACTTATATGGGGAGATGTTGAACCAGATACCATTTCTTTAACCCCTCGCAATCATACCGTTTGGAACCGTGCCGCCCAGCTTCTAGCTCAAGATAAACTAGTCGCTATATTTATTGAATGTTCATACTCGTCGTCGACACCTAACGACTTGTTGTATGGTCATCTTACTCCGCCTCACCTAATCGCAGAATTAAGTCAATTATCAGGCTTTTTGAAGGATCAAAAGGTCTCTGGCTCAAAAGCTTGCTTAAAAAATATCACCATCGTCGTCACTCACATGAAAGACAATGTTCCTCTTCCAATGGGTTCTTCTGGTTATACAAGAGACGACTCGGACGGCCGAACCGATCTTGATGTGATTTATGAAGAATTACGCTCTTTAGCAATAAAAGCAGGATTATTATGCAGCTTTCGAATGGCTCAACCTGGTCTAACCATTTGCTTTTAACTTTTGCATGATATACCTAGTGTATTAATTCTAAACAATACTATAGTTTTCAGGGATCAAGACATTCTCCTTTTTAAATGGTAGAGATATACTTTCATCCGAAGCCGAGACCACGTCGGCAATATCTACTCGGCCATAATTAGTCAATGGATCCTTGACTACATATTTGATTGTCATGGGGAAGAAATCGTCCTCGTAATCGGCTTCGGCAGAGAATTCAAAGCTTCCTGAAGCTGACTCGGTATTAGGCTGGATCTCGGGGATAATCCATTCCAGATGATCATCGAATTGATCCCAGGTCAAAGCCGAGCCAACGACATGGGCATTGGAAGACACTAGAGGAATGGTGATACCAACATTATGTAGAGATTCCGTTTGATTAGGGTTCAATTCGTATTCAAGAGTGACGTCCAAGAAACCGGGGTCGGATTTGGCAAACCAACAATTGAATGTTAAAGGAACAAGAGATGAATCGTCAGCTTTTCCAGCGATTTTCCAGCGCAATACTCCTAATTGTTGATTGTTCGAAGGGAAGGGTCTTGAAGGATCTTTAAGTCGAATGACTTGATTTTTGAGGAAAGATGCCTTGTCAACATTAGGATGTGTTTTATATTGCACCCCATGGGCCTCTCCTTCGGCCTTTAAAAGGATTTTAATTTTAGTTAACGCTGGGTCGGCGATACGCAACTGCAAGTTACCCTTGATTTCAGAGCTTTTAACGCTGCCATCACGGCCCAACTCGGCTACAAGATCCTCTACAATGGAAATATGAATGCCATCATTCTGAGAAGCACTGGCAGAAGTGGCAGCACCTGCAGAATGACTAGGAGCTACAGGTCGATGCTCTTCCAACCTGGGAGCAAGAAGAGGACTTTCAGCTTCTTCTCCAAATGCGCCCCGAAGTCCATCAACATTAGTCTTTTTCTTGCCCAATTGTAAACCTTTTCCACGGAAAGGTACGTTAGAACTGGCCTTGGATTTGTTCACCGAGGCATTGGTGTCATCATAATCATATATAACTTCAGTAGGTTTTGTAGTCGACGACATGCCGCCTGAAAATGATGTTCTATTAGAGCCAAAGGAATTTCCAAATCCTCCATTATTCAAACCACTTGAATCTCTCTTGGCCAATTCTTTCCGTTGTAGTTCAAGCTGTTTAGCTCTTCTTTTCCGTTCTTCGGCAGCTTCAAGCTCTTTATTCCTTTCAATGATTTCTTGAATCTTTTCTTCGTGACTCTCCATTTCAAGAAAAGTCTTGATCTGACCCAAAGTCAGATTCTCCCTGTATCCCAAGCTCACCACCTCATCAAACGCACTTAATAAATCAAATGCATTGTTAAGGATTTCTCGTTCATCTACGGTATTTCGAATAATTGAAGTAACCAGTTGAGCCAACAGTCGTAAAGTCTCAATGTCTTGTAGAATATTCGATTGTCGGTTCGTGATCAGCACAATGTATAATTCTTCAATAGGTTGATATACGTATCGAACATTTTCGTCCTCGACCGTAGTATGCTGTGTCCCTGATTGTGATAGTTTAGGGAAATTGGTCAACAATGCCGTGACGCGATCTTTATTCAAATCTCGAAATTGTCGCGATAGAATCGTTTTCCCTCCCCGGGTACATATCGAAGTAGCAAGTACAACCTGAGTTAGAATAGAAGAAAAGGTAAGTAACTCTAACGAGATTGATGATGAGATCATGATTAGATCAATGATGAGATAAATGATTTGCAACGATTAACTGATCACCAATCGTGGATGGTCACGACTATAACTCGACCGAGTCCGTCACCAGTTTGCGCAATTCAATCACGCTAATTTTCATACAAATCAAGCTTTCTTGATACAACCAATAGAATATTCAGCCGCCTTACTCACCATATTCCAACACGCTGTTTTGTGCTTTTAAATGGATTTTTCAACAAGCAATTACAACCTCCAAAGGCACAAATCCACTAATAAAAGGACACGATGGAGATTCATTGGAATGTCATCCGGGTAATATTAGGGACGAGCATATTCCAGGCTGGGATTCCCCTCCCAATGTAGGCCTTTTAAGTTAAGCCTGTTTTACAAGCCTCATTAATGCTTGTCGAAGCTTAATGGCAGTGACTGGAGTAAAGACAATTGATGAAATATATTATTCGACTATCAACCTGTTGATGATATCTTAATAGACTTGTGTTGTTAATGACGGGTTTTTTTCATACAATGTTCGACTCCAAGCCTCGAGGATCCCAGTCCAGTCCAATCTTGTCCCAAATTCCAAATCCCAAATTCCAACTTGTTTATAGTTTAATAATTCAGGTCCACATTCCAAGATAAACAAACCCCAAGAAATTACAGAACTACAGGAATTTACAAGATACTCTTGGCTTGGTGCATCCGTTAGACATAAGATTGTTTGTGATCTAAAACAGTACTTAAATATCTATTTGTAAATATACCTAGTATAATCTATCCAGGTTTATTTCCCAGGTATATCTCCCAGGTACAATCTACCTAGGTACTGTATCTACCCATCTCCATCCCTCACTTTGTCCTCTTCAACAGATTCTTATGACCCCCGTTGAATATGAAACCTATCGTCAAGCTAAAGAGCAGATTGCTCAGTTGGAGTCGGAATTATCCGAGTTCCGTACCACCTCTGCAGAGTTAGAGAAGGAGATGGAATTGGAGCTTGAAGAAGCAGAAAATAGGCAAAACTCTCTACAAGATCAAGTATCGATATTAACAGATGATGTATCATCTTGGAAACGAAAATATCATGACCTTCAAAAGGAATTTACTGCGTCTCAAAGCTCACTACAAAGAGAGATTTCAAAGTTGAGGACTGTACATCTGGCAGCAAGTGAAAAATTACGAGATATAGAGACTTGTAATGATGATATGGAACGAAGAGAACGGATAATTAAATCGTCCCTTCAAGATCTGGAACAGAAATATCATGATGCTCTAGAACAAGTCGCATTGCTCGAATGCGATATTGCTACAAGAGAAAACATTCATGATAATTTAAAGGCCGATTTCCAACGGACAAAGATCGAGTTGACAGAGACAAAGGAGGAATTAGACCATGTGAGCTCGAAATTGGCTGAAATTTCATCCTCGACTTCAGATAAAGAGAATAAGAATCCTTCCAATCGACTTTCTATTGCAATTCCTACGCCTTCTCAGCCTCCTCCTTCAATTCCTAGATTGTCCTCATCAAGAAGTATACGAAAGATCCATGGAATGCTGGATCAAGTACGAAGTATAGAAACTCGAGTGGCCAGCTTCAAATCCTCACTGCCAAGACCTATAACCCCTACGAAACCTGCTTCTCCACGGATCCATTCCGGCCACTCATCGCCTAAAAGCGCTTCTCCAAGTCCTTCTCCAACAGCAAGTAGCCTACCAGTGTCCAAGTTCCGAAAATCCAATTCAACCTTGAACTTGCATAAATTATCAAAGGATCCTACCGATACCCGTAATACTAACGACCAACGCCCTGTTTCTATAATTCAAGGAAGATCCGCTTTCTCCACGCCTGAACTAGAGCCAATAGAAAAGGTTTCCAGTAGGAAGTCCTCTAGAAGCTCTATTATCGTAGTTGAACCTACCGACACGTCAATACGCAGAAAAGACCATCGAATATCTACTGTACGCACTCCTTCTCTACGACATCCTCCAGGAGGCTCTAATTTGGAGCCAATAACAGGGTCACCAGGAGATTCGCCAAAACAACATGTAAAATCAAAGTCAAGTACAAGCTTCTATCATCATATCAAGGTTCCATTCAGCTTTTCGTCCAAATCTCA
Organism: Middelhovenomyces tepae; assembly: GCA_003708105.3. Lineage (NCBI taxonomy): Eukaryota > Fungi > Ascomycota > Dipodascomycetes > Dipodascales > Dipodascaceae > Middelhovenomyces > Middelhovenomyces tepae. The sequence goes on along the minus strand of PPNF03000021.1, from coordinate 29,001 downwards.
AGAAAAATCTGATCCTCTACGGCATAAAGTCGCCCGCTAAGCAGTATCCACTAGAGCAAGGCATATATCTACCGCAGCTCCGACTCTTCCTTGCTTCTCGGCAACGACATCATTGATGATCTCTCTATCCAAGTCAGGGAACATTTGACTTAGAGTGTCGACTACAGATTCGAATTCTAATTGAGAAATACGCTGGGCTTCATGCTCTTCAGCAGAAGCTTGCCTTGCTGCTAGTTCCTGAGGAGAAACAGAAGCAGTTCTTGCTGCTTCAAAGTCCGCCTTGTCTTCTCTAGTTGGTGAAGATGGTGCACTGGGAGCTTGAACTGGCGATTCCTGTTCTGTATCAAAGAATTTCGATATAGTTTTGAACGGTGCTGCTAGGAGACCGGCAGAGTTGTACAATACTGTCGATGGAGTGATGTTTCCATTTGGAGTCGTTGGACGTTGAGGACCTAATGGTGAAGGAGTTGGAGGGTTTGTGGCAGGGTTGGAAATGCTTGGAGATGATTGACGGTCTGGTGTAGAAGGGGGTTGAGAAACTGACGATGAAGGCGTTAATAAAGAACTTGGTTTGACCGGCTCAACAATCTCTCGTATCGACTTTTCAACGTTTTCTTCAAACTCTTCATCGGTGATACTTAAAGCCGACCGATCCAAAGTTTCAATGAAACTAATAGCCCCCTGAAGAGACGACATGTAATAGCCAGCTTCTCCATTCAACCGATCAGGGCTTCGAAATCGTTGAATATAGTTAATATTAGAGATTAATTCTTTTGGCTGAGCCTTTAAAACAACATAAATCAATATCGGCATAAACCCATCGGCGGATTCTTCGGATTTCGTCTGTCGTAGTAGCCCAAATATAACCTTACAGCAGTTAAGAACACAAATGACCTTATCCCTTGGAGCTCTATAATGGGATATTTTCAGCAATTCATCGCTGGCAAGCTTGACAAATGCTTCACCGTTGCGAAGGAATCGGTCAGCAAGGTCAAGATGTCGGCCTTCTATCCATCCCCAAATACGCATTTTCTCCTCAAGAATATGATCTCTGAGTAGGTCTTCTTCATGGCTGTCATCTCGGACCTCGGAAGGAATTTCAGGAGAAAAAGTTTTCAAATATAACCGGTTCATAATTAGCTTTTCCATTCCTTCTAAAGCATTTTCCATTTCATGATCGGAAAGGGTCGAAAAAGGTGGGCATAATGTTAGTTTGACGGCTATAAAGGCTTTAAAATCGCCGATAATCTTCACTTGTTCAGTAGTATTCCATGATTTCTTGTTGAATTCGGTTAAAAAGCTCTTTAAATATCGAGCTATTGGATCAGCACTTTTGTGTCTTAATTGAGCCAGAAAACGTTGGAAATCAAACGGTCGTTCCTGTTCTCCTTCTTCGCCTCCTAATTTCTCTATCTGTTGTTTAATAGCAACTCCATTGCTTAGATCTGTCTCGGCCGTCGGGGAATCAGAACTGTTATACCCTTGTCGAATATCTTGTTGAGTGTCTTCTAGGATGTTTAAATTCGATGGAGAGGGTTGAGGTGGTTGTGGTTGAGGCTGGGATGGTCGAGGCTGGGATGGCTTTGATTGAGATGGCTCTGGTTGGGATGGCTCTGGTTGGGATGGCTCTGGTTGAGGTGACTCTAGTTGAGAAACGTTTATCAAGCCATTCTGTGTCAGACCTAATCCTTCAACTACTACCATTGGTTGGGATAGAGTAAGAGGATCAAATTGCTCCAACAAAGTACGGACTTTGGATCCAGATTCTGAAATCGAACCGGGGGCACTAGAGTTAGCTATGACAATTTATTAATATCCCACTCACAAATCATAGGCTATGGCAACTGGAGAACTTGTTTTGATCGGTTCTATGAAATCAGGATAAATAATAGGGGAATTTCCAGCTGACGAAGTGTGTGACGATTGAGATATAAAGCCTGAGCTGCTAGATGGCGCTTTAGATAGTCCTAGATCCGTGGCCTTGACCACTGAATGGGAGGACAAATCCTCGGATATCTCTTCATCCAACAGGCTCATAACGCAGAATGGTCAATATAAAGAATTAATTGCATAAATTAGAATGAAAAGGGCGATAACGGCAGCAAGGTACAAGAGTGCCCCTAATGAATCAGGTCCGTAGTTGATCCCGTCAGTGTGGTTGGTACGAGAAACGTTGCGTTGTCGACCTTGAGATTGAAAGTTAAGATTCAAGCCACGACCCGGAACGGATTTAAGTGCAATATCGGCTCTCACTTGTCACTTGAGATTGACAGATTCAGGCGATAATTATGGTTCATGAAGCTTTAATGGGCGTTGGTCCCAACCAGCCACTTTAGGGTTGGTAGATACGACCCGGAAGTAAAGAGCGTAATGGCATTGATGACGGTGGTAGTACTATAAGAAATGGAAAAATTTTTGATGGAGACAAGAAGATAGATTGATATAAACATTCTGTACTCAATGAGCAAATTTTCAGCTATTATAAGTCTTATTCAATTGAATTCTCTGCCCTTTAATGTTCTGAGGTCAGCTCGCTCTTATTTTATTACCCTACTTTAGTGGAATATTACATAATTTTTTTGGCTTCAATTCAGCGAAATTATTCTCCATTCCGGAATCAATGCTGACGGGTTATGTGCGGGATTTTGCTATATGCACAATGGCAGCTTGGTCCAGATAAGGCTCCCAGTGATGGTTATCGTAAGGCCTTTGAAGATTTGATCCCAGAGGTTCGAAATCGAGGACCTGATTCGTTCAATCATGAGACTGTTCAACTGACTGGGAACTGCAATGTTGAACTAGAATTTGTCTCTTCTGTGCTTAGTCTTCGGCTTCCATTCACAAAGCAGCCTGTTAAGTCCGTTAAAGGCTCATCTGTTCTACAATTTAATGGTGAATTGTATAATAAAGAGATCCAAGGCAATGATACACAGTATGTGTTTAATAAATTTGACCAAAATGGAGTCTTGAACACCCTGAAAGATCTCAAGGGTGAATATGCATTTTTATATTTGGAATCTAATCAAAAAATATGGTTTGGAAGGGATTTTATAGGCCGACGAAGCCTTTTATATGCATTTGATTCCACCACTGGATCTTTACTAGTAGCTAGTGTTCCCTGTTCTAGTTGTATTGATCTAGGACTGCAAGAATTGACTGCTGGTAATGTTGTCTGTATTGACCTTGAAAGCCTTTCTTTGGAGATTTTCAACTGGTCTTTTGACAACTCCTTTCTAATATATCCTTATAAAGGACTGAAAGGTTATGAAAAATCTGTTGATCCTACTTTAGTATCTCAGATAGATAAAACTCTGTATGAAGCCACTAAATCTCGACTTGAATCTATTCCTTATGAAAATAGCCCTTCAAGAGTATCTTTACTCTTTTCTGGAGGAATCGATTGTACTATTCTGGCGTCTTATATGGATCTTATTCTTCCTGTAGGAGAAACTGTGGATCTATTAAATGTAGCATTTGAAAATAAGCGGATTGGAGGCGGATACAATACTCCTGATAGGATCTTAGGATACAAATCTTGGAGTGAATTGGAAACTCTTCATTCTCAAAGATACAATAACAAGGGAAGATTCCGATTCGTGGAAATTAACGTTCCATTTGAAGAAACTGTTGAACATTCTGTCAAAGTCCAATCTCTTATGTGGCCCAAAGATAGTGTCATGGATTTTAGCATTGCCATAGCATTCTATTTTTCTGCCAGGTCTAAAGGAATGGCATTCGACAGTGCTGATGGTCAAGGTTATGAGTATATAAGCCACAGTAAAGTACTTTTTTCGGGCCTAGGAGCTGATGAATTGTTCGGAGGTTACACCCGTCATATCACTCAACTAAAACGACAAGGATATGAAGGTCTTCTACAAGAATTACACCTTGATTTTGGACGTCTAGGTCAGAGGAATCTTGGAAGAGACGACCGAGTCTGTGGATGTTGGGGAAAAGAATTGAGATATCCATATCTTGATGAAGCAGTTGTTGAATTCGCTATGGATAAATGTCCTGTAAATATGAAAATCTTCAAGGCTGATGAGGACGTCCAGACCAAGTATATCTTAAGATTATTAGCTCGTAAACATGGTCTTGGATCCGTTTGTAATGAGAAGAAGCGAGCTATTCAATTCGGAGCTCGATCCGCTAAAATGGAGCCTGGACAAGGCAAGATCAAAGGAACTGCAACTGTCTCAATTCCACGAGCTAACGTGCTAACTTAATCCTTTAATGGCCCTACTTCTATTAATGATGATATGCAGATACTTCTTATTCCAATACTCATACACATCAGAGTCTTCTTTTAACCTTCTGATAAGAGTTGTTGACAACCAATCAGTAGAGTTTATCAAGAGATTGCTGGTTAGAGATTGGATGAAGATTAAAAGGCAAGTCTGAAATGAGATAGGACTGAATAAAGAGGACTCAAATGTAGCTAGTCTAGACTGGAAGGACAGCCTTGAAACTCGGCTTGCTGGATGCTTTGAAATCCAGATTCTTGGATTCTTGGATTCTTGGCAATTTATTTTCCATACTTTGTCTAAGGTTTGCATACTTTGAACTTAGAACAATCGTAAGGGAGAATATGTTCCTGGTTAGAGCTGAAACTAGCCTGCCAACCTTAGGGCGGCTTCCAAATCGAATCTATCAGCCAAAAAGCTTTGATGGTTCTTCAGAAGTGCCATTCTAGTCAAAATGGAATTCCTGGTAGATTCTCAGCCGAGCTGATCCTCAACTGGTTTGCTGTTACTTGCTGCTGAAGATTAAAGCTCGCAGAGATCTTCAATGATTATAACTTTATCCTTGATTGCTAGATAATCATTATGACTTTACATCATACTTTAAGCCCTTTAGGCTATGACCTCATAATTTTAATTGACTGTATCAAAGTTGTCAATGTATTAAATCTTATAATAGCTACATTTTCTTCGGTAGAACAAATAATTATTCGACTTTGAACAAGTGAACTGAGACAACTAAGATTCTAAGTCTGAGAGCTTGATTGATTTAATATAAAGTTGTAAATTCCTTCAGAACAAACTGAAAGAACTTGCTGTTTAAAAGTTTCTGTCTCAAGCTGTGACAACAGCGTATCTGTCAAAGGAATATTCTATAACTTTAACTAAATCAAATTTAATCAATTGTAAAGTACGGTTTAAGTACCTGAAAATAACAAGATCTAATTCATTCATTTTCCTATCTTCAAGTCAGATTCGAATCATTCGATTCCTGAAATTTCGAAATTTCAACTATAATTTCGATTTTTGGAATCCCAACACTTATTTCTTATGTCAGGTCGATCGGGAAAATTCATTTTCGTAGCGAATAAACCCCGATAAATCCCCCTTCATCTGATTATCAATTTTGATAAGACGTTTTACCCACATATTCCGAAATAACTTTATTTCGATATTTTTTTCTATATTTGTTTTCTTTATTTTTCAAGACTGGTCCTGCTTCTTTGTATCATAAGCTATTATCCAGCTGGTTTGAATAATAGTACTATTTATTGTCTTTTATATTTTAAACGGCAGATTCAATAGTGTTTGATCAAATAATCTCTTTGACGCGTTTAAGCGAGAGGCCCAAGGCGGCAGCAAGAATAGAACAGCAAGCTGAAACGACTAAGTTCACAATAGACCGACGAATAATACAACAATATTAACGATCAAGACTTTTTGATTCATACTATACAAAATCAGATCTTATATCGCATCACCCCTTTCACATCTTTCATTCAATATGGTGTCATCACGAAGGACTAGAATACTGATACTTACGGCTATAACTTTTGCCATTGGACTGCTTATCTTTGCATATCCAAAAGGACATTCAGATGGAAGCAAATTCTTAGGAGCTGTAGAAGAAAAGATCCGGCTAGGAGCTGGAATTGTTGCTCAAGAGGATAAGCCAGTGGCTCCAGCTAAGGATTTAACTAATGATCCAGGACAACCTTTCAGTCCTGAGAAGGAATATTCAGCCATTCTTTCAGAAGCTCCTGTAGTCATTTTTTCAAAGTCTTATTGCCCTCATTCCAAATTCGTCAAGGACTTACTATTAACTGAATATCAAATCACTCCTGTGCCTATAGTAGTGGAATTGGACAAACATCCTCATGGACGTGAATTACAGGATTATATCGGAATAAAGACCGGCCGTACTACTGTACCTAATGTTCATGTTAAGGGAATTACAAGAGGAGGTGGTGACGAATTCAGGGCTCTTCATGGCAGTGGAGAACTCACAAAGACATTTCAAAAGTGGGGAGTCAACGCAATTTCAATCAAGAGAGTTGCTCCTCCAAGTCCTGCTAATTAGTAGTTGACAGACACTTTAGCTGTTGAATTGACCGCTTATGTAATGCATATGGACTTGAATGTTATTGTCTAGTTAATATATCAATGTATAATGAGTACAAATGATGGTAATGAAAGAATTTATTATATTAATTAATTAAATGATCTCGCTGAAGATCTCGCTGATGTACGTAGGTTAAAGTTTGGGGGGACTTTGGGATTGAGTAGGGCTTAACCCTAAAACAGTCCCAAACAACACCCAACTGAATATCCCCATTTTGGTTCAAACACATTTCTGAAATTCGAGACTTCGACATCACAATATCAAAATGGCCACCGAATTGACCGTACAAGCCGAGCGTGCTTATCAAAAGGTGAGTACAGCACATGTCATTAACTGAATGCTCTCTAACTTAGCAACCTCATATATTTCAAAACGCAAAGTCCAAGGTCAACAAGAGAACCAAGAGATGGTATAAGGATGTTGGACTTGGGTTCAAGACCCCCAAGGAGGCCAGTCAAGGAACTTACATCGACAAGAAGTGCCCCTTTGTCGGACTTGTTTCTATCCGAGGAAAGATCCTTACTGGAACCGTTGTGTCAACCAAGATGCACCGAACCATCATCCTAAGACGTGAATATCTCCATTACGTCCCCAAATATAACCGTTACGAAAAACGTCACAAGAACCTGGCCGCTCACGTCTCACCTGCTTTCCGTGTTCATGAGGGAGATGTTGTCACTGTTGGACAATGCCGACCTATTTCCAAGACTGTCCGATTCAATGTTCTCCGAGTCTCCAGCGGAACTGGCAAGAGCAAGAAGCAGTTCTCCAAGTTTTAGAGTCATGTAGTACAAATAATCATTATGTCAATAGTGGAAGTGGTTTAAATTCTAAACCTGTTCTATTATCCACTCTGGAGGTTTAAATTCTAAAGACATTCCATTGTCCACTCTGGAGGTTTAAATTTTAAAAAGTATTTCCATTATCCACTCTACCTAGTATACATCATAAACGAAAGGAAAAAGCTAGTCCATCTATATAGGACTAAGCAGTCCATGTGTTCATATAACCGACTTCTCCTTCATCTTTGGATGAGATCGAATGGTCGGCTTCAATAGCACCAGCAGCCAGTTGACGAACATCTCCGGAAACATCGACACGGAATTTGTTCATCTGATGAGCTTGAGAGTTAGCCTTGATGTTGAGTTGTAGCTCATGAACAACCTCAGCAAATGACTTTCGATCATAGTCAGGAACAGTATTTTTCATCTTATAATAAGCAATGGAAAGCTCCTTTCCTGAGAATCGAGGCATGGCACTGACTTGACCACGTCCTGGACCTCCAGCACTATCCAAAGCAGCAAGACCATCCCAATCGATTTGGCTTTCATGATCATAATTAGATTGCTTAAGTCTTGCCAATAACAATGCCTTGTCTGCCAAGTTCATTTCTTCAGCTCGAGCACTGGCAGCTTTCTTGTTGATCTTGTTCCATTTGTATCGACATTGGATTCGAGAACGAGTGCCTCCCATTCTTTCGGAAACTGCCGTCCAATTAATACCTTCTGTGCTTCCATCGTTCGGCAACATGTCGGCTACAACTTCACGAAGAACCTCTTCTTCTTTAGCAGACCACTTGTTCTGCATTCTCTGGTTTCCACATTTAACATAGTTTCTCCAACGATCTCTACAATCTTCAGGCATTCTGCTCATGAGCATGCCGATTTGTTTCCATTGAGGACCGCGAGTTTCTACCAATCGACCTAATTCCTCATCTTCATTAGGCTGCCATTTTCCACGTACTTCAAACACATGGTAAGCTCTTCGTACGTGCTTATAGACACTGGCACGTGTGCGATGAGGTAAAACTCCAGCAACTGCGTCCCAGAAGTTGTCCTTCTTGCGCTCATTGGCCCATACGCGATTACATAGACCTCTACGAGAAAGCCCATGCTTTTGTTGGTAAGCATCCATGAACTCTTCAATTAAAGCCGATTCATCTTTGGTGAAAGAACCTCCAGTCTCGGTGCCATCACCAGTCCAAGAGATTCTCTTGGATTCACGACGAGAGACTCGGGGAGTGGACAAAGTGTGGTGGCCTGGGTGAGTTACACGATGTTGCAGCGCAATATGAGGTGCTCCAGACTCTGAAGCAGCAGCAGCAAGAAGCTCATTAGGTTGATGCTCTGGAGACAAAGTACTGGCAACTGCAGTGGCCTGCATAATAGCAGCTGCCAATTGATTCTTGGTCAAAGCATCGGTATTTGAACCATCAATATTCTCTAATTCAGGGTCCACGTTTCCAGTATTAGAGGAATGGACAGACATACGTCTCTTCTTTCTGGACTGTGCTGTTGCAAACATGTTATAATCATCAGGAACAGGATTGCCAGAAGCATGAGAGGGGTGATTAGCAGAATCGATATCATCATCGTTCAGGAACCTCTGCCAAGGCTGATTATCGGCATTGCCCAAATATTCATTCATTTGAAGGTTGACATCGTCGAAATTGGCCTTTCTCTTCTTGTCGGGAGAGTCTGTGGCTTCATTATTCTCGTTAAGAGTATTTCCTACGTATCTGTAGACTGCTGCCTCAACAGAATCGTGGGCCTCGGCCACATTTTCAGCATTGGCGTAATCTTCAGGCTGTTCTCCACCATCATTTTGAGCTTCAGACTCTGTGGCAGCGGCCACTGCTGCAGCAGCTGCCTCTACGTCAGGAGCAATTTCCAGGTCTGCATGGTCTTCTTCTGGTTCAGCAGCTTCATCAGCCTCATCAGCAGCTTCTTCTTCCACCTTTAATTCCTCCTCGAGCTTCTCTTTGGGTTTGGCAGCGGCTTTACCTTTTCGTCCTCTACCTTTCCTACCCTTTTTAGACTTGGCAGCTCCCTGAAGCTCTAATAAAGCCTGGGCTCCGAGCTCTTGCTGCTCTTCATCAGCTTGTCCTTCTTCGTCAGGCTTTTCCTGTTTATCATCATCATCCTGCTTTTCAACATCTTCAGTCTCCTCCAATTGCTCTTCTTCCTTGGCCTTTTCCTCGCCTTCTTCTCCATCTTTGGCCTTGCTAGCCTTAAGACCCCAGCGATTGACTTGGCCTATAACTGAATTCTTCATCTTCATCATATTACTAGTTAGCACCAAAGAGACCAATATCTTAGTAGACACTTACACGTTAAAGAGATATAGAGATATTCAAACAATGGCTTATCAGATATGACTTTGCCTTTGCGAGTCAAAAGTCCTCAGACTTCGCCTGGGTTTGGCTTTGTTTCTGACAAGGTTCTCTTGCCTTGGGATTTCAAACGCGATTTATTTCACCCTCGTCGACTCAAGTCCGGGTGAACTACTTCTAGATTCTGGATATGCTGAGAGTTATCGGTGGGTCAAGTTTGTATGACTTCAGGATAAGTGGGAAGGAAGGGACGATGGGAAAGAAGGGTAAAAATACTTCTTTGTTTTGACTGGATTTGCCACGCTCCAATCAGATTTGAGGCCAAGATTTGTTGGAATGTTGTTACCCTGGTGATTTGAAATGCAAACATTCTTAATTAGGCTATATAAAGGCACCTTAAGAATAACTGAGTCTCGTAACTTTCAGTCTTTTCTCCCAGCCCCAGGAAAATTATCAACTTTTTAAAGCCAAGAACAATTTGGCAAAATAAAAATAAAAATAAAATAAAAATAAAAAAATCCGATTAACTTCAAAGCATTTGATCATGGCTAATAAACCCAAAGTAGACCATAAGTTGATATCAAAAGGGGTCAAGGCCCTTTTATCAAGATGTCCTGAAGATTCAGATACTTCTATATTTATGCAAATGACGTTGGATCAACAAGTCGTCAGCTCCAAACAATTGATTCCCATTATTGTGTAAGTTCTTGCTGATACTTCTCATGCTTCTAATGCTTTGCTAACTAGTAAACTGGCACATAGATTAACTCCTACATCTGATTTGTCAATATGTCTTATTGTTAAAGATCCTTCGAAAAAGTATTCCGATGTGCTATGTGCTTCGAAATCTCCTACTGAAGATATGTTTAGAGAAGTCATCTCGATCTCCAAATTAAAGTCCCGATTGAAATCAAAACCTGCTATCCTTAAATTCCAACAGTCTTTCGATCTTATAATAGCCGATGAGAGGATAATATCACTATTGCCTGCAGTTCTAGGCCCTACTTTCTACAAATCTGGCCAAAACATGCCTGTTGCTGTCAAGATGTTCTATCCAACTCCTAAGACCGCATCTAATATCGAGAAATCAGTGGCTTCGAAGCAAGTAGACGCCCGATTTCTACGACATCAGATCAAATCAATTACTAAGAGCACTCGTTTGGCTCTAGCTCCAGGAACATGTTTATCTCTTCGAATAGGGCACTCTGATTTGACTTTGGACCAACTGACTGAAAATATTACCAGCGCTATTGATTGGCTTGTTTCTTGTAAAGAGAACAACCTTAACTGGACAAATGTACATTTAATTCATATAAAAACTCCCGAAAGTGCTAGTCTGCCAATATATTCAAGAGATTAACAGTAAATATAAGGGTGTTGTATATCTGCCATTTAAGAATGGCTTGGAATAAAATAACCGATATATCGGCATGAAGTTCTGCAGTTGCACAGACTCCCACTATGAATATTAAATAGGATATATTCTATATTATTGAAGTATCGACATAATGAAGGTATTCATTCACAGCCAAATATTATTAGTACAAAAGATCTACTAACTATACTCTTGCAACTTTTCTAATCAATTTCATCTAATAGCTTACATTTATTGCCGATAATGATGAAAATTTCATGAAATATCGCGTTCTTCACAACGCAATCGATGACATCATAGCAAAAGTCCCAACTCCAAAGTCTCGATAATCTGCCAAAATATTCTGTAGCCTTAAAATTCTTGATCTGTCTTCAGTTTTTCCTTCAATGGAGGAAACTGGAAATAATAAACCTTCAATTAGTCTCTACGGGGACCTTTTACCAAGTGTGGGAACTATAAGTAAAGAACCTGTTCGGTATGACAAGAATGTTGAGCAACCGGATTCAGCCGGCGATAATTCTGTTCTACGATTCAAACCTATCCGTAGGAAGCAGGCTTCGAATTCGAACAAGAGCAATGTCCTTCAGTCTAAAATGTTAGAATTAACCAATAATAATAATAGTAAGAACGTTAACTTATCGAATCAATCCAAACAAGATTTCGATTCGTTCTCCGCATTCCCTTCAAGTAATAATCGGTGGAAATCAAAAAAGGGAAAGAAAGCAGGTAAACAAGCTCAGCCTCAACGGATAGACTGGAATGAAGATTACGATTCTTCAAGGCCGAATTTGTTTGCTATTTATATCGACAGTGAGGAGCGATATTTGGAAGATGATGATTGGAGGAGTTATTTAGAAGATTTGAAGGATGGTATCGAAAAGACTGCTAAAGACATAGACCATGACGATGATGACGCTTATGAACCCGAAATTCCTAAAGGCTTCAAAGATCATGGCACCCCAAATATCCCTGAAAGCCCAGCTGCCCCTGAAATCCCGGCTAATATACTACCCAGTAAAAAATCGTTTGCTTCTAAACTTCTCAAGAAATACGGATGGAAACCAGGAATGGCCCTTGGCTCTTCTAATCAAGGCATTACAAAAGCACTTCGAGTCTCTATAGATAAAAAAAGGAAAGGAATGGGCAAAATAGTCGATGTGAATAGGAAAGAAATCGAGCAGAAGCTATCCAAAGTGATTGTCATACGTGACATGGTTTCATTGCAACAGATGGACGATGAGACTTTAGCAGGGCAAATAGGTACCGCCTGTGAATCTTATGGCGATGTGGAGCGAGTTATGATCCTACCAAAGGATGATGGAGGTGATATATTTATCAAGTTTACCTCCGAATTTTCAGCTTTGAATGCTTTGAATGGATTTGAAGGCAACGTTTTTGAAGGGAAAATCTTGAATCCTGTCTTTTATGACGAAAATCAGTTTGAAAAAGGGATCTACAGAGGTGCATAGGGAGCATCAATGAGGTCTATTATTTATTAACCACACTGTACATACACAGAAGAATCTTCTAATCTATGATTATTCAGAATAGGAGACATTTCAGAGCGAAGACCTGCCAAATATCGTCTCCAAAGAGATTTAATTTGCTTGAGAGATCTTTTGGCCTGCTAAGAGAAGATATTCTAGCTCATTCTGACCTTTGTTTTGAATCTGCTATCGACTGATTCGAATAAAACCATCTGAACGAATATTGTTTACGTAGTCTTGTTCTTTACCATGATCAAAAAGATTTGTCTGCACCAGTCGATTGTTGCTGTGACTCTTAAATTTGGCACGGTTAGAAGCCTCGATGTTAGCTGAGCAATTCTCTGACTGATCTGCAGTTACTGCCAGATCTTCCCCAGCTATATTTCCTTCTTATAAACAAACGTTGATTTTATTACCAGTTTATTACTACAGTATATATTTCAGCTCTAACACTTGTCTATTTTGTATACCTATCATTATCACGATCTCAACGCTCTAGCCTCAACAATAGAACTGCAAGGCACCCCCCAATCTTCGTCATCCAAATGCCGTGTCACCGCAATATCTTTTTTCCGGTATCACATGGGTTCCATTGATCCTACGGATTTATAATCTTTATTTCAACAAATGTATATTTGAACTATGCTTGTGAGTTAATTCCAGTAAAGTGGCTGACTCTTAAGCCAGTTGCTATTCAATTGCGCTTCTAATCTTCGGTTTTTCCGCACAATCCCTATAAACTTCGGACAATTTCGTCTTGGCATTCCGTTTCACAAATGATCCAGGATTCCGAAGGCGCTTTTCGTCACATTCTGTCAAATTGTAATTAACTTTACGGGAATGTTTTGCAGATGAAAAAGTATTCCCTCAAAAACAAAATATTGCAAGATGAAATCTTATTCCAAATGCCATATAACGAAAAGAGAACCTAGACGCCAAAAATTTTAACTCCAAAAGCCAGTAAATTTACCGCCGGTGATACTCCGCTTGAATGCCCGAGCTTGCGGTCACGGATCATAGGATCACCTAGTTGAGCCGTTAGATCGAACCTTGTGGTAACTTTGACTACGGCAAGTCGATAATATAGGAAAGGAACTATGGTAAAAGCCAATTAAATTGACAAAATTTCCTTTTACGAACGTTATCCGCCTTGAGAGCTGTCAACAACTTTTGTTAGAATCTGACCTGTTAGATTGAATGCAGAAGCCCACTTTTGGGTTACAAAACTTTTAAGATTTGAATCTAAGTTTATATTTAAATAGAGTTTGGTTTTAACAGATAGGAATGCGTTGAAGTGCAGCGAACGTTTGATAAAATTGCAATTAGGACAGAATAGGATTTCCATATGCATATCGATCTATGCATGCGGGACCAATAATAATTTTCTTTTGCTTGACATTCGTTGGTTTGCGGGGTCAGCCGGAAAATAGTCTAAAAAGCCATCCGAAAAGTTTCTTTACAGAATATTAGGAAAAAAGCAGCGAATTTGTCATTTAACAGTTTTTCGCCAAGATCATTTGCATAGCACTTACATTTTTATTAAGGTTGGTTCAAACGATCTCTAGTCTTTGCTTGAAGCCCCCAGACTTTAGCTCTAGACACTTTGGAAATTCGGACAATATTTTTACCCATAACCTTGGATATTTCGATCATGAGGATTAATGCATTAATGAAGGAAAAAACTTAGATTGTTTACGTCCGAACTTAATTTGAAAAAAAAGTTTATCTACAAATTGCTGTACAGCGCAAAAATCCTGATTCCTACCAATGAGCTAAATAGGAATATTGCAGATTGTTGAGATTCTTTCTGTTTGCTGTGACAGGGCCAATGGGGAAGTAATACTTCTATTGAAAATTCTTAAAATTCAAATCTAGTGTTTTTCTTCGGAATGTTCTAGTGTGCCTGGAGGTCATTTTTCCACCTGAACAACAATCACTTATTTAGGACTAGTCATATTTATTTTATTGTCATCTGTTTTATTAATAATATTTTTTCCCCACTTTCCATAATGTGTGGGTGATTTTATGCATATTCAATCTATTATAGCCTGCGTCGGGGAACATGAAAATAACTCTCGATAAACTAACTATTAGACAGATCTAAAGTACTGAGAGTTTAATAGTTAAAGGGTTGGGAGATGCAACTGTGACATTAGCGAACTCTCCCCGCATTTGTAAACCTTGTAATTTTAAGTTGGATAAATTTTTGACAAATGTTCACGATCCTCGGCATATGTGGTACATACGATATGTGTAGATCCTTTTTCAGGGATGATCTCCGAGAAAAATCGCTACATCAAGTTAGTATTTTTCGGATCTACTTTCAGGCCTATCTTCCGATACAGTTACAATTAGGCCAAGTACTGTAAAGTTAAAAAAACACAAAATTAACGTTTTTCGGCAATGTAAGGGAATATTTTGATATTGGGCAGACCAGCATCGCAAGCACCTGTCTAGTCTTAGATGGCTTCGAGAGCATGTCAAATGGAAATCTCTTGGCCCTCCAAGAATCCATTTTCTTGGCGTGTAAAAAGTTAGTTCAAAGCAATTTCTTGGCTATTAGTGCCTATCACTGGCTTTCGGAGACTTGCAGAGAACCTTTAGAACAATTATAAATAGAGGCCATTTGCTTGACAGAATGGCTTTTTATTCTCTATCCAATGGTTTCCTTCAGCTCTTTACTATTCGCCTATCTGGCGACCTCCCTGGTCTCTGCCTCTATATTCTTCGCTCCCAAAGTCACTCTTGGTAACAACGATGTGATTACAGGAAATACCGGCCTTCTGGTCGAATCTTTCCTTGGAATCCCTTATGCTGCACCTCCTGTGGGTAATCTTCGTTTCAAACGAGCTCAGCCCTTTACAGGAAGTCTTAACGGATATAAGGCAGGCTTTTTCGGTAAGGCCTGTATTCCTATGAATGTCTTTGCAGACAATGGTAACCAAAATCTTATCTCCATCATCGGTCAGGCTGCTTTCGATTTTGTCGCTAAGCTCCCTGTCTGGGAACCAGCTTTACCTCCTAGTGACGAGAACTGTCTATTCATCAACGTTTGGCGGCCTGCAGGTGCCGGTCCAAACTCCAAATTACCAGTAATGTTCTGGACTTTTGGAGGAGGTTTCCAATTCGGTGCTGGCGATCTTTATAGTGGAGATGTTGTGGTCGGAGATAGTCTTGCCTTCAGCCAAAGAGTCGTATACGTCAACTACAATTATAGAGTCGGAGCCTATGGTTGGTTAGGCGGCAGTGACATCAAGAACGAGAAATCTGGAAATGCTGGACTTTCTGATATGCTTCAAGCCCTTAAATGGGTTGCAGACAACATCGCAGGATTCGGAGGAGATCCCGATAACGTTACTATCTTTGGTGAATCTGCAGGATCTATCATGAATGGCCATATGATGATTGCCTTCGATGGAGACAACACTTACAAGGGCAAACCACTCTTCCACGGAGCTATCATGCAATCGGGAAGTGTTCTACCAATTGGTCCAGTTGATGGCGCCTATCCTCAAGATGTCTATAACCGTATTGCGAATTCCGCTGGATGTGGAAGTGCTTCTGACAAACTTGCATGCTTGCGATCAAAGCCCGCTGATACCATCACAAACTCTATGAAGGACAGTCCTGGTATCGCCAGTTTCTCATCTCTAGAGTTGGCTTTCTGTCCTAGACCGGATGGAGATTTCATCACCGACTTTTCTATGAAACTTGTCTCCGAAGGAAAATATGCTAAAATTCCGTACATTCTGGGAGGTCAAGAAGATGAAGGGACATTGTTCACCATCTTGACGGTGAATCTCACCACAAACGACCAAATCGTCGACTATGTTAACAATTTGTTCCCAGCAGCTTCACGAGATCAAGTCTCGACATTGGTCAACTATTATCCCGACAATGGCGTTTATGGCTCTCCATGGAGATCAGGAATTGCCAATGTTATCACTCCTCAATTCAAGAGAACTGCTGGTCTCATGGGAGATCTGCCATTCCAGTTTCCAAGACGTCACTTTTTCGAAACTGTCAACACACCTTCATGGGGTTTCATGGGAAGAACGGAGTGGCTTCTTCCTGTTGTTGGTACTGTACACGCTTCCGATATTGCCTATCAATACTTTGTTCCTTTCTTGGTTCCCAGTAATGCTTATCGTCGATATTTCATTGCATTTGCTAACCACAAAGATCCTAATGTCGGATCATGGCAACCTAACTGGCCTCAATACCAGGCTTCTGGCCCAAGGAATATTCTCAACATCGATCTTCTTTTGACCAGTATTGGTGCTGATACCGACAGACTTGATGCCACCAAATATTACAACGATAACTGGGATAAATTCTATTTCTAAACCATTTTTAGTCCTGATATAAGAGAATGAATATATGAATATACCAAAATTTTTTTTAATTCAATTCAATCGAGTATTTTCTTTCATTAAATAAAATTCTTTTTAGTGATTGCTATCAGATATTACCTTTCAGCGAGTGCTGTGATGACGACGACAAGGAACTAAAAACAGAAACAACGCCCATATGCTTAAAAAGCCGATAGGTTTTCAGATTTTGCAACTCTCAATTGAAGCTGTAAGATTAAGGTTTTCTATTACAAAAAGTGAAATTCCTGCGAAGGACCATAATTAGAAGTTGAGGGGCCGAGCTTAAAGAGACCCGGAATATTTACAGTATAAGAGAAGATTAGATTACAAAAAAAGACCTGAAATTGTAATCATATAATCTCTGTCTAAAGATCTCTCAACTGTAGAATTAACTGACCTAAGATTTAGTAGCAATTTGTTTTTTTGCTCTGTCAAGTTGTCAAATATTATTTGAAATTAAGCAGCAGGACAAGAATAAGGTTATTTGCGCCCAAGGCAACGGTATAACATGTCAGATCTTAATCTGTCAGGAATCGGAGCGACTTTCCCAATATTTGGGCAGAATAAAAGTTCACTTTAAAAAATGAGCACTTATCGTCACAAGGAAGTAATTGAATGAAACAAACTATCGTTACGCAATGACAATATCCCTTTACAATATTGTACATGATTTTACTATGGGCGCGTCATTTTTGAGTTTCTATTCTGGAAGCTTATATTTTTGACTGATATGTTGTAGCTGACGAAGTTTGATTAAACTTTGTATTTTGTACAAATTGGACCAAATAGGATTTGCCATCCGCCCACAGATCTTTCCATGCGGGGAAAACGATTGCCATGCGGGGAAAATTATTTCTCCTATTCGTTAGTTTGCGGGGGGTGGATGGAAAATAAAGTTAAAAATGGATAAAAGTTTCTCCGAATAATCAATAAAAAAAGTGGATTCTTAAATCAATGTTATAAGAAACTTATTAAAAGCCTTCTCAGTCTCAAGTTGACAGTACGATCATATTAACTATTGGCAATTTTAGCATAACAGTGGTTAAGTGTGAAGTAGTTGTGTTCAGGCTTGTTTTCCCGCTGTTCGGCCGCCACCTATAGTGGATCGATCTTGAGGGTTAAACTCTAATTAATTAAGTTCTCTACTGAACTCAATTTCGAAGCTTATCTAACATTCCTGTAGAAAACTAGAATTTCTGTTTTTCCGGCACAGCAAAATCGCCATAGTATTTTCTGTTTAGAATGTTCCTTCGGTCTTGGCCTTTTCGAATTTCTCCTGAGCACAATGCTCAATAATGTGCCCAACCTTGGCATTTTCAATTGCAGTATTAATTTATTTTTCACTTTACTAATTCCAACTTTGGTGCATTTTTTATAGATATTTTTTAGGCTATCACAGCCTTGCTCCTGAAAAACGAAATTAACCATTAATAATTAACAAGTACTAGTCTTGTAACAGATCTCTTGAAACTGTTGAGTTTAATACCTAACGGGTTAGTACTGCAACTGTGACACTAGCGAATTATCCCGGTACTTGAAAACCTTATTTTTAAAGTTGGACATATTTTGTCCGATCCTTTTGAGACCCTCGGCGAATGAGGTATATTTTTGGGTGGCTTTTGAGGGGTGATCACCATGGAAGGGCTTATTATGCACAGTTTCAGATTTACCATCTGATGCTGTTACAATTCTTTAAAGTAAAAGCTAAAAAGTAACTTTTCGGAAATGCCAGGATCTGTTGACGTCGGGGCGGATAATATCCAGGCAAGAGCTTTTTGGCCAATCAAGATTTTTAGACAACCTGCCAAAGAGTTTCCATGGATTTCAGGAAGTATAAATACAGGTGATTTGCCCGAGTTTTTCATTCCACAATCCAATGGTTTCCTTCAGTTCTTTGACACTTGCATTATTGGCGAGTCCTTTGGTCTCAGCCTCTCTATTCTTCCCTCCTCAAGTTACTCTTAAAAACAATGATGTGATTACAGGAAATACCGGCCTTTTGGTCGAGTCCTTCCTTGGAATCCCTTATGCTGCACCTCCTACTGGTGATCTTCGTTTCAAACGTGCTCAACCTTATACTGGAAGCCTTAACGGTTATAAGGCAGGCTTTTTCGGTAAAGCTTGTATTCCTATGAATATCCTTGCAAACGATGGCAATCAGAATCTCATCAGTGCCATTGGTCAACCTATCTGGGATTTCGTTTCTCAAATCCCTGTCTGGAACCCTGGTTTGCCTCCTAGTGACGAAGATTGTCTGTTCCTTAACATTTGGCGGCCTGCAGGTGCCGGTCCAAACTCCAAATTACCAGTAATGTTCTGGACTTTTGGAGGAGGTTTCCAATTCGGTGCTGCTGACAATTATGTTGGAGATGTTGTTGTCGGAGATAGTATTACTTTCAATCAAAAGGTCGTCTATGTCAACTACAATTACAGACTCGGAGCCTATGGCTGGTTAGGCGGAAGTGACATCATGAACGAGAAATCTGGAAATGCTGGTCTTTCTGATATGCTTCAAGCCCTTAAATGGGTTGCAGACAACATCGCAGGATTTGGAGGAGATCCTGATAACGTCACTATCTTTGGAGAATCTGCAGGATCTATCATGTCTGGTCATATGATGATGGCCTTTGACGGAGACAACACTTATAACGGCAAGCCACTCTTCCATGGAGTTATCATGCAATCAGGAAGCGCTCTTCCTGTCTTTGCAATCAATGCTTCCTATCCTCAAGATGTCTATAATCGCGTTGTGAATGCTAGCGGATGTGGAAGTGCTTCTGATAAGCTTGCATGCTTACGAGCCCAGCCTGCTGATACCATCACCAACTCTATGAAGGACACTCCTGGTATTGCCAGTTTCTCATCTCTTAAGTTGGCTTTCTGTCCTAGACCTGACGGAGATTTCATTACTGACCATTCTTATAACCTTATTGCTCAAGGAAAATATGCTAAAGTTCCTTACATTGTTGGTGACCAAGAGGACGAAGGAACTTTGTTCACTATTTTGACAGCAAATATAACCGATGGTCAAGAGGTTCATGACTACGTGAACAATCTTTTCTATACAGCAACATCAGATGAGATTACTTCCCTGTTGAACTATTATCCTGATAATGGGTCATATGGCTCTCCATGGAGAACAGGATCTACGAATGAACTTACTCCTGAGTTCAAGCGAACAGCAGCTCTTATGGGAGATGCTCCGTTCCAACATCCTAGACGTTACTTTTTGGAAAATGTTAACAACCCTTCATGGAGTTTCCTTGGAAGATCTGAGTATGGTATTCTTCCTATTGTTGGTACTGTTCATGCCTCGGATATTGTCTATCAATATTACGTTCCTCTCTTGGTTCCTAGCAATGCTTACCGCCGATATTTCATTGCCTTTGCCAACCATAAGGATCCTAATGTTGGATCTTACCAGATTAATTGGCCTCAATACCAAGCTACTGGCTCAAGGAATATTCTGAATATCGATTTGGCTACAACTAGCATTGGTGCTGATACTGACAGACTTGATACTACCAAGTTTTTCAACACTAACATCCAGAAGTATAGTCTTTAAATTATTGAATCTAGCTGAAAGAGAATAAATATACAATTTTGAAATAACTATTAAATCATCTTATCATGGAACTTCAAAAGGATTTTCAAAAGGATTTTCAAAATGATTTTCTAGAAAATATTCTATACTTTGACTTGTAAATCGTTCATGACTTCAAGGATCTTATAAGTTCTGTTCGGAGGATAATTGATCCGTCAGAGAACTTTATATTGATGGAACGAATAATAATCACAAAGATAAAAGAAAAAAGTCAGGGTTACTTTGCCTCTGTGGTAGGCAGCTAGATCATTTGACCGTTTAGCGCTAAGATCT
This sequence comes from Middelhovenomyces tepae, assembly GCA_003708105.3. Lineage (NCBI taxonomy): Eukaryota > Fungi > Ascomycota > Dipodascomycetes > Dipodascales > Dipodascaceae > Middelhovenomyces > Middelhovenomyces tepae. The sequence goes on along the minus strand of PPNF03000021.1, from coordinate 8,414 downwards.
TTCAGTACTAGTATGACTTCTTAACATTGCTATCCACAACAGTGATTCTGTAATAGCTGTAATTACCCCTTATCGGCTGTAAAAAGGAAAGATGTGACAAGTTAATCCCGAGAGAGAAAGGCGGAGTCCGGATGGAAGAGGAGCAATAGCAAGACCTACGCCTCAATGGTAGCCAGTGCTCATCAATTGTCGTCAATGATCGTCAATGGTTGCTAATGATCGTCAATGCTCTTACTTTCATTATTTCTTAATAAAGAATATACGTCGTGAACTCGCAAGAGAACCCTACACAACCATTTTCAGAGAGAACAGTACAATGGAGGCTTGGTGGGCGATGAGTGGACGAGTGGCTTAAAAGAAGGTTTTCGGGTAGGTTTTCTCCCAGCCGAACTTATTAACAGCGGATCGGACATTTCATTTCAACGGACTTAAGCTGAAATCTAGCGGAAACATGCTGCATATCTTTCTTATCTTGTTTTAAGCTTTTCCTGCTACCTAGACTGACTAGTGAAGCTAACTACAATTATCTTGAATGCGTCATTGCTACGTCATTCAATGGTAGTTAGGATTCACTTGGGAATAGTATTTGAAGGGCCCCCTTCCCACAGAAGCTTCATTTATCTGTAGCGGCTGAGAACTTTGAACTTTTCAAAATGGTTTCTGTTGGACATATACTTCATAGTCAATTATTTGTCAAGTTACCGGATCCAAAGTTTGATTTTAGTGGCAAAACCATCATAGTTACAGGATCAAATACTGGACTGGGACTCGCAGCTGCAAGGCATTTTGTTCGTCTTAATGCTGAGCGGGTAATTTTGGCGGTTAGAACTTTGGAAAAAGGAGAAACAGCAAAGAAAAGTATCGAGGACTCAACTAAACGCACAGGAGTCGTTTCAGTATGGAAGTTGGATCTTGCCAGCAGGAGCTCCGTAGAGGACTTTGCAAAACAATGTGAAAAAGAATTGCCTCGACTTGATTGTATAGTGGAAAATGCCGGTATAGCAAGCGCAAAGTATGCAGTTGTTGAAGGGTATGAGACTACTTTAGCAGTCAATTTTATCAATACCTTTTACCTGGCTTTACTACTTTTACCTTTGCTGAGGAAATCTGCTGCTACTTTCAAAATAGAGCCTCGAATTGTCATTCTTTCTTCCGAGGTGCATGGATTTGCGAAATTGCGAGAGATGGATCAACCTAATATTATACAAGCTATTAATAAGGATAGCTCATTTGGACCAATGTCTCGGTATGGCGTCTCTAAACTTCTTGAAGTCTTAGTTACCAGAGAATTAGCAAATAGATTGGACAAGGAACCAATTATAGTCAATTGTGTCAATCCTGGACTCTGTGAATCGGAACTTACAAGAGATGCTCCTTGGATTCTGAGGGTTATAGGTAGTTTCATGAAGTTTCTTTTGGCAAGAACTTCTGAACAAGGAAGCCGAGTGCATGTATTTGCAGCAGCAATGGAAGATTCCAGAGGTCAATATATTAGTGATTGTCTGGTGGAACCGTAAGTACTTTGATTCCAAATGTTTAACCTCCCTCTAACAATAGACCATCCAAATTCGTTCTAAGTGAGAAAGGAGCTGAGGCTCAACGTCGTGTTTTTGTTGAGCTCATGGAAATACTTGAGGGATTTCATCCGGGTATTTCAAAGACCTTGATGGATTAAGAAAGATCTGATGAAGACTGGATGTAACGGCCTCCTATTGCAAGCCATGTTCAATTCTTTTAATATAATCACAGAGATCTTCGTTTAAAGGTTAAAGTTCCTTAACTGAATAATTGTAAACCTGGAGACCATTCGAGAGCCGTAGCTCCCGTGGCAAGAATCCATACAGTACCATTTTGCATTAAGAGGTTATACCGTCAACTATTATCAATTGATCATTGCACCGAGGCCTCTTAATAATCTCGTTCTCTACCGTAAGGAATTAGATTTAGCCATAGAGTTTTCGTGCGAATATGAATGCTTCTTTTAATACCTCTTGAGCCGCATATGGCGTGGCTATTTATGACCCCGCATACTAGAAATTGAAGGTAATCACTGTTGCCACTGATGCAGCAATTTGTTCGAATGAATTCAGGCAAATTATACGAAGATTACTATTCTTTTAATCTTTTGATGCATGAAGCCGCAGCTTGCTTGCCGTTTAGGATCTAGCTTCTTCTGAAATAATTCACTCATTTCCTCATTTGACGTGTTTTTGGGCAGTACTCCAATCAACAATAACGTATTATTAGTGTTCTATTTTGCTTATGATGCAATGGTGTGTCATTGGGAGGAAACACGTACCCCGGACCTGCGTCATGGTGATTTGTATAAAATGCTAAGTATTTCCATTAAACTTTAAGTTGAAAGATGATTTACACAATTGTCATACTACTGTGTAGTTGGGTGGCTTATTTATATGCAAGCCCTCATATAAAGCAGTACAATTACAACAGGAAAGCGTTAAAATGGGGTGCCAAACCTGTTCAATCTGTCGACATACGATTTCCGTACGGTCTACCCCTTTTCAGGGAGATGCTTGCTGCTGTTTCCAAACAGCGCCTATTAGATTATATACGAGAGACCTATGATACTGCGGGAGTAAAGACAATGCGAAGATATGGACTTGGAAACTTCACAACTTTAACCACTGATCCCGAGAATATAAAGGCTGTGTTGGCGACACAATTTAAAGATTTCGAGCTTGGAGATAGACTTTATCATTTCGGACCTCTTCTTGGAGCAGGAATTTTCACTCTAGATGGAGAAGGATGGTCCCATTCAAGAGCATTACTTCGACCTCAATTCACTCGTGAACAGATCTCTCATCTCGACAGCCTCGAACATCATATCAGCAAGGTTATTACCATGGCCGAATCCAACTATGCCTCGCCAAAATCCGCTGATGGATTATTTGATATGCAGAAAGTATTTTTCCGATTCACACTCGATACCGCTACAGAATTCTTATTCGGAGAAAGTGTAAATTCTCTTGATGAAACCCCTAGATATAATGCTGTTCAATTCGCTGATGCTTTATACAATTCTCAAGATTATCTCACCAAGCGAGTTAGAGCTCGTAAATATGCATATCTGTTCAACTCCAAGCAATTTCAACAATGGAATAATACCTGCCATAGCTTTGTCGACAGTTATGTATACAAGGCCTTGGATGATAAAGAAGATAGTATGGAGAAACAAGGACGATATATCTTCCTATATGCTCTGACACAACAAACTCGCGATCCAATTGTTCTCCGAAATCAATGTTTAAATATCTTACTTGCAGGTCGTGATACCACTGCTTCAGCATTATCATTTTCTTTATATTCTTTGGCCCGATATCCTCACATTTTCAATAAACTGAGACAAATTATTCTAGAAGAATTTGGAACTGGTACCGAGAAAATATCTTTTGAATCTCTTAAGCGAACTGCATATCTTCAACATTTCATCAGTGAAACTTTGCGAATGTATCCAGTAGTACCTAACAACGGACGTATAACTGTTAAAGATACTACTTTACCAAGAGGAGGAGGCCCTGATGGAATGAGCCCTATTCTAGTAGAGAAGGGAACAAAAGTTATCTACAATGTTTGTGTCATGCATAGATTGAAGGAATTCTATGGCGAAGATGCCAATGAATTCCGACCTGAAAGATGGGAAGGAAAGTCTCCTTCTTGGGAATTTTTACCGTTTAACGGAGGACCTCGGATCTGTCTGGGTCAGCAGTTTGCTTTGACTGAGGTCTCATATGTTTTGGTTCGACTATTGCAGAGTTTTAAGGAGATACTAACCAGTCCGGAGAAGATTTCCGGCGAACCTATTCAAATCGCATCTTTGACCCTCAGCGTTGGAAATGGAGTAAATGTTAACTTGGTTCCAGCTTGATGATAGGCTTCATTTAACTAATATTAATTCATATATAATGTAAAGCTCAAGGTTCTAAATCATCAAGACGATGAGGTCTGGAACAACGTATAAGGCGGTCAATTCTCTGGTCTTTTTCAGTGTTAGTCGAAGGCTATTAAATTCGTTCATGCACGGAATTCATGGCAGAAGATTAACTCGCAAATATAAGATTCTTTTTGGCGATGGATATGAGGACGATAGATCTATGGCCGTCAATCAGTGATGAGATATTAAGCAAGAAACTTACAGAATTTGCCAATTCTAATGATTAATCTCGATTCTATCAAATACCGATGGGAATCCATTAATGATCACTATATTCGTTATCATCAACATATTAACCACCAGCTGTGTTGAAAAGTCATAAAAGAAGAGACAATTCCAAGGGAGTGACAGAGTTCCTCCTTCCATTATCTTAAAATATTGACTAGCGACCGAATAACCATGAATATCTGGCTGTTATCATCAAGATACTTATTTAATCAGCTGCATTAATGGTGTATTTTCCCCTATTTCTTTGTGGAGACTACGGTTTAATAATGGGGTACAGGTCTACAGCTCTATAGTTCAGCATCTTCATTGAGATTTGAATATTTCTACAGTGAAAAGAGTGATAATAAATAATTTATTAAAGTCATAAAGCATGAAATTGTGATGTAAGTAAAGGGGGGCCTTTTTTGAGATTTAGCAGATTTTGTCCTTTTTTTTGAGATTAGCAGAATTTATACTTTTTTTGATATTTAGTAGATTTCGTCCTTTTTTTGGAGTTTTTGAGATCCTTTAGCCATCAATTATTAAAAGTAATACGGATCGACTACTTCTGGCTTGCAAGTCTCATCATAATGCCGTTTGAAATGATGTTTGTTCCAGTTTTCCCATGGCACCTGTCCATATCCATGTAAATCGATCCATTGATCGCAGTATTCGCAATGCCCCTTATATTCAGTGATTTTGGCTCCAGGTTGAATTTTTTCTGGTAGAGTGATCATGGCATTTTCGTAAGGGCAGACAGAGTGAATATCGTTCATATGTCTAGGATATTCCAAGGATTTGTAGTCAAACCATTCTCCGCAGATACCACACCAAGCTTCATATCTGTTCTGTACTTTCCTGGTGCAGGTAGGTCGCCATAGTTTGTTAGGCACCTCGATGAAGTTTTCCTTATGACGGGGAGGTAGTTTAGTGCGTAGTTTTAAAATGTCATCTTGGAGAGGATATCCGAGTAGTCTTTTTAGCTCCGCTGCTGTGGCTGGGTCGACATCCTCATTAGGTTCAGTGGGGTTCTCCTGGCTGATTTCTGAGCTGGTTTGAAATTCAGGAGAAGTGGCAGTAGTAGTAGTAGTAGTAGTAGTAGTAGTAGTAGTAGTAGCAGTGGTAGGAGCTGGAGTAGGAGCCGAAGCTGGAGATAGTTGGCAGTCCTTGGTTGATTTAGATGAATTTACTGGACTATTTTCTAAGTCTATTTGAATCTTAGGTTCAGAAGCCGGTTGAAATGAAGCCGCAAGCTGAATATGTTGGCAGTCCTCAGCGAGTGCTGAGGGGCATTGGTGGCTCTTGCTCAAGTCTGGTTGGGTTTTGGGATTAGCAACCTGCTGTTGTGAAAGCACAAGCATCCGGTTGGTATTTCCGCTAACCTCAAGTCCAGATGTTGAGAGCCCACGACGGAAAGACTCGTCGCAGCCAGAGACCACACGAGGAATTTCAGCAGTAGTGTTTGCCGTGCACCTTTTCTTGTTGATTAAAGGTGCTTCCTCTTTAGCCGTGCGCTTTTTGGTTGTAAGCGGCTTCATCGGGGCTGATAGAATCCATAGATCCAAGGGGGTCAATTGTCTCAGAAAGTTGGGGTCCCCGAATTCCCTGTCCAACAATGCTAGAAATACCTCATCACTACATTTGCCAGAAGAATAATAGCCAGGGCAGATGTTGGCGTCCCAGTGGCTACACTTGTGAGAGCAGCAGTTAGGAGAAGTGGCCAAGGTGTCCTCGGCACTACATTTGCCAGAGGAGCAGTCAGAAGAGGTTTTCCAGGTATCTTTGTCCTCGTCCTCGCCATATAGTGTTTCGGCGTCAGAGTCGTCAGAGAGATCTTGAAAGAGCATAGGGAATTGCCTGTTGATAAGTCCAGCTTGGGGCTTTGAAGACTCCTGAGAAGGTTGTCTTGTGGCTTGATGCTTAGGCATGAGATAGTAGTTGGCCTTTTGCTTTTGGTACTGGTTGACAAGTCCAGAGGGGAGCTTTGAGGAGTCCTCAGAGAGTTGTCCAGTGGCTTGGGGCTCAGGCACGAAGTAGCAGTTGACCAGTTGCTCTTGGTGCTGGTTAATAGGCCCAGAGTGGAGCTTTGAGGAGTCCTCAGAAAGTTGGCCAATGGTTTGCAATTCCATAATGGCATTTATATAGTAGTAGGAGTACGAGTCCTTGGAGTCTGAAGTCTGTTTGAGGTTCTCTTGATGTTTGAGGTCCTCGGGTTCAGCCTGTTCCTCGATAAGTTTGCCTTTGGGTTTATTTCCTTCTTCATTGTAGCAGTTGTAGCAGAAGGCGACCAAGAGGAGTACAGTGAGTGTGATGTTGATAGTTTTCTCAACGTCCGTAGGGCAATAAAAGCAGTTAATGATAATTATGAGGATGATAATGATCATTTGCATGACGGAGAGTGGTTTAGACTCCATTGTAGATTGCGATTGAAGAAATCGGCAAAAGTCAAATTGTTGACTGGTGGTTATACTTGACCGGTAGTCAAGAGATCAAAGTGAGGATGTAGTTTTTCCTCAAAGTGAAGCTAGCTGTTCTAGCTGGCTTCAGATGGTGTAGAGCTTAAAAGCGGCGCGCGATAGCGTTTCGTAGAAGCAATTTCAGTGAAAAAGCCAACGAGTAAAGTAGTAGTTAAGAAGGTAAGATAATTTCGAAAAAAATGTGGGAATGGCCTCTTTATAGGAGAAATTGAAACCAGACTGGGGAGAACTCCTCTATTCTATTGTCTATTGAACATTACAGTATAGCAATACCAATTGGTAAAGGTCACGCTATTCTCCATTGTTTACTTATGACGATATTAAGTAATTCTGCTGTACCAAAGCTGGGGTCCAATGTTCGAAGTACGGATTAGGTAATCTTTTAGGCAGAATTTCTTTTTGAGCGGCTGATTTAGGTTGTTCTAGCGGGGATCGTGCCTGAATTTACCACATGGCTTTTATGCTTTCCAAATCTTTATTTTAACCCAAATAGATTAGAAAAAATTACAATTGTATTTATTTAAAAGTGTCAAAGTATATAAAAAAAGAATGAAATAATTACCTTTTCAATTGATCGATTTACCAATTATTCTTAGCTAAAAAAACGGGTCATAATTACTTTTTGAAAGTTGACAGGTTCTTTTGGGAATCAATTATATTACCCAATTTGTCCAATTAAAAGCACATGACAAGATATTATATCGAGTTCTGTAATATTTCTTCAGTAAATACGATACCATGAAGAAGATTGTAGCTGTTTTCTGTGAAATCGTAGGCTTTTCAGCTAGTTGTGATAAGTATTTAGGACTTGAAGATGTCAATTTCACACATGCCAAGAGTAACAAGTCAAATGGGAGAAAATGATTAACGACTTACCAAGCAAGTTCCTGAAAATCAAAAAGCAATGGAAATCTAGTAAAGCCGTTCGCATAGCTATTCTGTGAAGACGTTCGCACTCTTCAGGATATTCTCTTATTCGTTGTAAATACGCCAGATTATTTTACAGGTTTTGTCGAGGCTTGTTTCGAGGTATTTTTTAAGTGTATCACCAAGACGGGACAGAGCAAAGTTATTATAATGTTATCTACAGTATTTAAAACGTTAATAGTTATTGAACAATAGTGCCTGATTCGTAGCTTATAATTTTTAAAGGAATAATAAAATATATTAAATACAATACATACTTGATGAAGTTGGAATTACAAGTCATATTCAAGATGTGGGAATAGAAAAGAATTATTCCGAATTATCGTTGAATTATTCGCATTTTCGCGGAAAGATTGGTTGGCAATAGTTACTATTTGGAAACGATCATCCCTGTCAGCTGAATCAAATTTATAAATATTGTATCTGAGTTTACACATTGCTTCAGGCACTGCCAGATAAAAAGTACGGTAAAAGACAAATTGCGAGCACGAAAGTCCATTTAAGTCTAGATGCGAACACAATTAATAAACCGCCAATATCGTGAACCCAGAATCCGGACCTATCATCTTCATCATGACAGTGTTGATAATTAATAGTATATTAGACATTTAAGCTATTTAACAAAAACCCCAACAGCTTGTTCACAAAGGGATGATAGATATGTACAGAGAATTATGCAGATACTTGATTCCGACCACCATTAGTTTCCAATTAAGCGACAGTTAGCATCTACTTCTCCAATGCTTGCATTTGAACCAATTCATAGTATTTGGACTTGTTGGCCAAAAGTTCTTGATGAGATCCAGACTCTAAAACCCGACCATTGTCTATGACGTAAATGATATCGGCAG
>PPNF03000020.1:0-110389 GCA_003708105.3 Middelhovenomyces tepae | reverse complement strand
CTGATTGACCTCCACCTGATTGACCTCCACCTGATTGACCTCCACCTGATTGACCTCCACCTGATTGACCTCCACCTGATTGACCTCCACCTGATTGACCTCCACCTGATTGACCTCCACCTGATTGACCTCCACCCGATTGACCTCCACTACCAGATTGACCGCCACTGCCTGATTGTCCGCCTGATTGTCCGCCTGATTGTCCACCACTGCCTGAGCCTCCACCAGCACGACGCTCAAAGTCCAACCCGAAGCCATTTCCAGAGTCGCGAAGTGCATTCAAAAGCTTTCTTCTCAACCCCGGCTGATCGGGATGGGCTGTCTCTACAGACACATCGGGGTGCTTACGAGTTGTCGTAGCTAGTTGAACATTAGGGTGGGCCGCTACTAAAGAAATCGATAGTAAGGCCCAAAAAATAGTACCTACTTTAACCATTTCGGAAGAAGTCGAAGTTTGTCGCTAAGTTGTCGATAATTTTGTCGCTATTTTGTCGCTATTTTGTTATAAGTTTTGTCGTTAATTTGTCGTTAAGGAAATCGTTTGAACCAATACATTAGGCAGTTGAACGTTTATATGGCGGAGCATTGTTTCAATGACAATTCCCTGTTGAGATTGGTCTTGCAGCTGAATCAAAAGCTTTCTTTTTGAAATCTTTATTTTTTTGACACCAGCATCTCCAAAGAAATCAGAAAGGGAGATATTTGGAAAAAGAAACCAATATTAACAGACGTGACAAAAAAAATCTCATTCAAACGATGATAGAACTGAAAATGCATTCCTGATTCAGACATAACTTGGACATATTTGACGACAGAACGAGGTAGTTTGTTTCAGCATTCAGCCTTGGCCATCAGTAATATGATACTTTCTCAATTGTCTGGAATGAATTGACTCCTGCTATAGTCCTGGTGTGTAGGCCTGACAGAACGTGAGGTTTGCCAAGAGACCTGTTGCCTTTGGAGTTTAAGCGGTCGAACAAGGTTACCAGATGCAATTGGCTTAGTATTGCAAACATTGCACATATTGAGCTGATTCTGTTTGTCAAGAACATCCAAGAGCAGTTAATCAGCATCATTCGGGTCCTTGGTACCGAGAAGAAGCAGTTTCTTCGCGTTTGCTTTTTACAGAGATCAGCACAGCTGTTCCATTCCACTTCCGTAGACGGTGAATAACCATTAGAGGCTAAAAGCAAATGTGAACTGCATGGAATTGTTAATCCTCGATCAGCAATACAATTGCTGTAGCAAGCTGAAAAATATCTCTGACAAGAACTTCATCGCAAGAAACTGGGCAAATGACGATATTGAAAAGATTTGATCCTATTTCAATGTCTATTATTGGCAATTGAAGTCCAATAATAGCATCATTAGCCAACATTGTCATTTACTTGCTATTCTGTTCAACCATAAGTTACATATTACAAAGAACGAAAACCCGAATCGTCGTTTGTGCTTGGTATTAATCACTTTCCTTTTTTAGTAGGGGTTGAGTGTTATTAGACCAAGCCATTAATAGGTATTGGTGTCACTTCTTTTAGGGTCACCTGAGAACTGTTTGATTCTATTTGAATTTTATCAAATATTCGTTGTCTGGAAGGTCTTTCTATGTTCATGTTGAAAATGGAAACCTCCCAATTAAGCGAAGACCCAATTTTGAAGTACCCGAAATCTGTAATTAAGCATTCAAATAGCGACTAACTGGAAAATGGTCTCAAAAGAGAGTTGAATATGCGCAAAAGAGTTATAGAGAATTACATTTGACCTTGAAGGCATAGACTGGGCTACTGAAGGACTTTAAGGACGTATGGACGAAAGGTGATGGCAGATGCTACGGTACAGGCAATAGCCTATGTATGGATACACTATGTAAAATGTTCTGCGTTTATATGTCAACTCTTTTCAGCTCCTTTCTGCTCATTTCTGCTCATCTCTGCTCAATTCTTGCTTTATAATGAGCTTGGTTAAGTAGAACGATCATTTTATTTGGAACCGATTTTCTTTGTCTTTCAAAATCATGAAATCCTAGCCGAACTAAGAAGTCTAAGTAAGGTTAAAAAAGTGTTCTAAGTGTGTTCCCGTTCTGTGGATCGTATAATTCCTAATTCCAGAACTCCGGCCGTTACTGGTAATGTGTCATGACACCAACACAAAGGGATACGAAGAAAAAAAAATGTTGTTAAAGCAAACCCAACCTATTTGAACGCATATTACCAGATTATTTTTTATGACAAAGCGCGTCCAAGACACTCTGACGGGTAATATATACGCCAAGTAATTAGCGTGATGCTATGTGCTCTAGTTCGAGTAGCTCTCCCTCCTCCCAACTTGATTGCAAATTCAAAGCCACTGGACGAATCAGTGAGCTGTAGTCAATTGCAAATGAAAATCGCGTAGAGCTTTTTCAACGGGTAATTCCTATTAAACCACCTTAGACTTGACAAGGAGAAACGTAGCTTGGCAAATTCTAAATATATTTCATTCAACTTTAAGGAAAGCCGAAATGGTCTAGTGGTGGTACAATATTTCCTTTGTATGGTCAAGTCTAATGAATGACTTCAATTACTATGCTTATTTAGGATTTATTCCAGAATGAGCTTAGGTTAAGATTCTTTGGGCCTTAGTTGAGATGAGAATGGCGGTTGGGCCAACCCTAATCAATCAATATACACAATAATTACCGCATGGGGATGACAAAGTTTATGTCTAAAAGTCTATTTGCGATGTAAAGAGCAGTGCACCGAGCCTTGGAACAAGAATGTCCAAACACGGGTTATGATCTAATTACAAGTAGTGCAAATATAAACTCACATCTAAATAAGCTTCATAGATCGATCTCTGACAGATGTTTAATTCTCCCGAGAAATTTATAATCCCTTTAGTATTACGATCCAGCGGAAGCAGCTCCGTGGGTTTGACTTTGCACAAGTATGTTCTTTGCATATAGCCTTTTGTCTCCCGCATAACAAGTAAATGTCCACCTGCATTTGACTGATCGCCCACAATATACTTTATTCCGCATATTCTTTTGCGGAAATTCTTTAAGTGGTAGCCTTACCTAATGAGGGTTCTGAAATCAATGTCGAAGACAATAAATGTCTTAGCGGACCCCATCTACTTTTCTAAAAAATATTCCTTCTTTCTTCCCCGGCCGGTCTTCCAATTACAGTTAAGTTTATTGACTAGAAGTCTAACCAATAAGTTCTAGTACTCCAGACTTAGCAATTGTCCAATTATCTATTTTGCTCGGGTCTCAATTGTTTTAAGCAGTTATATGAATTGGCGATAGTTGGTTTCTGCTATAGTACCATCAGCATAACAGTCAAGTTCTTCTCAACTGACGATCCCTGTATGTTGCTCTAAGCAAACTTTTGAGGTATAATAATAACTATATTACAGCCAACTCTTGCTATTTTTCGGGATCCGTCGGCTCGAATTCCAGGCTACAGTTACTATATTGACAGAAGTAGAAGCTGAAGTAACCTTTTATGGGCGCAACTGATCAATTAACAAACTCCCTTGTCATCAAAATTGTTGCCATCGCGATGCCAGATCCAAGCGTCTAAACACATGTAATTCTGGCCTCCAATTTGCTCAGATAGGCACGTTTATCGTTTTAGCTACAGATTCAATATACCTATCTTCTTTAAAGGTTTGGCGACAGTAATCACGGCTAGAACAGGTGAGAATTAGAGTTTCGTTTTGTCTTGTTAACATTGAGTTTAGTTACTTGGCCCACTAAGTTAGAGCCATTATATTATAGCCAACTGACCACTTTTGCGGCTAAACTTCCCTTAGACTTTCAAACCGTATTCAATGAAGCAATTACAAGCCTGCTTTGAGCTCAAGCACACTGTTTGTCCATCGGCAACAACTGAGAGCATTCTACAAAATTTTAAAGCTAAAGTTCTCCACCACAAAATCTGTCACTTCTTGTCCCAGCCTATTTAGAACTGTTGCACCACATGTCAAATCTCAGAAACCTGCTGCCTAACCAAAACGGAAACCTTTACAGCTGCAGTCAAAATATCTTGGGATTATTTGTAATGATGAATAACCTGAGACTGCATAATTCAGGCCTCTAACTCTTGTAGTAATTTCCTATAATTTTTATGCACCATTTTACAGTTATTGTTGCTTTTGCTGAAATTGTTTTTTTTCTCGTTCTAATTAATTAGCTACTAACTTGGGACTAGCATGTCCAAATAAGTCAAAAAAGAGTGCCAAAAGAGGCATGTCCACGTCATCTTTAACTCTTTTCATTGTGCTTCCATTTCTTTGTGGTGCATTGGTCCTCATCCACTTTGCTTATTTTGCACATATGCTTAAAAGTTTCTTTTTTTGAACGAGCCGAGTCTCTTTCAAACTACACTTCTTTCAACAAATCCCGGCCAGGTTCTGCCAAAATATTCCTGGCTAACATATTGTAGGTGCATATTGACGGCACAATTGATTATAGCCAATAGACTCTTGACCGCAACGATAAATTGTTCATACTTCTATAAACCTTCTCCTGCCAAGATATTACAGAGATGAAGCTCATGACAAATCGATAGGGTCAATCGATACTTTATCCTTATCTCCGTTTGCTCACTGCTTATTTGGCTGGTGTGACAGATTCACCAAGCGCATAAAAGGGTAATTCCAAATAATTGGATTACTTATCACCCTTCATGTTTCTAAGCATGGCGCTTCTCTCGTATTCCCGTGATATTTAACAGTTAGAATTTGCGTGACTGTCAAAATATTGAGCTCCGTAAACTCTTTCTTTCATCATTCAATCCCATTTTATTTATTTTTAAGCTCATAACTCAAGCAAGGCAGGCAGTAGAAGCGTTCTGGCTCTAAGGCTCTTAGAGCATGTCAGTTTACAGCCTATAAAGAGCTGATTCCGGAATCGTGGGGACGTAAGTTTATGTCTCAATTCACCGCTTGATATGCGCTTTGAGCTAGGCTTTTTTGGATTCAAGCGAACATGGAAACTACTTTATCATACCACCTTCGTCAAGGGTCCGGCCAACCCTGTATATAACATATATGATCAGTTACTGACTTCACTTTGTTCAAAAGTAATTTCAAATTCAGCTGAGTTCCACTGCATTTATAATGGTAGCATTACCATCTAGTTGAGCAGTAATATCGGCGATATTGAAGGGGAAAATACCGAATATCGAAATTTCGTACTACAGCCAAAGGTTAGCAAGCTAGCCGGGATTGGCTTCTCGTTAGTAGGCTCGCCAGCACTTAGTATTTGGATCTTCGTGTTCTTGCTATGTCGTACAATATACTAGCCTATATGGGTTTCTTTCTGCTGGTTTTGGTACATAACACTGTGAGTTCCCTTAATGGAGGGACTTATTTTGGCATACCCGCATACAGTTGAAACCTACTTTCAGAAAGCCATTTTTTAGGCATCGGACTACACAAATACAGTTGATAGGATGGACAAGCAATCATCCAATATTGCGCCTAAAAAAGCATTTACACAGCAGTTTGATAGCGTCGACGAACCCTAATACTATAGGGGCATCGGCGCCGCATCGCTCATTTCTTCTATAAAGAGCTGAAAAAAACTCTCAGAAACATCGTATTTTGCTTGGCCAATATTGTATAGCTATTTTCTCAACATAGAAATTCAAACTGCTCGTGAAACTTAACACCATGCAGAGGATATTTCAGATATTATTTCTTCAGCCACCGGCTTTTACACTTTTCGGAAAGCAATTTTTTTTCAGGCAGTTTCCGGACTGATATTTTGAGCGAACAATGTGTCAGATAGGTCAGAGAAGGACTATTATAGACCACCAGATTGGAAGAACTTTATGTGAAAGTTAGCATGCTTATAAAGAGATAAAATCGGAGACTGTTTTTCGATGAGAAGGCCCATAGAAACGAATTAAAAATTGACTTAAGTAAATATTTATAGATGCTATACTAGGGCTGTATAATAACTAGTCTAGGAAGTAATATTAAAGCGAAACAAGGTAATGCAACATTATTTTCTTATCCTAATCAAGTTATTACTCCGGGAAACAATTTTACTAGCGAAAATATTGTGCTATCAAGGATATCTGCTTAACGAAGTATCATGTTAGTCACTTTAGTCTTGAAGTTACAAACTTAATATGAAGAGAAAGATCACGTGTTACGTTACATGCAAGAAACCATATCGGCGAAATGACAGCGGACATTATCGATAATTTGTCCGGCAAAATAGAGAATTGCGGGTAACATCCATAATTGTACCAGCGATTTTCGATTATAGCAAGATTATAATTTGTACCACATGTTAGAACAATGCCAATAACTAGCTATTATCCAATTTATTTTTCTTTAGTTTATACTATGTGCCAGTAACTTTGAATAAAGATCTGCCGACAATTGATATTCTCAATATTTTCGGGTACCTTTGCGGAAGGCAAGTCCGATAGGATAATACTTTACCCTTTCATCCAAAAGTGCCTCACTGAGCTCACTCCACGGAATTTTCCCCCCGCAATCCCAATCGCTATTGGATAACAAATCAGTAATCTGACTACAAAAAATATACAATTCAAGGCTTTAACTTTAAAACAACTTTTTGGATAGAGCTAAACTCCGACGTAGCATTCTTGCTGTGAAAACTAAACACATTGCACCCACCTCGCATCGGCTCTAGTAATTTACCCCAAATAATAATGACAAGGCCGGAAGAACCCGAAAGGTTGAGTCAGGAAGCAAAAATCGGACGCAATCCTCATGTAAGCAACTAATTCTGAGCTGCAGAGTGAGCTTTTTGTATTTGCAAAGCAATTGACTTATCTATTTATTAATTGAGTAGCCCGACTTTGAAAAGGTGCAAAGGGAAAGAGCTCATTTTGAAAAGGATGCAGAATTCCATTTCACACAGACACCGGATGTCAATTGGAAGCCAGGGTCTGGTGCTACCGATGATGAATGGAAGAATCATAATAAAGTTACACTTGATCCTTATGGCCAAGGAAGAAACCCTGTCGACAATTATAAGCTTTTGATTTCTGCCATTGCTCCTCGGCCCATTGGTTTTGTATCCACAGTATCTAAAGATGGCAAAAGGAATCTGGCACCTTTTTCCTATTTTAACTTTGTTAATCACGATCCTCCAATCTTTGTTTTAGGCTTCAGCAAGGGGTCTGGAAAGTCAAAGGACTCTTGTGCCAATATCCTAGAAACAGGAGAGCTGACCGTGAATATAATTTCCGAATGGTTTATAGAGTAAGTGATGATGTGAAACAAACGAATGCTGAAAACTAACTCTTTAGAGCTGCAAATTACTGCTGCATTGATGCTCCTCCTTCAGTTGACGAATGGAAGTTGTCAGGATTAACTCCACTCCCATCTGAAAAGGTCAAGCCGCCTCATGTGGCCGAATCGGCCTTCTCGGTTGAAGGAAAGCTTGTTCATAGTCATGAATGGACTTCCAAAGTCTCTGGAAACCCGACAGGAACCTTGTGTATTGTGGAAGGGATTCATTTTCATATCAGGGAAGATGTAGTCAACGACGCAAAGAACCTAATTGATCCTGCCAAACTTAAGCCTGTTTCAAGGCTAGGAGGAATTTCATACAGCCGAACAACTCAAGCATATGAGCTTCTTCGTCCCGATTTCGCAAAGGAGAAGGCTAAAGACGAGATGTCAGATCTAATGCGAGGTAGTATTTAGATGATAACTGGGGTACAATGAGCATAACGGGAAATGATGCCTTGAAAGTGTTATGTGTAACCTCACAGAGCATATCCGTCGACAACATTAGAAGAACATTTATACAACACTTCATTTCTATTTTTTGGTACTAGAACTTTTGCTTAGATTTATATATGGATTACAGAATACATTGTCTATGAATATGCTAAATATCGACCTCCGAACCTTCTAACCATTGCTTGGCCTGGAAATACAATTTATCATGCTCCCTTCCAGCCTCGGAGTCTCCTTCACTTCTGTGTCCCGGCATATTTCTCTTCACCTTACATCCCATTGTTTTCTCCTGACAGTATGCAAGATATCTATAACCCTTTGGAAATAACTTCAAAACCTGCTCATCTAAAGGAGGCACTCTGTTTGGATTCACGGGAATAAGTTTATCCTTTTCGTACCAATGACGAACAAATAATGCCCCCCACTTACCGTTGCGTTTCTCAAAGAAAAAACAGAATCGGCAATCAGATTCAGCATCAGCTTCAATTCCATCCAAATCGAATCGTTGAGTTATTGTAGCTTTCATTTTGGTCACCGCTCGATCTCCTTGGATATCAGTGGTTGTGCCATGAATTCTATGATGAATCAGAGTACCTTTATCCATACCAGATTGAGAAGCTGCAATGAAATCTTCAATAGGAGTACGCCCTGTCCAGGTAGTATATACGAATGCTCCAGGATGAAACAGAGATCGAAAGTTTTCCCATTCACAAGCATCTCTTTAAAAATGTTAGAATACGAACCAACTTTTAGAAAAAAAGAGATTAGACAAATCTGTTCTTTATGCTTACCTATAACAAGGCCATCCTTCAGCTAACTCTCGCAATTTGTATCTCTCCAATACTAAATCATCCGGGCCATTGTTCCGTACTGCGTTTGCAGGATAAGTTCCTGTAGGCAGGGAATGAAGGTCCACCCAAGTCTCGGTCTCGCTAGCAGTCATAATTATTCCAGACACAAAGTTGTTAAATGCTTGGGCTTTGATCTTTGTGTCTTGCAATTACTATCACTCCTCCTGGTTTCGATTCATTTTTATAATTATTAGAGCGGGGTAAACCTTCCGAGAAGTGTTTTGTGCACTGTTGCTTTTAAAATTCGGAATTAACTTTATCCGAAATTCAAACTCTCCCAGCCTAAAGTCAGCTTCCTCTGTAAGTATTTCTCTAAATTTTCATCTCATTAATAACGGTTCAAGCAATGATATTGAACATTTCCCCATATTGATATCATTAGGAAAGATCTCCCGGTGTTAAATCCGGAGATGAATTTTCTGTAAATAATTCTTAGCCGTATTTAAAGGCTAGCGCAGTATATGCTTTGCAACATTTCACTCATACTAGTGATTTGGATTCTTTGAGATCGTTTAATCATGGCTACAAACATTTTGCTTATCAATGGACCCAATCTTAACATGTTGGGGACTCGGAAGCCTCAAGTTTATGGTTACGAAACGCTAGCAAGCGTTGAGAATTCGTTAAAAGATCGGGCGAAATCGGCTAATGTGAAACTTCAAGTATTTCAAAGCAACCATGAAGGCGCTATAGTGGATCGAATTCATGCGGCTAAGGATGAAGGGATTGAAGTTGTGATCATAAACCCCGGAGCTCTTGGGCATTATAGTATAGCACTTCGAGATGCTTTGGAGGCCATTAGCGTGAAGTTCATTGAGGTTCATATTTCCAATGTTCATGCTAGGGAAAAGTTCCGTCATACTTCGGTGTTATCAGAAAATGCTTGGGGAATTATTATTGGACTCGGTACTTATGGATATATTGCAGCCTTCGACTATGCCCTCAGCCGATTCAAGTAGAATTCTTGATCTGACTTCCGAATACGCATAACAATTGCTCTTCATTTGTCTCCTCGTTACGATGAAAGTGACTTCCATAGCCTTTGAAATATAGTAACTCTAAATATCACATAAAAGTATACAAATATGAAGCCCATTGTCTTTATAGTAGTTGTGGTTGATAATAGTACTCTCAGTTAAAGGTTGTCGATAGGATATCAAGAGATTTGGACTGGCCGATATATCGAAAAAATTAGACCTCTTAAGGGGTTATTTGGGAATGTCTATATGGTGCTGCTGGTCATATATTATAGATGGAACTAGCAATCGTCAAAAACTCTATTAACAGCATAATTCTTATGAAAAGGACGCTGGTATCCAGTTTCCGTGAGATTTAGAAACTTCCAAAGAGGAATATTCAAGTACCACGGCCTAGTTAGATCTTTAATATTGAAGTAGTGATAGTTATCTTCAAATATTTGTATCGCGCTCCTAAGATATACATATGATCTAGCTTGGAGAGTCCGTCTTGAAATGTTGAAGATTATCGGACCAATGTTCTTAGTGGTAATTTACAAGTTGTATGCTTACCAACAAATTACGTTATCAGTCGTAATGCAAGATTAGTGCCATCATCTTCCTCGACATCCTGACAGGTCGTATAATCCAACAAGCTGTTAATAAGCAGTTTTTTAAGAGACAATAACATGATCCATTCAGTCTTAATAGGTAGGAATCGAGCTTATGATACAACATTTATCCATGACTAACAAGTGAACAATGCAGGTCTTCCAAGACTGATAAAATTCTACACCCCCGTCGATTTACAGACTCAATCTCTACTAGTCAAACAAGTGCATACGATTCTGTCGACTCGATCTTCGAATCAATGCTCATTTTTAACTCCTCCAGCACTTTTGGATGGAATGGAAGATATCCGAGTAATTTATCGTCATTATGCCACCTTGTATTTTGTGTTCATAGTTGATGAACAGGAATCAGAGCTTGGCATCCTGGACCTGATTCAAGTGTTTGTGGAATCTTTAGACCGATGTTTTGAAAACGTTTGTGAATTGGATCTAGTTTTTGGATGGCAGGTACTACAAACTGTACTTGGAGAAATTATTCAAGGAGGAATGGTAGTCGAAACCAGTATTAATAAGATTGTTGCGGCCGTTGATGATGCCAACCGGGGAAAACCTGGAGATGGAGGAGCTTCGGTGGGCCCTGCATCCGCTGCGATGAAGGCGTTTTCTTCTGCTACGTCGACATTTCAGGCCATGGCCAGAGATGGTAGAATGTGGCCGGGAAGATAGATCCCAGGCCAACTTGAATGAAACATATAGAACCATTATTTGAGATGTGCATTGGACTGGTTTAAGAATAATTGCAAACAAGTCGGCGTCTTGCCTTGTTTAAAAAATTTGAAGACCACAATGTCTGAACCTGCATGACTGAGCGTCTCTGAATCTGTGAAGTCACTGCTTGAGTCTTGACCGTTGTTCAAACTTTTTTTTGGATCAGATCTGTTGGTTCGTTAACGGTCTGCGTCACTTGTTAACTCAGTTTACTTCAGTAAATAGCAATATTCGCCCGACAATTAAGGCCCTAGTGGGTCCGCAGCATAATCAACGGTTCTTTGTTCTCGAATTTGCTGGAATTTTAAGATAAACAAAAGAAATCAAAAGCCAAGGGAACTCTATTGTGATTTTGTCTTAGCCTGAATCGAGCTCAAACTGTGCACATATCTTAGCCTTGTCATATGCTCCTCTCACAGCCGGCCTCTAGTGGTTAAGATATCAGAGATTTATGCTACTCAGGCTGTTACAATTGTGTTAAAGTCACTGGTAGATGCTACCTTACTTAGTGTTAGACTATCTTCGATGAACGAGTATATCAATACTGGAATTATATTGATGTGCTCATTTGGTTGTAACACCAACATGTTATTTTCTGAATTCTTTGCTGCGTTTTTGGAGCTCTTTTACAATAATTCTGCAACAGCTGAAACAATGGTAAAGTGGGTCTTATTTCTTAATTGGATCTAGTGGTCCACTTTATATCCAGATGAGGCAGGAGGCTGAAGGTCTATCAGAAAGGGGCATTTAAAACTTTAATGCAAATTGATAACGCATCTAATATGCATCAAATATGTAATCTTAATTACCCCTGAGCCTAGTCCCAGTTATACCGACATGTTTTTTTGACGATCAGGCACAGTGTATTTAGTGTTAAAAACAAATAAAACGGGGGATGATTAGATTGAAATTTAGTGGACTATTTTCTAAATTTAACTTGGCTAGGAGCACTGCTCGGAATATTCGAAACGAAATACCATTGTTTTAGAATCCAGCAAGTCTTACGAGACTTATGCATGTAAAACATAGTTTTATGCTTTTTGTACTGGGGCCTCGTATGCATGGGTCTGGCTTATGCACAACTAAAACACGGGCGGCAGGCTGCATTCCAAAAATCTCATTATCTATTATAATCAAGGTTTATATTTATTAGCTCCCGAACGTCTTCTTTTAACTTGTCATTTCTCCTTTCCTCCCTGATTCACATAAACTCACATTCCAGCTGGTCTGAACTGAGGAAAGGAATCTGATATTCGATTTTTTCTGGATTCCAAGCAGTCCTACTCCGTCAATTACTTTTAACAGAACCAAACCCCTTGATCGTACATGAATTTACAACTTTTTCCCCCTTCCTTTTGAACCCAGCATATTTTTTTGGCTCATTGAAAAATAATGGATTCGAAGCAGTTTAAAGCAGTCTGGATAGCAGCTATTGTGGTACCTATAGTGGTCCTATTGTCTGTGACAGTCCTGGTGATACTATGGATGGTTCGACGACATCGTATGAAGGAATCGAGAAGGCAATCATTCCGCAACCGTGCCCTTCGCCGCCGTCCTGTGACATATTCTGAAGAGTTTTTCCAACAACAAAAAGTGGCAGCTTTGGACACAGAATCGGGAAGCTCGCAAGAGAATTTGCCTGAGCAAAAAGACAGCAACATAAATGTAAATGAAAAATCTGGTCACAATCAGACTATCGCCAGCGTTAATGACAAGTCAACTGTTATGGATCCTGAAAAACAAGGAGGTTGGGGAGATGATTCTTACACTGTGATTGCAAAACCTACTGGTGGTTCTAATGCTAACGTTTCAAGCAGCCATCTGGTCAAATCCTCCAAGATATCCCATCAATCCACAAAAACAGAAGACGGACCTTTGGCTGGCCTTGGAGGGCTATCTTCGAATGCGCCTAGAATTTCCTTCCACATTTCAAGATCTCTTTCTGCCTTCCCTATTGAAATGTTTGGACTTGAAGACGGGAATCAAATGCCTCAATTGGATGACGACAAATACAATTACATCAAGTCTGATCCCCAGCAACAGACTATTAGAGTTGTACCTCCTTCTAACGCTCCTTCGCCCAAGTCTGCTAGTAGTACCACTGTATCAACTGCTTCTGTCACTAGCAAGAAGAGCAAATCAAGCAAAAACTCGAAGCGAAAGACTACCAAGGCAACAGGCAATGCTGAAAGTAGTCAACTAAGTCTTGCCAGCAAAGCTTCAAAGACATCTAAAGCTAGCAGTGCTTCTAAATCGTCCAAGAAGAGCACCAGAAGCATTGCAAGCAAGTCTTCTCATCACAAACTGTACTATGAAGAAGGAGAGGTTATGCCGATGACAGAGCGTCGAGCTTCGTCTTTACATCATCGCCGATCTATAGCTTCGTCTATCAGCATGACATCAATAGCGGCAACAATTACTGGAACGAATGCTCCACTGCCTCCACTTCCCAAATCTCCGATGCTAGCTCTAGGAAGTGAATTTACCCCCAGAATCCCCTATGGCTTGCCATTAAATGGTTCAGCTCTTTTGACCCCTTCACATACCCCTCCAACTCCACAGACACCTGCCCCTCCTCTTCCCGCCAAAGTCAACAATAACAGCCTACATCGACGAAGTATGTCGAGTCCCGCGACTCCAAACTCTCCCGCAGCTCCTGCTACTCCTGTGATCCCGACTCCAAATCCGGCGCGTATATCACCAGTTGGAAAAGCAGGAATACAACAGGTTCAGCCCCAGAAACAGCCAGCGGTATCATCCCCTCATCTAGGAGCACCTCCTAATGCAGCGTCGATGAAGCCCCTGAATATCAAGAAGCAGACATTGCCCCCGATGCCAGGTACAACGGATCTTCAAACCCCTCCTCCGTCGCCTCCAACCGCCCATGCTCCCTCCAATGCAGTTCACATCGTAAGACACAGTAGTACAAGCTCAGCGCCCACTAAGGTCAGAAAAAGCTTGGCCATATCCGAGGATGATTCTCTTCTAGACGTTTTTCGAGTCATCCATCCTTATGGACCTTCAATGGAGGACGAAATGGAACTAAGAAGAGGTGACAAGCTTATTATTCTACAAGTATTTGACGACGGATGGTGTTTTGCCCGTCTAATATTGTCCAATTACGATTTTGTTGCTGGCAATAGAATGCTGGAAGGAATTTGCCCAAGAGCGTGTATTTCTCACATGCCTTTAACTTGGTACGATTAAGAACCGGATGACAAGCCCCATTATTCTCCTTCAATTCTACAAAGAGACTTCTTTCTTTATGCTCTTATATTATCTGTGTAATAGTGTGATTTTTAAAGATAAGTGACCTTAATATTCAAAAATATATATAATAAAATAGTAACTACTTTCAACAACTCAGACACTCAAAATTAAATGGCAACAGAAGAGTGGAATTTTGCTCCAGCATAGATGGCCTTATCTCCAAGCTCCTCCTCGATTCGAAGGATTTGGTTAAGCTTGGCAAGACGCTCGGATCTGGCGGGAGCTCCAGTCTTGATCTGTCCGGAGCGGATTCCAACCGAAAGATCAGCGATAAAAGTATCTTCGGTTTCTCCAGAACGATGGGACACCATAACTCCCCATCCAGCAGCATAAGAGTCCTTGGCAGCTTGAATAGATTCAGTCAAAGTTCCGATCTGGTTGACCTTGAGCAAAAGGGCGTTGGCAGCCTTTTCGTCAATGGCTCGTTTGATACGAACAGGGTTGGTAACAGTCAAGTCATCTCCAACAATCTGGGTTGTTGAAGCCTTGCTGTAGAAATGGCTCCATGTGGCCCAATCGTCCTCAGCAAAAGGATCTTCAAGAGACACAATGGGGTATTTTTTGATCAGAGAAAGGTACAAATCGGCCAATTCCTCACCAGTGAGCCATTTGGAAGGGTCACTGTCAGGACTCTTGAAATCCAGATCGTACTTTCCATCTTTGTAGAATTCAGAAGAGGCAGCATCAATGGCAATTGACACTTTTCCAGTATAACCAGTCTTCTCAATAGCACTGACAATCAGATCAAGAGCTTCCTCGGCAGTTTGGATATCAGGAGCAACACCACCTTCATCTCCAACATTTCCTGCTGAAGTTCCATAAGTCTTCTTAGCAAGAGATTTTAATTGTTGGTAGACTTCGGATCCAGCTCTCAGAGCATCCGAGAAAGTGGGGAAGTCCAAAGGAGCAATCATGAACTCCTGAATGGCCAATCGGCCTCCAGCGTGCGAGCCTCCGTTAAGAACATTCTGGAAAGGAACGGGCAAGACATAAGGCTTGGGGGTTCCGGAAAGGTCGGCAATATGTTGATACAAAGGAACGCCCTTCTCAACAGCGGCAGCCTTGGCGACAGCCAAAGAAACTCCGAGGATCGAATTGGCTCCGAGCTTGGATTTGTTTTCAGTTCCATCAAGATCGTTAAGGAACTTGTCAACAGCAGCTTGGTTCTTGATGTCAAGCTTGGCCTTGATCAAAGCAGGAGCAATTATGGTATTGACATTGGACACAGCAGTCAAGACTCCCTTGCCTCCCCACTTCTTGGGGTCCTTGTCTCTCAATTCCAAGGCCTCGTGGATTCCTGTAGAGGCTCCAGAGGGGACAATTGCACGGTGAATTCCAGTTTCAGTAGTAACTTCTACCTCAACGGTGGGATTTCCTAGCAGTTAGAGTGAACATTGAACAGCCCATATAGATACTTACCACGAGAATCGTACACATAGCGGGAATGGATCTTGGAAATGGCCATTGTTGAATTTATAGATCAATTGAGGATAATTCGAAACTTATAACTAGGTTGCAGGTAGCCTGATGGTAAGTAAAAGGTGATGCAAAGTATAAGCAGCCAAAAAAAGCCCGCATTAGACAACCCAATCGGCTTAAATAGATTCTAAGAATATTGGAGTCCCTAGCGAATATTGCAGTATAATTGGCTGGGAACAGTGAGCAACGAGGGGCAGCACAGCTGTAGGACGCATCACGCAGTTCACCCAGCCAATCAGGCAATGACCGTGAACGAACGGCTGCAGGGTTGCCATTGGCAAATGCCCAACAATTCCGGCTTTACCCGGAAATGACGTACAAACCGCAGAAATGAGAGAAGCACAGAAGAGTCATGAAAATGCTTTGAGGGGTTTATAATAATGATGTATGATAGGAGGAGAGTGGTATATGGGATGGAGGTAACTGTCTGAAGTATCCTAAGAAATTGTTGCTCTAATCTTCTGTGTACAATGGAAGAATAATGGAGGTTCATCTGTCAACTACTCAAACAGCTGAAATGTGGGGTAGATCTCAAGCACTGAAGCTCATGTTGAGCTTGCGAGATGATTGAATTGAGTTGCTAAAGTTAGAGGTGTTACGATTTTGGTGAGGTTTGGGATAACCGATATATCACCGTTAAACGAGACCTCCCGATATTATTCGTAGTTATATCGGCGAAATATAGCTTCAAATCGGCATATCGGCAAATCAGCAAACCGGTGGTGAACCTATTGACCAACGGCTCTCTCGATCCCAGTTCTTGCTGAATTTGGAAAGATGTTAAACTGCCAATAGCAATAGTTGACTTTGCATCGCGCAGATATCATATGCGAAATATCGGCAATATCGGCCAATTTAAAGCTTGCCGATAACAGCTATCTGTGCCGATACCGGATATTTACTTAACCGATATCGTATTGTAGCCTGCCGATATTATTCGCGGTTCATATCGGCATCTGTATTCTGTATCGGCAACGCTCTAAAGGGTTATCGGCAGGATTTCAAGTTAGCCGATATCGTATCGACAAAATATATATAATATAAGACGACTACCGATATTACTCTTAATTTATATTGGCGCCCACATTCTGTATCGACAAATCGGCAACACTTATAAAAGGCACACAGAAAGGATTTTGAGCTAGCCGATATCATTTCGGCGAAATGAGATTGCTACCGATATTATTTGTAATGTGTATCGGCATATCGGTAGATTTTCGAGTTAAACGATATCTTATCGGCGAACCGAGATAGATGCGATCTTATACGTACCATCGAACTCGAATCATAGGAACTATTGACATCAAGCTTGCAGTATTTACATTGACAGAATTTGATATTTCAAAGTCAGTTAGATAAGTATGCATGATATTTTATATATATTATTTTACCTCGTAGACTATCGTACAACATTATTATGTTTTATAGTTCTTTCAAGACATCGTCAAGGTTTGTTTTAATAAAGAAATCGCTTCCAGGCTCTTCCATAGGATAATTAGCATCATAATCTCCAATTGAAAGCTGCAAGTCCATCATTTGCGTTAGATGTTCCGACGCTCCGAGTCCAAGCCCATTACTGCCCATCAATGAATCCTTTTCAAGATCAAGTAGATCGAAATTCGTAGCATGTAAGCTGTCAAGTTCATCAAAGCCACTATTTAAATCGGTAACAGTCGGGTCATAGAAATCAAAAGAATTAGGGGCGGTATATTTGTCATCGACAGCTAGGAATTCTTGAGTTGAAATCTTTTCTTCGTCCATGAATTCATCCTTGAGTTTGAAAGAAATTGCATGGTGCTGTTCTTCTAGTGTCAGTTCGTCTTGTTCCTCCTTCAACGGATATTCCTCTTCTTCTGCGACTACTGAAATACGTCTCTCCGTACTACTGGCACCATTACGACCGGATGAAATCATAGAGGCAGCAGATGACGAGCACAGCATGACTGGACTGACATTGGTGCTACGATCTGTATCTTCATCTTCGGTGGAATCATCTTTACGATGGCCGCCGTCAATAGCACCAAAAGAGCTATCCAGACCTTCGAGACCACTACTAGCACTGAAATTGCCAGTGAAGCTGCTACTAAGGCTGTCTGCACTGAGATTAAGGCTCGAGTTGCTCACGTTGGCACTGCTTAAGGATTTCATTGCCGCTCCCGAATCAAATACGATCTTGGCTGCATTGTTATGGTGTTCCAGTTTGACCACGGGAATGGATCTTTTGCGAGCAGATTCCGATTTCATCGACTGTTGCTTAGGAGGAGAAGCAGAAGAAGAATAGGAAGAAGACATGGAATTAGACGGTTCAAAAAGCTGTTGCTGCTGTAGTCCGTTAACCTCCATGATCTCTCCGCTACCATTGACACCCCTCTCGTCAAATTTTATAATTCCAAAACTACCATAAGCCGCCGCAGAAGACATGGATCTTTGACGGCCCAAACCACCTCCGTTGACTTGACTTCCACTACTACCGCTGGCTGTTCTCTGGCCGTCAAAATCTTCTGGGCCGTACTCGGAGATAATATTATTGTCAAACTGGATCGACCCTCCACCTAAAGGCCCGAAACCATTCAACGGGAAAACCAGCTGTTGGCCTTGAGATCCAAAGTTTATATTTGGAGAGATGGTTGTAGGAGAAGATGATACAGCTAGAGGGCTACCACTAGTAGCACTAGGAAACTGTGCCTGTCGTTCTGCGGCACTCCAATTTGGAGATCTCTGGCTGTTGGCATTGTGATTGTTGTAACGAGACATTCTACGCTGGTTGGCGACAATATTCAGTCCTGAGGCAGATGAAGATCTGCGGATATGAGCAGCAGCCGCAATCGCTTCAGGAGGAGCTGAAGGAGACACCAGTGTAGGAGAAGCAGACGAAGTAGGTGAAGCAAACCACGAGTCTCCATCAATAGACGTGCGTCTAGAAGCAGCAGTATTACCACTACCACCATCATTAGGACGCCGTCTTTTCGTTGGTTCTTGTTGAAAACTACTGGGCATCATATCGGAAAGATCGGGGGACAGCAAATTAAGATTCGGGTCACCAATGAAGCCGATACTGCTACTGCCACTAAACACCCTCCCCCCTCCAATGGAATTCATATCCATTGAAGTTACCAGTCTCTTTTCAGAGAGAATGGGAGTGCTAATGTGGCTGGAGGAAGGGGAGGATGAAGACTGGGTTAAATTAATGTTGGGGCTATCGATAATCATTTGCTGAATTTGCTGTTGTTGCTGTTGCTGTTGCAACTGTTGTTGCTGTTGTTGCTGCTGTTGCTGTTGTTGCTGCTGTTGCTGCTGTTGCTGTTGCTGCTGTTGCTGTTGTTGCTGTTGTTGTTGTTGTTGCTGTTGCTGTTGCTGCTTTGTGAATACGGTTTGGTTAACGCGTTGAGCCGGAGGTGTTACGGAACCCATGCTAGCAACTCGATAGACAAGAGGTCTTGTTCCAAGGGCCGCCGCGGCAGCAGCAGCAGCTGGGGACACAGGAACCGCTTTTCCTGTGTATAAATCCGGTGTCACCACATAGCTCCTTAACTGTTGCTGCTGTTGAAGATTCTGAGCTTGTTGCTGCTGCTGCTGTAACTGCAAGTTCAAGTATTGTTGTTGCTGAAGAAACTGCTGTTGCTGAAGGAGTTGCTGTTGCTGTTGTTGTTGACGCTGCAGTATTATCTGTTGCTGCTTCTGCTGCTGTTGCTGTTGTTGCTGTAGTTGCTGCTGCTGTTGCTGTAGTTGTTGCTGTTGTTGTTTTTGCTGTACCGTACGGGCAGAGCTGGAAGACATTGCACTACTAAATTGGTTATACAAATGTTGACGGTGTTGAGTCGTAAAGTTATTAGTATGATAATTGCCAATGGCTGCTGCAGCTGCTGCTATAGCCAGATTGCCTCCTACGGCTTTTTCTGTATTGTTACTACGAAACGTCGTAGGTTCTGCAGAGAAGCTCAGATGAGAAGAGGATCCAGTCGAGGAGGTTGCTGAAGTTGCAGCGGAGTAGACGGACTCAGGCCGAGTATTGGATGTGGAGGTAGGAGAAGGGGTGGACACCGGTGTAGAGACAGACGATAGCGTAGTTGCAATCGATTTGGATCTTGCGCGAGCAGCACCACGATGGGCCGATTTTGGTTTAATAGTGGACGTAGCCGAATTGTCAGACGGTTCAGTAACACCTAATTTTAGAAGAATGTTCTGTTCCTTGTTGGCGCGGGCTTTGGCCCTTCGATTCTGGAACCATATCTAGTTAGCGGGGAACTTAATGGGCTCATTTGCAAAGAACTCATATCCTTAGTTTACTCACCTGGATATTTCTTTGTGGAATTCCTGTAGATTTACTAAGTGAAATTCGTAAATCCTTATCAGGTTTAGGAGTTTCTTGAAACGCGGTTTCAAGGGCTGAAGTTTGTTCCATGGAAATCCTTTTACGCGGATGAGTTTGTTCAGGGCTTAAATCGATCGCATCAAGTCCCATAAGCGATAATGATGAATTTTTCTTTAGAGACAGCATGTCCAAGGAGCTGGACCTAACATGCTTGGAAATTGAAGACGAGGATAGGGAAGTAGAGGAAGACGATAAAGAAGGCTGTGGCTTGATAACAGCATTTCCCATGGAAGAAGTTCGTTGAGAAGTAGGCGATAATACACTTGGATCCGAAGCCACAGATTTCATCAGTGTAGGCATATTAACTGAGCCGGGCACGCCGGAGACAGTTCTAGGAACAGAAGAATTAATGATCGGAGCAGCTACTGTAGAGGCAGTAGGAGAAGGCATTAAGGAGGACGTTGCGGATACCATTCCGACATCGGCACCCCCGTTTAAGGATCCCCCATTGAGGCCATTGACTTTATAATTTGATACAAAAGATCCTGGATAGAAATTGGTCAAAGAAACACCATCGAGATCATGAATATCTTGAGGTAACTCAATTGAAGCTGCTACCGCCGAAGAATCAATCAACGGAATGTTGTGCTGATTAGCATTCATCAAAAGGAGAGGAACGTTTCAGAACGGGTGAGTTCAGAGAGAAATAAATATGAATAAATAAGGAGGGAAATGAGCCCAAAAAAAAGGACGATAATAGATAAATAGATAAATAATTTAAAATAAAAATTATATAACGAGAGAAATCGACAATGCTATTGGGGTAGCATATGGCGTGAATGGAGTATGTTAAAGGTCGAAAAAAAGGATCAAGCCAAGGTTAATCCTGAGGGGTGAAGTTAACTTCGAGGAGAGATTCTCCAGGAGTCGAAACAAATGGGAAAGAAAAAAGATTGCAGTGAACGAACGTTTAGGAGAAAGGGTCGGGGAGGAGTCTTAGAAGCAAGCTCGCAAGGTTCTGAGGAATAGAGCGAAAGCACTGGCTAAAATCCAGACAAACAGCTGGATATGAGCTTTAAACAGAGAAAAGCTCTTAAGAAATCAGAATACCAATAAATTGAATAGAAATTGACAGATGGAATATGAAATATAGTAGATATAAAAGAATATAAACTATATGCAAAAACTAAATGAATTCTGTGCCGCCGGTGATGATAATCTTGAGTGGATTTTTTGGATTTTGTTTTGGACTTTTATTTAGAAGTTCCGCACACTTCCACTAGTAACAGTGCCACTCACAGAACAGACCTAATAAGTGCTAGCGATAAAGCTCTAGTGGGCCGGGTTAGAAATTGTGCCCTAGTCTGTTCTGATAAAGTGGGATATTTTTAACCCTTTCTCGGGTCGGGGAGCTCTGTTTAGTTCTTATCAGGGCGGGGGGGAGGTACCAGTCAGCTAGCACACAAAACCCACACAACAGGATTTAATGGGGGGGCTGGGGTTGTCCAAAGAGAGGAACAGTTCAAGCGAATAAGTAATTTTTGTAAGAAAAAAATAGAATAGGAGTCTGAACGTCTGAATATGAATACCGTGAACTGACTTCAGAATATGTTCATATTTTTTTGTTTGTTATTTATTTTAACTATTATAACAGTGTCATGTTTGACAATGATTTGCGGAGTCTCAGATCCCACTGTCCTGGAAGGAACCTTTAATTGTTGGGCACTGAGTAACCTGTGAAAATGGCATACACAACAAGAATAACCCGCTCAACTAAAGGTTGAAAATTAAAGTCCAGAACAGTGCTGGAACTTAAGGTTATCCGCATTTGCAATAACTCGCTGAAAATATCTCTTGTCCGAGGATAAGAATCAAGCGGAGATGACTGGCGTACATCTAATACTGCATGTTTCATCCGGGTAACTGCGGCCTTGTGTGCGGGAAACTGAGCGAAAGCCTCGAAACGCCGATACCTGAGCAGCTCGGTTACAACTACCTTAAAGACTTCCGGGAACTTGAGGAGAACTAGAAGCGCGCTAATACTCTGGATTAACTATAAATCTGATGATCAAGTAGCTATATACATATGCAGATTGAGAGCTAGTTTTTGTCTGAAGCTAGTAATATTAGATGAATCGTTAAATTATGCTGTTAACTGCCGCCGACCAGTAGTGTTACACCCGGCAATTCCCGGATATCCAGCACACAGTGCCACACTCAGAGTCTCAGACTCCCAACATGGCACGGCACTATCACAGAATTCTACTCAAAATACGACAGACCCCTGCACCCCTTTACGGAAATTCGGCCAGCTCCGGTAGACCTAGAATGGCAGGTCCACAAGCGTAGCTGAAATCCGATAACGGGGAGCCGATAAGACTGAGGTGGGGGAATAAATTTGTTGGTAAAGGTTAGGTCTGGAATCTTTAATCAAGCAGGAAATGTATCTGGTGATCTGATCAAATCAGGTTGTCAAGATTCTTGACGATCATAAAGTAGAAGAATCCCGTAGAATGCTCAGAGATGGACAAATACTGGTGTCGGAAAGGAAGTTTCTGTATTAAATTCGGTTGTTGTTTCCGAGTGAACTTCGAGAGTTTGAGAAGAAAATGAGGGGCTTGTCGATCTGTCTTGACTGAAATATTTAGAATTTGTTTGATCCAATGCCTTTCTGTTCTACGGCAGCTATCTACGTTTCATAGCTTAATCTCAAGGGTAGACAATTTTCCTTCGAGAAAATTTAACAGCTGTATGCTATATAAGTGTTCTACACTAAAATTCATAAATACTTGACCAGCATTGACATCTCCAAGCAAATTAGCAACTTTCTACTGAAATTATCGGGACAAACTTTGGAAATCGAGCAAAATTTTATGACGTAATTCGACTTGATTGCTCAAATCAGCCCATTTAGAACTTTCGAATTTTAGGGCTGTTGCAGATTTACGGATTGGTTAGCTGTTATAGGCGCGGATTTGATATATAGCCAGCACAAGAAACTCCGATAAATGACTTCTTTACTTTCTATTCGCCGATAAAAACTAGTAGTAAAAAATCCTGCTGAAATCGTATCGGCAGACTTAACAGGGTAAGGAATATATTCCTTTAAGTTATGTAACTAGAGGAACTCTATAGAAAGTTGAAATACCTTGAGAATCCTAAAGCCGCATCTAGTCACAACGAAACAGCCTTTTATGTGTATTATATTCAAACATTAAGCATCTGGAGTATTGTCCACTACGCAATTGGCCAACTGCATAATCCCGGAGCTAAAAATCGCCGCAATGTAGATGACAGGCGACAACATTAGCGGATTTATGCCCTAAATCTCTTAATTCCTCACTCTCCTTAAACTCATCTTGGGAGTTTCTATTGCAGAAACTTTCGGATTTTAAACAAAATCAAAAAAATTAAAAAATACATCGAAAATAATAAAAAAAATAAATGCATGAAACCTTTTGAAAAATAATTTTTCGTTAGCATATTTTTGGCATCAGGGTGGAAAAGAAGGACAACAGCCAGCCAGAATTATATTTATCCTACACATATCTTTGTTATTTCGTTTCATGCCAAGGTATATAACTTCTCTGTTATGAACAATATCCATTGACGAAGGCGAGGACGAGGAAATCGCTCTTTCAATAATTTCTCTCTGTACATATAAGCTCAAGAATGCTATCCTTGAAACGATGTTGTCGAAAGAACATTCTAACGTCGTATCCTGGGATCTACTCCTCTTCAGCACAGACACAGTTGCTAGCACAATCACCGGCTCTTGTTCAACACTTTTCTAATGTTCACGGTCCTTTAAATAAACCTCCAAGTTCAGCGGTAACTTCGGAATTATCACCAAGTGCGGCATTTGGCGACATAATAGCGGCTACAGCAGGACCTTCAACGGGATCTGAATCAGGCTACCAGTTCAATTATGATCAATCTCGATTTTCTCTAGCGAGGCAGAATGCTCAGCGTCAGGGACTGGACACTACAAAGGAGACCAGAACTGGCCAACCAAGGGAAACTTCTTGGTCTTCTCCTCATGATGCAGTTTCAAGGACCATGTTTCAGAAAAATACTGGCCATTTATGGTCTCTTTTGGAAGCATGTTTGGATTCTAACAATTATTCAAGAGCTGAAGCAGTACTACTACAATATAGCAAGGTAGCGCCAGCCAAGGATCTAACATTGGCGGTCAATAACTTTTTATCTAGATTAGTGGATTCTAATATGGACGATGCTAAAGTTGCCCAGCAATGGCTTGATACTTGGACGTTGAAACTGCCTGCTTTTATACCGGATTCAGTATCTAGGGCAATTATCTTGAAGAACATTTGCACTGCGCAAAATTTTAATGTGGCTGCTATCCAGAACTATCTTGATAAATACGCTGACTCGAATCCTGCTAATATTTTAAGGCATATTGATGCTTTAGGCTTGGACATTGTGTCTAAGATCGTCAAGGTAAGTACTATTTTTTCTCTTGCTCCATCTAACTTAGGTCTGCAATCTTCCTCTGGATGTAGTGGACAAATCATATCGAGACCTAATAGCTAAAGCATTATCACCCGACGCTTTGGAAACTTCTACTGACGCATTAACGACCCCTATTTCGCCTGAAAAACTAATCTTAGAAGGTACTCTAAAGTCCCCTATAAAGGCTGGTGTAGACCCGTTATTGCCTGTCAAATCCATAGGCCTTAAAGTCATTCAACATGTAGTTGGAGGTCTGAATTCAGAAGCATTTCTAAATAACATATCGCCGTTGCTTATGGAAAAGAACGTTGAAATCGAGAACTATGTGGATTACTGTGAACTAGTAGACCAGCTTGCACCTGATCAGCTTGCAGAATTTGAACAAAAACTTGAGGAATTTAACCTCGAACGACAAAAGAATCTTGAATCTCGTGGATTAGAGGGCGCCAGAGCCAAATGGAAAGATACTCATGAAAAGATGAAAGCTTTAGGCCTCGTTGAGGTCCGAGCTCTTGAAACTCTTCTTTGGAAATGGAACCAGCAAATGTTGCCACTTATCAACGAAGAAATGAAGCGAATCAAAGCTATAAGTGACATTAAACCTGCAGTCAGTGAGAACGCCAGGCAAGCAGTGCCCAAAACAGTGACTGATGCTGCTAAAAGAGCTGCTGCTGATAATATCGAGGGTTTACTACCTGACAGTGTAGACCATGTAACTGTTAGCGATAGATACCAGTATGGCCCATATTTCGCTCTTGCTGATCCCGGGCAGATTGGAATGATCACAATGATGGAACTTTTAAAGCTCAACTCTACCGGAGGAGTTTCGGAGGGAATGCGAACGGCAAGAGCTGTGTTGGATGTGGGAAAGGCTATCGAGGTCGAATATCGCATGTCCAAAGCTGCTCAAAAAGAGGCGGCTGCTTTTTCAGGCTTAGATCCCAAAAAATTAAAAGATGTAAGATCCCGAAAGTCTGTGGTCAATGTGAAAGGAGTAATTGGCAACAGTGATTTGTCTGGACCCAAAATCAGTTGGCCAGTGGATATTCGAGCGAAAATAGGCTCATTAATGATATCTTTGCTCCTTCATGTTGCCAAAGTACCGGTGGAGGCCAAAGATCCCGTCACTGGTAAAATAGTTATGGGAGAGGCTCCTGCCTTTTATCATGCCTATCAATATCATGGAGGAAATAGGATCGGAGTTATCAAGGTACACAAATATCTTGTTAAATACATCAGTGGAGAGATGAAGGCGTCGGTGATTCAACCTCAGCACCTGCCCATGTTGGTGGAACCGCTTCCTTGGACCAGCTGGAAGTCAGGGGGTTATTTGTACACTAAGACGACTCTTATGAGGACAAAAGGTGCTCCTGAACAATTGGCATATTTGAAAGCCTCTTCTGATGCTCAAGCACTTGATACAGTCTATGAAGGATTGAATGTACTTGGCAAAGCAGCATGGACAATTAACAAGGACATTTTCAAAGTCATATTCCAGGTATGGAACACTGGCAACAAATTCCTGGAAATCCCTGAAGCTGTTGGAGATCTTGTCCTGCCTCCGGCTCCTCCTCGAAGTGCAGATCCTAGTGAACGTCGAGATTGGAAACGCATATGCCGTCAACTTCATAATGAGCACCAAGCAGCTTATTCTCAACGATGTGATGCTAACTACAAACTAGAAATCGCCCGAGCTTTACTTGGTGAACGTTTTTATTTCCCTCACAACTTGGATTTCAGAGGAAGAGCATATCCTTTATCTCCGCATCTTAATCATTTAGGCAATGACCTCTCTCGAGGATTGCTGACGTTCTGGGATGCTCGCGAACTAGGCAGTGATGGCCTTCGATGGCTTAAAATCCATACTGCCAATGTATTTGGGTATGACAAATATAGTTTCGAAGAGCGGGAGAATTTCATTGACCAAAACATTGCCCAAGTGTATGATTCCGCTGATAAACCTTTGGACGGAGATAAATGGTGGCAGCAAGCATCTGATCCTTGGCAGACTTTGGCTGCTTGCATGGAACTAAGCAAAGCCTTGAGATCTGTTGATCCGTTAAAATATAAATCGCGATTGGCAATTCATCAGGATGGCACATGTAATGGGCTTCAGCATTACGCAGCGTTAGGAGGTGATGTTGAAGGAGCTCGACAGGTCAATTTGGTGCCTGGAGAACGGCCCGCAGATGTTTATACCAAAGTTGTGGATATGGTTCGAGAGCTTGTGAAAAAGGACGCTGCCCAGGGCAATAAAATGGCTATTGCTGTTGTGGATAAGCTCAATCGTAAGGTCATTAAACAGACTGTCATGACTAATGTATACGGGGTGACGTTTGTTGGCGCAAGAGCGCAGATTGCCAGTCAGTTAAAGGATGTTTTGCAAGATGGGGAAGACCTTTATCAAATTTCCAGTTATGTGGCTCATAAAGTGTTTGCTTCTGTTCGTTCATTGTTCGAAGGAGCTCATCTAATTCAAGATTGGCTTGGAGAGTCCGCCAGGCGTATTTCGAGATCTGTTCGATTGGATATCGAGCGTCCCTCAGACAAAAATGGCAACAAGCCTGATTTCATGTCTTCTGTGATCTGGACAACCCCTCTAGGGCTTCCTATCGTCCAACCATATCGACAGGAGAAGAAGAAACAGATCGACACATGCCTTCAAAGTGTACTTATTGCTGATCCTTATGCTATGAAGGGAGTTAATGCTCGAAAGCAAAGAACTGCGTTCCCTCCTAACTATATCCATTCCTTGGATGCATCTCATATGCTTTTGTCTGCTGTAGAGTGCGGCAAACATAACATAACCTTTGCGGCAGTTCACGATTCTTACTGGACTCATGCTCGTGACGTCGATACCATGAACACTGTCATCCGAGACACTTTTATATCCTTACACGAGGTTGATTTGGTGTCTCAACTCAAAATGGAAATGGAGCAAAGGTACGCAGATATGCTCCTATTCACCGAAATTCCTAAAAGTTCTCCTCTAGCAGCCCTGATTATTCAAGCCCGTCAGGACTTGGCCCAACAATTACACGATTCCTCCGAATCTTCTGGGCGTACTAAATCGGTTCTAAGACTTTCCATGGAGGAAGAGATCAATTTAGAACGACAACGAAAGGAACTGTTACGATCCTCAGATCCTCATGAAGTGCATCAAGGTCAGCTAATGGTCACTCCTTTAAGCATTGTGGAGAAGCTTTCTGAACAAGAGTTGGAGAACTATATTAACCAAGTTTCTGATCCTGCCAAGACTCTTACCAAACTGCATCTATTACGAAAATCCACTGAACACGAAGGCACCGGTTCGGATAAATGGGACGCAATCGAAGAATCACTTGATTCGGAGCCTTTAGACGACCTAAGTACTAAATTGAAAGGATCAAAACATTCCCTAGGAATCTTTGTTCCTTTCAGTGTGCCTGAAGTACCTGCCAAAGGCGAGTTTGATGTCAGGCAGTTGAAGGAAAGTAAATATTTCTTTTCTTAATTGTATATACATATATCTAAATAATAGCATAGCCAGGGCGGTGTAAATAATATATTCATGAACATATGGCATAAGCCTGAGTGAAATTCAGAGCTTACTTTTTAGACATGGAGTCAGGGGTATTTGTCGAATTATGGAATGCTGGTCCTCGTCAGATACTTGCGAACTTCAGGTCATTTCAAAAAGTCTCTGATGGACTTGCAATATCAATTCCAGAGGTATGCAAGAAGATGAATTGAGCCTGGTATTCCAGCAGAAGTCAGTCATGACGAACCTACGACCTATTGCCAGTTAAGTAAGCTCTCGGAGCTTACAGCCCTTGACTTCCAGTAGGATAAAGTACATTGATCCACAATACTAAAGAATCTTTCCGTTTGACTCCATGGCCTCTATAAGTGGAGCTAAAGGCTCCATTTCTCTTCGTTCCAACAAATCAAACTCCTTTCCAAATGATATAAAATGAGCAAAAAAAGAATTCCAATGAGCCTCCATCGATAAATGAATGATCTTGTCAAAATGATTATGATAAATATGAGCGAATATTCTGAACATTTGCCGGCAAATGTTTTTCAGAACTCCAAGAAACTGAGGAGGAAAAGGAACTCCCTGCTTAGTTGGAAAAAGGTTTGTATCGTCGAATTTCGAGCCTATCCATGTCATTACATACTCGATATAAGTATTGGCTGGTAGTCGCACAGCCTTTTTAGTAGAGTCCAGCCATAAATAATCGATTCCAGGACCTGCATTCATGGTAGGACAAGCTTGAGGAGTGATGAATTCCGACAAAACTCCTACAAACTGGCCTAAATATTGATAAAATTCAAACACATTTAATACCATCCATTCGTTTAAATCCACATATTTCGGTAACTGGACAATAGTTTGAAAAGACCCTCGTACTAAAGCTGTTCGTACAAAAGGTTGGCATAAAAATAATGGAGGCTTCCCAACAGACTGAGAGCTGGCTTTAGAATTCCCATTAGTATGCTGATGCCCATTATTTGAATGAAAGCTCAGTTGAGAATTATTCCCACTGTGATTTGAATAATTGTCCAATCCATCTGCGGCACCCCCCGAGCTTTGATCGGAAATAGGAGCTAAAGGAGCGGCCTTATTTTTTTTTGACGACCGTCCAAACCCGCGGCTAAACATTAGCATGTAGACAATAAAGATTAAGTATCAAAAAAAAAAACAGGAAAAAAGAGGTTATCACAGACCAACAGCCATTAGACTATTGAACCTATCAGTGAAAGGGGCTATTATTTGCTCTTTCTTACCTGAACGAGTTGAAAAAAGACATTTAAACTAAGTTTTTTTTTCGTTCTGCCGTTTGGATCAGGGAGTCGATAGGGAGTCCACTAACCCCAATGCTAATAAATAAATGCAGTAGTAAATAACAAACTGTGAAAATCGGCCCCAAAAACACGCGCGTAGGGGGGTTGGAATATCACAGTAAATAGAAGCCCGGTCTATAATCTGCCCGCATTTGAGGTTTAAATTATCTTAAACGATACTATGCGGATAATGAACCTTGACAGTCAAAAAATTGGCTTTAAAATAGGTTTTAGATTGTAATTTGTATTTCTATGATCAAGATGTAAAAATATCCGTCAAATGTCGTAGTTAACGACTTGATATATTTTGGAGATTTGATCAAAGGCCGTTGTGCCTGCCGGAGGGACTTTAGCTGTCTATCCGGCTCTATATTTCCTACTAAAAGATACCGATAAAGTTTATGCGAATTTGTGGTCCGAACTTTATTAAAGTAATTGAAATGCTTGAAGCAACTCTTACGCTGTGATTATGATCTATCAGGGAAGCCTCAGCAGTATGTGGTATACAATTAACTGATTCTATTGATTCTGAATATCTTACAATTGTCGCATTTCGGTGGATTGTACTCTAGAATTTCTTGTCTATACCATGACACACAAAAAACCATTATTTTAAAATGCATTATCGCTTGTACTGCTTAGCTACGATGCATTTACTTCAACATATTGAATTGGAATCTGCTCTATACCTTTGAGCATATCGTTCTACAGGAATGCCAACGAGACGATACTCTGTTCTAAGGATGTGATTGTTACGTATGAGAGCTGACAGCCATCTGGCAAGTTCAGAACAGAACGAAATACCAGATCTATAATGTCCTTGCTAACCAGGGAGTCTAGAAGAAAACACTAAGATCTAACACTCACAATATATACAGAGCAGTTCAGCCGCGATTGCCATTGACACGATAATTCTACGGCAATAGTCCACGTTCGTTTATCGTGGATCTTCATGATTTATGCTTACTTAATTATCTTCTATCAAAGACCGCAGATTCGCCGATCACTTTATTTGGGCATTTTACAAATCAGGAGAGATTCGAAAGACCGAGCAAGATCCGAGGAGCTATGAGTGAATGAAAAGCTTAACCGAATAATTGCAATTGGCAGGAAAAATGAACCTGCGATGATGTTAACATCATTAATGATTATGATATCGACACAATTACCATTTTTGAAAGCTTTTTAAATTCACGTGAAAATGGGCAATGATGCCCGAAGAGTTTTATTGCGTGGGTTACTTAATTGGCTTTTGTACATATGAGAACGAGCGCAGATCTTGTTCCTGGGGAAAATGCAATAAATGGTCAAATAAGAGCCCCGAATAGCTATTAACTATTATTCGACTCAGAGTCATTCGTTGAATATTCTCACTGCTATTTTCTTAACTCTATCCTAGAAATGACTGTAATTGAACCATTTTGGACCCAGCCTTCACACCCAGATGTGCTAGTGGTAGATATTAAGCCTGGATCTTTCGCTTCCTCGGCGAAGGCTACAAGCAACTTTTCAAAGGGCTCAGTGTTGACGAAAATTACTTCTCATACAATTGCACCCGAGAAGGCATATTCGACCGTACAAGTGGCCAAGGACTCTCATATCGAACTCAATTCAGACTTATTGTATTGCAATCATTCATGCGACCCAAACGTAGTGTTTGATATGTCTAAATTTGAAGTCCGGGCTATAAAGGATATTTCCGTCGGAGATGATATTACTTTCTTCTATCCCAGCACTGAATGGAAAATGTCCCAGCCTTTTGATTGCCATTGTGGATCCAAGAAATGTTTAGGACGCATTTCCGGAGCAGCGGATATTCCCTTGGACAAACTTAAGAATTTTGAATTAAACCAACATATTGAAAAGCTATTAAACGACCGCAATGGATCCAATTGATTCCGATTTTTCAGCCCGATTTAAAAATTTCTCTAGAATTTTCAACAGTTATTTCCCGGGCTATTTTCGGCTTTTTCCTCCTTCATCTTTCATCTGTACAAAACCAAACCAAAAGCCCAATGAACGTTTGTCTTTTCCCATTCTATTCAACCAGCAAAACAAATTCCTTTTTTTTTATCTCCCTGTTCCTCCATTAGCATTCAACTGACTGTATTTAATACCATAAAAGATAGCCGATATATATATAAATATCTACTTTAAAATTAAAATGAAGTATATGGATGATCAATTGAGCGAATTAGACTATAAATTTTATGCACGCTTGAACTCTAGCTTTGCCGATATATCGGCTACCCAAGAGCTCTCGGGTCTCGTATCGGCAGCCTTATCAACAACCTAATAATAATCCAAATTCAATAGCTTTAAGTAGATCTAATCTCATTGTATCAAATCTATTTATCTAATGAGCGAATCTAAAATCCAACCTCTTATTTCCTTTATCCGATGTGGTTCTCAAGTAATGGATCTTTTCCTCTTTGGACCAAGAGCCCCACGTCTTTTCTCGCTGCCTGTTTCTCCAGACGTAATATCCCTTTGTGAACAGAATCACTGCAATAACCAGGATATTGATACCAAATAAAACGGCATTGCCTCGAAGATACTTTGGGGCATCGTCCTTTCTATAGATATTGGCAGCAATGACGTTTCCTGCTTGGCAAAACATATTATAAAGGGAGGCAGAGACGGTTCTCGATCTCACAGTATTGGAGTTTTTAGAACACCACCCAACAAGTAGAGCATGAATATAGGGATATCCTAATAGAAGCGTAAGAACAACATAAGTTCCCCAAACATCCACACCAGATCCAGGCCACCACCTCAGAACAGCCAGAAAAGGTACTAGCCACAAAGGCTGGATCAAAGACACAAAAGACCGCTCATTAACAACTTCACTGAACTTGGTTAGAATTAAGAGGAATATAATGTGAATAACATTATTGGGAATGGTGAGCAAATTGGTGTTGAAGGGATTGAATCCTAATTGCCGAAGTGTAAGAGTCAAATAGTTAGCTACAGGGGTAGCAGGAATATAAGCGAGAAGGCCAATGACATAAAGCGGCCATAAATCATAATCGCAAATAGAATACCACAATAATCTCGGGGTGATTGCCTGCCTATTGTGCATATCACCTTTGGAAGGATCATCTCTCAACACTCTGTTGACAACAATCTTAACCTCTCGATCTGTGAACCATCCATTAGGTCTGAACCAGGCTTTTGTGTGAACAGGAGAAGCAGGCATCATAAAGAATGATGTGATTCCAACTAGCAAAGTGAACAACCCTTCTATAAGGAACAGCCATCTCCAACCTGCCCATCCATTGACTCCTCTTAAACGCAACAATCCAAAGGCTAGAATAGACGTGATAATAGTGGTAAGACTTAACGAAGTCCAAAAGAAACTTAAGCGGACAGGTAATTCCTTTGAAGTATAGAAATATGACAACCAGAGAACAATATCGGGAATGAACCCTCCTTCAAGCAGTCCAAGAAGTGCTCTGGTTGCAAAGAAAGAGGATCGACCGGACAGTCCAGCCTGCGACATGGCCACAATTGACCATAAGGTGATCTGAGCCGGAATCCATCTATCAGGGCCTATTTTTTTTGAAACCAGTTGAGAAGGTAGTTCCGCGGCAAGGAAACTGACCAAAAAAATCGTGTTTCCATAATTGAAATCATTTGTAGTGAGTTTCAAATCATTCAACATGTTGTCAGAAAGAGCTTGAGAGATATTGCCTCGATCTATTTGCAATCCAATGAACATGACACAAGCCCACAAGGTTACTCTCCACTCAAGACGTCTTACAATCTTCTTTTCTTCCTCCGGAGTCCATTCAAATTTAGGATCAAAATGATGGCGACCTTCATAAGTGGACTTTTCATACACTTGACGGTAATGTTCAGCAATATCCGGGTCCAAAAACACATTGTGCTTTGTATCCTCATCCTC
This sequence comes from Middelhovenomyces tepae, assembly GCA_003708105.3. Lineage (NCBI taxonomy): Eukaryota > Fungi > Ascomycota > Dipodascomycetes > Dipodascales > Dipodascaceae > Middelhovenomyces > Middelhovenomyces tepae. The sequence continues at coordinate 77,261 of PPNF03000020.1, read as the reverse complement.
AAAGTTTTGAATGATCACTTGTCCATCTTCAGTGATGATGTTACCAGCCTTTGAAACGAAATCATGTTCATTAGCAACAACATCCTTTTCCAATTCCGACCCACTGCTAGAGTCCTCGACGCTTGTACGATCCTTTTCCGTCATGTTGAGATATTGCCAGCCAAGATAAAGGGAGCTCAGTACTGTTCAACCAGAAATTATACATCTTTATATAGTATTTTATTCAAATCCAAAGCAATCATTACAATAACCACTTGCCGAACAGAATTTTCAATTTGGTATAATATTTTCAAAGCCACCAGGGCAAGCCACTCAAGCCACATCATGGAATCCAAACCACGATTGTGCAATTAATTTTTTATATTCCACACAAAGGTCAGGCACAAATTGTTATCAGTCCGATTCGGCTTGATCGGAATAACCGCTAAATTGTGCCGAGCGGACGTACATGCTCTAACTACGGAGCAAGTCCCGTCTCTTTAACTCAACGTACGTTCATAATCGCAGCGAGTGCAAATATAGCAGGTAGAACGCTTCAACAGCATCGTTATATGATATAAACTGATACCAATTCTACTTGAACCATCATTCAAGGCCATTCTACTAAGGTTTGCTTATCTTACTCGAGGGGCACCAAGACATTGCTTGTGTGGCTCCTCACCTGCTGGCTGAATTGTTCATCATTGCGCCTTCTTCCGTCATTTTATTAGCGAAATTTAAATCGCATTCGCTACAAAAGATTACTTCATGTTGTGGCTGCAGGTTAGGGATCTAAGCACGTTATCTCGGATCTTGGCGTTGTGGCTTGAAACAAGACGAATTTAGCTTGAATTATTCAAGTCAAATTAAGAAATAAGGATTGATGTGGGGTTGAGATTGGTGATTCTTTGTGGCTTGCTCCTAACGGAGTAATAGCATTATTAAAGCCTTCAATTTTAAAGGCTGAATAATTCTGCAAAACCTATCAACACAATATTAATTGTTGAAAATTATTGAAAATAATAAAAGAATTTATTCGGGGATTGAGAGAGAAGTCTTTTTAATATCTAGAATGGTAGTTAAGAACAGATGATATTACTGGCATCTCAACAGCTTTTCCAATATCTAGATTCCCACCTAAATTCGAGATAGATAACCTGAAGCCACTCTGCCACTTCTGTTCCAGGAACTTCCAGCACAACTACTCAAGGCCCAATCTGCTTTGCGGCATGTTCAGTAACGTTAACAGATCAGCAATTTAAATTTAACAGCTAACAGTTATTGTATTAGGTCTTCTTCTATAGATAGTTAGAGGTGTCGAGTATCATGGTAATTCTCTCCTTAGAGGTAAGAGACTGTCGCTTGTGGCTGACAATAACTGTCCTTTATAGATAGACAGAAGATAGAAAAATTGCCATTTGAATGAAATTGTAATTGAAAATCTTGTAAATATTCAAATTCTTTTAACTAACAATCACTAACCCCATGCTCTATATACATTATATGGGTTTATAAAGTGACGGTGCTGCTGAAGTTGCCGATATAGTTACAAATATTATCGGGTACCACCAAGAACACCCAATTCTCCACCTTGAGAATTGTTTGCCTGCCAGATTTGGCCCTGAACGATTTATGTCAAGATAAGCCCAATATAACTGAATCTTTTGAACTTTATCCACGCCAAGTCTAGAGATGATTATATATTGCTGTTATTCCCTTTCTCAACTACGAGGCTCACTGGAATCAACTACACTACGCACGACTACAAGCATCTTATACTCAGAATCCGTTGTTATGAATTTTTACAGTTATACAATACCTCTTTATGATCGCGTGATAGGGATGAAATGCCAATTACAACTTGGCAGCAGCACTGGAGACAGTAGTGACCTTGTCGTACAACAAAAGAGTCAAAAAATCACTGAAAGATTCGTCAGTGATCTCGGGAAGCAAGAAATCACCAGCCTCCTTGAATTTGTTACCCCTAGGAGCAGTTGAAATAGCCTTGGCAACTTCATCGTTGAGAATCGAGGTGATGTAAGATTTGGTCACCTTCTTGCCTTCGACAGTGGTGACGCCATGCTTGCACCATTGGTTGAGTTGAGATCGGGAAACCTCGGCAGTGGCAGCATCTTCCATCAAAGAATTGATAGGAACACAGCCAATTCCTCTTAACCAAGCCTCCATATAACCAAGTCCAATGTACAGGTTCTTACGAATTCCAGACTCGCTTATTTTTCCTCCGGGAATATAAGGATTGATCAAATCACGAGCAGTCACATTGACTTCCTCTCTTCTACGGAAGATCTGGTTAGGAGTGGGCATATGCTTGTCAAACACATCACGAGCAATGACGGCTAAGTTGGGGTGAGCAACCCAGGTACCATCATGGCCGGCAGTGACTTCACGAAGCTTGTCCTTATAGACTCCCTCCATGGCGATTTTATTGGCAATGGGATCATCCTTGATAGGGATCTGAGCAGCCATACCTCCCATGGCATGAACACCCCGTCGATGACAGGTCTTGATAAGCAAGTTAACGTAGGCGCTCATGAAGGGGACAGTCATGGTGACGTCAGTTCTTTCAGGAAGAACGAATTCAGGATGGTTTCTCAATTTCTTGGCATAAGAGAAAATGTAATCCCATCGGCCACAGTTGAGACCAGAAGAATGCTCCTTGAGCTCATAGATGATCTCGTCCATTTCAAAGACTCCAAGGATGGTCTCAATCAAAACAGTAGCACGAATAGTTCCTCTTGGGATTCCGATCCAGTCTTGAGAAATCTTGAAGATATCGTTCCATAAACGGGCTTCGACATGAGATTCCATCTTGGGGAGATAGAAATAAGGACCATATCCTCGCTTGACAAGTTCCTTGGCATTGTGATAAAAGTAAAGACCGAAATCAAAGATTCCTCCAGAAATGGGAGCGCCATCTACTAGGAAATGGTTCTCTACAAGATGCCATCCTCTAGGGCGGACAATCAGAGTGGGTAAAGGCTTGTCAGTACGCAGATTGTAAGATTTCGAGCCTTGGACCAAGGAGATCTGTCTTCGCACAGCATCGTACAGATTCACTTGTCCATTGATGACATTGCTCCAAGTGGGGCATTGGGAGTCCTCAAAATCAGACATATAAGTAGCAACATCAGCGTTAAGAGCGTTGATGACCATCTTTCGGTCAGTAGGGCCGGTGATCTCTACTCTTCTATCCTCCAAGCCAGGGCCAGGAGCAGCACCTTGCCAGACAGGATCATCTCGAATGCCTTTTGTTTCAGGGAGGAAATCAGGAAGCTTTCCAGCATCGATTTCCTTTTGACGAACAACTCGCTTGGCTAACAACTCCTCACGTTTGGCATTGAAAGATCGATGTAAAGTGGCCAAGAATGCAACGGCGTCTTTAGTAAGGATCTTACGGGCGCTTTCAGGAATTGAAGCACGGACTTCTACACCAGGCAGGATTTTTTCAGTAGGAGCGACCATTTTATTATTGGCAAGGAACAATAACAAAGAACCTAAAGATAACAAGAATAATAATAGTCAGTTAAAAGGAAGCAAAAAAAAAAGGAGCCTGAAGAACCAATCAGAAGAAGAACAACAGGATTGGGGGAGGGAGGGCTTCCGATATTTATATAGTGAACAAAGGCAATTATAACCAAACGAGTAAGCTCGCCCTAAATCCCCGCAAAAACAATATAAATTGGATGAGGAACGGGTGATGAGGTTTCGGATTTCATTAGCTCAGCATATGCTGGTTTTGGCTGCTGCGATTATCTAACGGCAACAAAAGTATGATTCGGTAAATCTCAGGGATTCACGTCTGTGGTTGGTTGAATTTCACAAATAGTACAACTAAAAACAATTCAACGACTAAACAATCTAGAAATAACCTAAAAGTCCCTTGACAATCACTTGATATTGAATTTTATTCCTGACTTTTTGTCGTTGCTAAATTAATTGTTATGCTCGTGCCTCTAAGCTGATCCGCGCTGGTCCGACCTCGGCTTTCTTTTCAAGGGCTAAATTGAAATTGCACTGATCACAATTAAAACCAAGCGTGATTGACCCGATTTGTACCGGTTCGAACCGACCAATGTACTACAAGTCGCAACGTAAGATATTACTGGCTAAAGGTTACACGGGTCTGAAAGATATGATTTTAGCTACTGCAACTGTTTCATGTCTGAATATAGAAAAGATAGCATCTCGGCTTTAACCCGGGTCTTCATTTTTTATTTTTTTTGGGACATTTGATTGATTGCGTCCCTCAGGGTAAGCAAAGTTCATCATTGATCTGGGGTGAATATCGGCAGTTCTTAATGTTAGTATAAGCAAGTTGGATGAGACTGGATTACTGTAACAGCAATATGTAACCTAGCTAATAATTATCTTCAACATCATATCTACACGGTTCTTCTATACCTTATTCTTCCTCCTTCCATTCTAGTCTCGTACTCGATCTAACTTCATCTGACTCGTTGCTTTTTCTCGGCATGATTCGGCATTCTTCTCCTGCCTTTCGACCATTGGGACATATCTTTTGACAACCGGCTAATTCTCGGGGGGTCTATCAGCATGATAAGATCATCTCCGATAGTTCAGTAAGGAACTCCTAAGGAGTCCTAAAGACTTATTTCTGGTTAGATCACCGGGTTAATCGATCATAACTTAACAAAGAGTCATTCCAGACGCCCGAAAACCTTGTACTGCAAGTGAAGATATTCTTAATCAATTTAGTTTAACAATTGCTATCAAAGTTTGAAGTGAAATATCTTATTCAGTACTGCACATATTAGCTACGCGCTATACGCACACGACAGAGTGATAGAATAGCAGCCTGATCAATCTGTTACTAAACAATCAGTGTAGTGTAGCTCTGTAACTTGCAACTGCCAAACTTTGGCCTACCCCACTAAACGTGACAATTATCAATTCATCAATGATTACTCGGATCAATACTCATTAGAGACTCCTTAGAGACTCCTTTATGTGGTCTCTTTTAAGATAAACGCCTACTATTGGGCCTAAACCTTAAGCACGAATGTCACACGTCATTCAACTATTATTACTAGAATATGGAATCATTCATTGGAATGTTCTATAAGGTTTTCTATATGCACAAACCCCAGATTTGTAGATTTTATAGTTCAGTTAATTACGGATCGGTGAAATGCGGATTTTTATTGACGGGAACTTCCCGGACAATCGGATAACAGCCGACAGTACTTTACGAACCTGATAAGATGTAGGCTATAAACAGAGGATATTATACTGCTTCTCTGTTAGAGATATATTCTGAGCCTCCAATGGCTTGATTAACGTTAGGCAGTGCCGCAGTGTACAATTGCGAGCTTCTCTATGATCTTATCTATTGACTTGAGTCTCTAATTGGCCTTACTTAGGTCATGAAGTTTATCTGTTCTGTACTAAACTGCTAGCCCGATCTTAAATCACCTCGGAAATGATCACTGGGACTTTGCAGGAGGGTGATGATGAATTTCACCAATTAATTCACATTTATTAATTAACAAATATATTCACAATGGCTACACCAGCACAACGATGGACAAAAGGTGTCATCTATGGCTTAGGAGTATTTGGAGCTGGAGTCCTGTTGTTAAAATATTCAACTCCTACTGATGAGGAGCTTATAAATGTAAGTTTTCAAAACTTGAAGAGTCAATCAGATCAACAAATTAGTTGAAGCTGAAAGAGTCGAACCTGCTGGATCAATCTAGGAAGCTCAATTAATTCTTCTTTAACATAGCAATTATCTCCTGATCTAAAGAAAAAATATTATGAGGGATTGGCTAAACGTAAAAGTGAAAACCAGGAGTATTTACAAGATATGAGGGAAACCGCTCGATCGAACAATCCTATCTGGATGACGGGAAATATTCCTAACGGTCTTGTGGCCGGAGAAGATGGTTCAGGCCGTAGGTTGGATGATCCAGAAGTACGAAAAGAAATGAGAGCAAAAGATCTTTTGGAAGGCAAAGGACGAGATCGGTGGGCAGAAGAAGTTGCAGGAGTAAGAAGATTGGCCGAACAGCAAGAACGTGAGCGATTAAAGAGAATTGCAGTAGAGCTGGAGAAGCAAAAGTGATTTTTATGAAATAATTATAGCTTTTTGAATGTACATATAAACAGCAAAATTAACCTAGTTCCACTTAACTTCTGCCAACATGTGAGGAAAAATCACAACGATAGCAGTATAAATGACAGTGAAAATCTGGACCAAAGCCTGAGGAAAACCAAAAATTCCATGATCAAACAAGTTAGTCAATACTCCCCAAATAGCCACCATGAAGAAATGACAGACTAATGAAACAGGGTCAGGCTTTAAACCAGACAACAAGCTCACCGGCCCGTTGACACACTCTCCTCCTAGTCGGAAATATCTGAAGCAGCCCTTTTGTAGCACTAAAAGGTTAGGATCATAGCCAGCAGCAAATAATGCATAAAGAGACTGAGCAAGGATATTGACCACTGAACCTAAGGATTTACGCTTGAAGAAGAATTCATCGAGCTGAGCACGAACAGCTGTGGAATCCCCAAGATCTTTTACAGGCTCCAACATTTGAGACAATAACCAAGCATCATTCAAGGCAACAGTCATTCCTCCACCGGTCAAAGGATGCCTCATGTTCCATGAATCTCCTAAGAAAACAACACCATCCTGCTTTACTTTTGATGCTGATAAATGCTGATTTGGCATGGTTCGGAAACGGCCTGCATCAATGGCTTTTTCAAGTGAACTTTGAAGAGATTTAGGCACACTAAGCAATACATTGGCTTTTAAATGAGCAGCCATAGCGCCAGAACCTACTGAAGGAACATCCCCTTGAATATCGCATAGCATTCTCGTCTCATGAGTTCCGATTTGATACACGAGAATAGGAGCATGATTTCCCAAAATTACATGGCCATTATGAGGAGCAGGAAGGTCGGCATCTTCAAGAACAAGACCTACGAAATGTGAAGAAACTGTAACGGGTTTTGGAGAGAAATCTTTACGGAACTTGCTAAATGTTCCATCACATACAAAAGTCAAATGAGCAAAGAAACTTTGTACAGCTCCAGATTTCTCTACAGTTTTAACACCCAAAACCTTACCAGTATAAGGATTTGTAACAAGTTCAGTAACAGTAGCCTCAAGCATAGTGACATTTGGAGCCTTTCTGGCTTCTTGACGTAATTTCATTATAAATCGTCCATGATGGAAAGCACAACCTTTCTCTCTTGGCCTCTCATCCTTGTCAACTTTATCTCCTTCACTGCCTTCTATTATAGGATAGGGAATATTCACAGTTTCTCCGTTGTAAATGATATAATAACCATGAGTTTCCACTGCATCGATTCCTTCTACAGTATGTTCAAGACCTAGTTTTTTCAGAGATTTGATTCCCGCAGGTTGCATTAATTCTCCTACAATACGATCTGGTTCTCGGAGATCGCGCTCGATAATTAAGACTTTCCTGCCTTGGTTTCCAAAAGCAACAGCTAAAGCAGGACCTGCTACTCCAGCCCCGATTATAATAACGTCATATTCTTTAGAAGAAAGTGGTGAGGAAGAAACAGAAGTAGAAGTCATGATACGAGAGAGTATATTAGAATTAAGCCTTAGACAAAAGGAACAAACGATAAACAGCAGAGAATAAAAATTACAAAAATATTAAAAAAAATTACAATAACGTAATGATAGTAAAACAAACTAACGAACGAATGAAAAATCAACAACAATTAAGAGGTTTATAATATCAATAGCTTCTATTCGATCTTCTTATCGTCAGTAATATTTGCGCGTGGGATCTCCCACTGTATATATTTACACGATTCCTCCCAAAAACCTGATCTTAAAATCTGGATCTTATTTTTCCAGGGTAAGGATCGTTTGCCGATCGGGCGGTGTTTATTAAAAGACTTTCCTCGAGGAATTTCAAGTTTGGTGGAACCACATTTTAACCAAGATCTAGCATTAGGAATGGCTAACTAGGTACAAGACTATAGAATATCTTAAGGGGTAGCAACACTGAATGTCTAGAATCTAAAAGAATTGACTTGTTAGGTCCAAATAGGTGGACAGAGGAGGCATATGAGGCAGAAGATATGACATGATTGAGCCAAAAAACATCAGATTTTTGTGTCGAAGAAATGGTGTCATTTTTCAAATGTCAATGCGCGAATAATCGCAACAAATCAACACCATATTAAATAATGAACCTTTGTCATGACTAGTTTATTGTGCTGTACTTGCTCTTCCTTTGATATAAGTAGTAACTAATATATGATATAACGTTGCAATTGAATTGTACTGCACTATTGAGTTGTTGATTACAAGTGCAGCAGTTGTGAAAGAGTGACAGTTCTTAATTAGAAAGGATCTTCAACCGGATAATCTGCCCGGATTGGCTTTTAATATGTCAGTTATAGCCTGGCACTTTAACCTAGTCCGGGCTTGACTCCTTTTTATGTTTTCAACATGATCTCATTGAGACTTTCACATGCAAGCTTACTGCAATTGTTATATCTGCTATTATTGGTTAGACTTGACAATTGAGTCTCTTGACTCGAGGCAGGCCCAACGAATTGACTGAACAGGACGCAATGATATGAATGAATGAATGTACACTAATGTAATTAATCGTAGATACTAATATAATAACGGTTTCTTTTCACCGATATTATCAATATATGGCAAGATTGAGCTACCAATGCCAGTTCCACCAAGTTCAATAGGTTGTCCCGATTTTGCGTTTTGACGATAAATATAATTTTTAGTTGGTGCTGCCGATATTATCGGCGAAATCCGACTTCTCATCCTCTCTAACAAAAGTATAAAAAATCGTCAATTTGTGAAAACGAGCAAATTGTGCAAGTGGACGCAGATAATGATCAGATAACGCTAGAGTTCTAATCAATTAGAAAATGAATTATCACTTTATCAAGCTGATTTCCTAGTGCAGTTGAATTCAATGACTTCATCTTCGTTGATCTAATAGACAACGTCCAAACGATATCTTAATCCTTCACCTTTCTTCTAAATATTTTCTTGTCGGTGATATTGTTGTCATAAATAGTAGGGTTGTCTACGGTTATACGGATAGGCGGATACGAATAACTATATCGTCGTGCGGATACGATATAGCATGTCATTTTTTTCCCGACAATATAGTATCCGCACAAAATATTTTGACGATATCGTATCCGTAGACAGTCCTAGCAAATAGATCGTTTGTCTAATAGGACAAGATTTGTCAACAAAAGCTTGTTAACACTCTTGAATGAAGATTAACTGATAATGACGATTAATCTTAAAAGACAATCATCTCCTCATTATGTAGCATGTATCGTCACATCGTTGTTCATTGAGGTGATCTATCAATAAAGATTGAGGAGAAAGTTGACCAGACCACCCTGAAATTTCCACCTACTAGTTCTGTATGATTTCAATGTTTTGCCCAAGATTTCGTGAAGGATTCCGATTCATTGCCATAATTTGCTTTTTCAGATGTCCAAGGTATTTATCTGGTTTAAAGAAATAAGATTAAAAATCCTTCAATGCCAAGTATGCACACACGGAGTAAAGTAGATGTATTAAGACAGATTGAGTGCATGATGAGTCGGATGCGATACCAGAGAGATGGAACCGGTAATATGTATCGGCTACGGAAAACGGCTAGTAAATAGCATTTTCACTAAATACTGTGTGTAGCTCATGTCTTGAACTCTGGACTTGCAAAAGAAGCAAATCCTCGCTGCTGCAACCCAACAGAAAGAGGGGCTAGCCAGCCTTGCCAGTGGGGTTCAACGTTTCTGAAGTCGTTCACTTTCATACCAGTCAGTAGAGTTAAGCATTATGTGTCTAAACCAGTTAAGTTTCCAAAAAGTAGCTGTCCAATTGTCACTACTTCGTACTTTGACACTGTGGAATAAACTCAATAGCCCTAACACTTGATCGGAAAACCAGTCGGAGAATAAGAGGGGGAGTGGGGTAAAATATGACTGATGAAACTGCTACAACCTGCTTTTCAATCCAGTTCTAGATTGCCATCGGCTACTTGAGCCGTTCCTGCTGTCCAAAGATCAGCGAATAGCCGAATTCAACCGGACGATCTACCATCATCACCTGAACATTGCAGAGGAGTTAATTGAACAAAGCCAATAGTAACCAGAGACAATCGAGTGAGGGGACATCCATGACATGAACCTAGGATGAATGAGGAAACTGGCTAAAGAATATATCTAAATAGGACAAGCTCCAGATGCACTACTTCGGCTTCCGACGGCACTGACAAGAGAGCCAACAGCAGGATTACACTGCTGACGGTAATTGCTAACTATTGACATAGGCACAGGATTGTATAAGAATAAGATTTTTCAACCTTCGAAACAACGGAATCCAGCTGATCGAACCCCTCTTTTTTTGTCATACTGCTCAAAGTTCATAAACCTTCTCGAGAATCCACTAAAGTCCCTGCAACAGGAAGCTTCCAAAGCCATCATCAGGCGAAAAAGTAATCACAGAATCCTAATGCGTCAGAAGACAAATTAAATTAAAAGGGTTTTTTTGATTACCCCCATTTTTTTTACCTGTTTGTAGAAGGTCTCCGTAATCGGCGAGACCAGCCTTTTGTGAAGGGTCAGAGAAGAGGGGAAGATCTAAATGATTCAACTGCTCATTCAACTGTGATTGTAGTTGAAAAAGGCTTGTTCAATTTTTTTATATTCTTGCTGGATCTGAATATTTACAGTCATTCAATTAAGATTTAATGCTATTATTTTAAAAAAGTTTACAGGGTATATCATCCCTCTCATTCAGATCGCTTTTTAAATTCCCCTCATACCCCCACCGCCGTTTCACTCCCTGCATGCTTGGTATTGGACCAGCCGTATTAAGAAGTACTAAGATCGGGCCGATATTTCAGAAATTAAAAGCAATTTCTCCCACTGCACCACCTCCTCCTCGACATTTGCGTCTGTTTTAGAGCAACCTTAGCGACAGTGCTAAGAATTTGCAACAATTAATTAATAAAGTTAATTAATAGAGCAGTCAAAACTCAATAATAGCATTTTGTTTTTCTATCCATTTCTTTTTTGCAGAATTTTCTGGGGGAATTGTTGCCTAAAACTAACTAAATTCAATTGGACGCTATAGTCCGGGGTTTGCGACCTACTCCTGCGGCAAGTTCTGCCCCGCTCTTTTGACCAATTTGTTATGAGCTACAGTTAGCACATCCCCGCAATGGTAGACTGGCAATTTCCCTATATAAAATGGCCGTTCGGCTCGAGGGACATGCGATTTTACATAGGACTTAAAAGGTTCGAATTTTGATCTCCTTTTTTTGATACTCCTTAACTGATATTCTGACTATAGTCATTCCAATATGGAGGATAAACCTATAGCTTCTCAGCGCGAGGAGATTGAACTCCAAGCTGCTACAACTGAAGTAGGACTTGAGGCTGAAAAGGACCCTGACTATCAAGAGGCTTTGGACTATTTGACAATTGAATATACTCCAGAGCAGGAGAAGAAAGTTGTTCGTAAACTTGACCTTCATATCATGTCCTACATGTCAGCTTTATATCTTTTGGCCTTTCTTGATAGAGGAAATATCGGAAATGCCAATACTGCAGGAATGGCAGCCGATGTGGGGTTTTCCGACGCTAAATATCAATGGTTATTGACCATCTTTTACATCTCATATATTCTATTCCAATGGTTGATTCTGTGTTGGAAAATATTCCCTGTTCGCATTTATGTCCCCTGTGTCGTCATCTTATGGGGCATTGTTTCCACCTGTTTTGCTGCGGCTCAAAGCTGGTCTTCAATGATGGCCTTGCGATTCTTCCTGGGAGTCTTTGAGGCAGGTTTTGGTCCTGGAGTTCCATATTACCTTACCTTTTTCTATTATCGTCGAGAATTGGCTTGGAGAACTGGAATCTTCATGTCTGTATCGCCTTTTGCTTCAGCATTTTCTGGTGCTTTAGCCTATGGAATCACAAGTCATTATACTGCCATTGCTAGCTGGAGAGTCTTGTTTCTTGCTGAAGGACTTCCTACTATCGTAGTAGGAGCTATTGGATTCTATGCTATTCAATCAAGTGCAGCTACATGTAGATTCTTGACTGCTGAAGAGAAGCTCATTGCAACTGCACGAACTGTTCGACAACTTGGGCATGTCAAACGTGACCATAAATTAAATGCTCGTGAAATTTTACTGTCGATGATCGATGTGAAGAATTGGTGTCCTATGTTGATCTTCTTTTGCTTGAATGTATCGTTTTCTTCGCTTCCCGTTTACCTGCCTGCTATTCTTAAAGGTATGGGCTATACTTCGATTCAAGCTCAAGGACTTTCCGCACCTCCTTATTTGTTCACTACAATTCTTGTGTTGGTTTCTTCATGGTATTCGGATAAATTGAAGCAACGAGGATACTTTTTGATTGGATTATCTGCCCTTTCTGCTGCTGGATACTTGATCTTAGCTACTGTTCATGTCACTGGAGTTAAATATTTTGCAACCTTTATCTGTGCTGGAGGTGTATTCCCTTGTATCGCACTTCTATTGGCTTGGCTCGGTAATAACCAGGGTACTGATACCAAGAAAGGTGTTGGCTTTGTCTTGCTACAAGCTGTTGGTCAATGTGGTCCACTTCTTGGAACCAGACTGTTCCCTGCTAGTGATGCTCCTTATTATCGAAGAGGATTTTTCGCTAGTTTCGGCTGCATGTGTGGAGCCTGTGGTTTGGCCATCTTCTTGAGAATCTACCTGATGTACGAGAACAAGAAGTTAGAAGATAAGCATGGCCCTGTTCCTGATGATTTGGATCAGACCGAACATGCTGTAGGAATGGAGCAAGATCATAGTCCCTACTTTAGATATATTTTGTAGTTAGTTAGAGATCAACTGGTGTATTTGCGCAATTGGCCAAGATATTAAACATACTAAGGATCTTGAATTGCTAGAATTATACAAGGAACGAGGATATAATTGGATTCTACACTATATGACATAGCGAATAGTATCGGCTATAATTTTCTTATCCGTTATCCCAACTTGCTATTCAAGCTGTTCAGGATGATATCGGCGAGAAGTACAACCCTCTAGAATATTGCATCGACCATAAAATATCGGCTGTCGTGAACAGTTCTAGTTATTCGCCATTTATTTGCAATTCCAAATCTCAACTATCGATAGTTATCGCGTAAAAGTTAACAGATGAAACAGTTTCAATTTATGATCTCGCTCATTAGACGTCCCCATGACAACGTAATCCGCTCTCAACCTTTAATTTGCTCGACCCTAAATCTATCCAGTCGTTAACAGCTTCTACTAGCATTTTGCTCAGATAATTTATATCTAGAATGGATCACGGACATAAAGGAATGGACGGGCCAATGTGCTCGATGAACGTAAGCTCAAGCTATGAAGTTTATGAATCTTCGCGTCTAACTAGATGCTGTTCACTTGGGATACTACGGACCTCTGTGTGGTGTTTAAATGGTGGCATGTTGGCAGCACAACTAGTCTATGGACTACTATGCTGGTCATTGTAGCATTGGGCGCTGGCTATGAGTATATCCGATCTCTTTCACGCTTCGTGGAAACTGCAGCATTGTCAAGTAAGTCAAAAGTAGGAGTCCCTGTTCTAACCAGCTACGAACCAACCTACCATATCTACTAAAGGCAAGGCTCTTCGGTCTGCTTTGTACGCGTTCCAAGTAGGATATTCGTTCTTCTTGATGCTGATTTTTATGACATATAATGTAAGTGAACACTTGGAACGTGTCGATTTGACCGATTCTAACTCAGGGATGGGCAATGGTTGCAGTAGTTGTCGGGGCCTTCCTAGGCTTTTATATCTGGGGAGATCCTAGCAATGTTCGAAGAGGAATGTCTTGCCATTGATATCATAAAGGTACTAATATGTTAATTTAGGCGCAATTAAATTATGAAGATATGACATGAATTTACCAATAAGTTATCACCCAGCCCTCAGCGTTCTTAATATAAAATATACATATATACGGTAGCAAGTCTATCTGCTTCATAACTACGGCATATGGCTACAGTTTTGATAAAAAAAATCTCCTGAGGGTGAATCGAACACCCGATCTCAAGATTACAATGTACCATTACAGTCTCGCGCCTTAGCCAACTGGGCCATCAGGAGCAATTCTTGACCCAAAATATTTTAGCATTGTGTTCAGCGCTTCAAAAGTATCTTCCGGGTGATTGAACCTGCTATATTCAGTAAACAATTAATTGCTTTTTCTCAGGGACAATTGATTTTATTGTCTTCGACGATCGACCATCCGACCGATTAAGAAGGCCGATGGAAGTTTAAGACTTGAAGCCGAAGTTTCAGAGCTCTGCAAGTAAGACCTTAACTGAATAAAAAGACTACTAAAACATTAAATGGTGTGTGATTTGCTATCTTGCCGATATTCTCCGTCCAAGTGGTTCAGGCATATTTTAGGTATAAAGGATTGAATATCAAACGGTTATGAGCCCTGCGTTTTCGTCGATAAAGGTTTAAAAATAAGATCTTTTATAAGTCCAATACGGTCTGTGAGTTATTTATAAAGCGTGTGCATCGATTCAGACAAACGTCTGAAAAATAGATAATTATATAAATGATTCAATGAATCTTTAATTGTTCTTACAAGTCCACAGCAAATGCTGTCGACATAATGTCCTAGAAAGGAGTTCCATTTTTTACAGGTTATCATTTAATGTAGCCGGTATGGCCCAAGATAACAGTCCAATAATCATAAGCAGCTTCGTTCAAAGGTTTGTTGTGCTGGACAACGGCCCGATACTCCTGTTCAACTGTTTTATAGGGATATTTCGGGTCCAAGGAGAAAAACAGTTCGGCAAGTTCAATATTTTTGCTGACAAAAGTGGTTCGATAGTCCTGATCTTGTAGTGCAGATTTAATAGCAGCAAACGACTGGGATATTTTCAAAGTATCACCTCCAGAAACAGAATCAAAGGAGCTGTCTAAAATATTGGCGACTCGCTCCAGAGAATCCCATGCATCAACTGATACGTCAAAGACTGATCCTGGCAGCGCCGTCAGCACATAAAACAGCAGGATAAGGCAGGCATCTTCTACAAGAATGGAGGAATACCAATTGCCTTGGTATCGCTGTAGTCGGTTATATCCATTGACATGAGTAGTAATAGCTTCTACTGCAGCATATACGCAATCTGCGCACCCAAGCTTCAAAGCTGCCATGTCTTTGGTGGAAAGTTTTACGACTCCACTTGATCTGACAAAAGCTGCGCCGATCAGAAATGGTAAATATAATTTAAGTCGAGCTTCACATACCAACATATGAAGCCAATACCATTCCCAGCATTGCCGTTCAGAGATGTTTGGAAATAATGAGACTTTCTGGGTTCTTAAATAAGGTAACGATGAAGCCAGAGCCTTTTCCATCCCGGAAGTGGTTTCTTGTATTGATGAGTATAAAGGATGCATTGTTTTCAAGGAATTGTCATCAATTGCCATGATCTTAAGCCTTATATCTGTTGCAAGGGATAAGATTTGAATGCGGATTCTTAAATGTTCAGAACCACTTGTCGAAGAGTTCTTGAAACTATCTTCAAACGCTGGTCCATAAGGTTGAGGGGGCACTACTTCAGGTCCTATATGACTAGGACGAGTGCTAATAAAACTGAAGAATTTATCCCAAGTCCACATACAAAGCCATACGCGATGGATTTCATTAGTGTCTGAATTGTTACTATCGACAGCTAGAGAGGGGTCAAAGGAATGGAATCCTAAATCAATAATCTTTCTCAGCATTGGTTCAATGCATAGATAGGCTTCGTCGACCTCTCCTTGACAGACCTTGTAAATGCTGGTTAAAAAGGTATATTGAATGACCGAGAAAGATGTCAGATTTAGAAAGTCCTGCATTAGGATTTTGGATTTACGATAATACTCATGAGCCCATTCTTGACACCCTACGCCGGCAAAAGTAGTTGTAGAAGGAGAACCTTTACAGCCTAAAGCAACAAGGAGATAGATGACTCCGAGATCTACTTTGTCAATAGAATAGATCATTCCATAGTCCATTGCTCTCCATACTGATTTGGCCTTTCGACACCATATATCGGGATCCACCATTGGAACAAAGGGGTTAAAAGACCTTAAATAACAATCGATACTTTGAAGCATTTGCTCCTCAGTAAGATGGGCATCTTTAATAGATATTGAACTTGAAAATGATGGCATAGGCTCAATGCTTAACGGTACGCGATGCCAAGAAGGTAGCTGTTGAAAGCAATATTGGATCTTGTCAGTTAAAGCACGAATAGGAGGGGTCACAACACCATCATCTGCAAGATTTATCGAGTTCTTGGAGCTCGATTCCACTGGGCCATCTGTTGCTGATATACTAGAATTCGAGGTAGTAGAAGCCGTACTTGTAGAAATAGTTGGTGTTATTGGGGTTGAGAGTGAATTGAATTCGGCTTGACTTTGATTTTGACTTTGACGTTTCTTACGACCGGTATCTAAAGGATTATGAATAATTTTTATAGGGAAACCCTTTCGTGCTCGATAATGTTCCCTGTAATTGCATGTTTCTTTGAACCGTTTACATTCATCACAAACCTCTCCTCCAGAGCATTTGACCTTTCGGCGTCGGCAACTCTCACAAGCTCTTGACGTTCGAACTTTTTTAGAAGACGAAGGATCCATTGGCAGGAGTTAGAATGGGTCCTTGTAAAGATTCGTCTCAATTCTCGGCTAAAAAGAGTTGTTGGGTAAATGAATTGGGTCGATCTTGGGCCTCGGTTGCGGTCAGCTCATTCTTATGACAAAATATCCAAATTCCACGCATTCTGAAGCATTTAATTGCCCATGATATATCGTTTCGCCTAAGTTTGCATCAATTATCGCCTTACCGAAGTTTTTCTTCTATGCTTGGGAAATGCTAAAAACTCAAAAGTGGAATGCGGAGAAATTATACTTTGAAAAATCCCAGCCAAGCGGTCACGTGCAGAAATCCTTTGTTATGTTCAAGGGGGGGGGCAGAAACTTAGAAAGACAGGGTAGAGATCACTCAACAAGGGCTATTTTACGATAAAAGGACTTAAAATATAAATGATAAAAAAATACAAAGGAAATATCTTTTTGCAAAAACTTTTTAAATAAAGTGTTGAAGAGTTGAAGAGTTAATATATAGTGAATTATTTATTTATATTCATTGTTACAATTGTTGAATATCTTGCTTCCTGTATCTTAACAATTGATGTTCGTAATGCTGTTTATGGTTAAAACGAAAAATAGTGGCACATGCTTGTACGGTAAAAAATTGCCAAACTTGCTAACGATAAGCGTCCCCTTTCGCGGCTGACTTGCCTAGATGGGATTCAGGAGTTTGGACGATTCCCACATCTCGGAGCCGAGGGATGGCAGTTGTGGGGGACAAATTGGATTATTCATTCGTATATTATTCTTTAGTATGATTGTAACCGAGTTTTTAGTTGAGTTGATGCCGACTTGACTTGTCGGTTGTCGGTTGGCTTGTAGAGTTGAGGAAGTGATTTGCAATATTTTAGTCTTGGCTATTGCAGATCTTGCCTATAGAGTTACCGACAAAGGAGCAAGCAGGGAGCTTCATAGCATCGATATTTTATCGGTAAGACCTTCTCAGTTTTCTAATCCGTAGTTATAGCTAATGTTCATCAATAAATCAGTGCATTGAACGCCTTTAGATCTAAGACTCTACTGAAAGGCTTGCTCAAGTAATGGAATTCTGAGCTAGAGGTAACTGTTAACACATTTATTACCTATAAACAGCTACTTGCTGATTTAGCTCCTTTGTAGCTCACTGGATATGAGAATTCAGGAATTCCTTATTCGTTCACATTTAACTGGACAATGTGTCTACATAAATCTAAATCGCTGGTAATATCGTAGTCGTTCTTTCGCTTGATCCAACTCTGAATCTGACCATTTCGCAGTATTGGATCAAACCATTCCACTGTCGGCAACACCTTACACTCTTGATAGGTGACTAGCTGGTTTATAACGCTAGCGTCCGGGGCTAGAATTATCGTATTGTTACAATCAAGACTCAGAAATTAGACTATCGGAATCATCTGGAGTGTTCTAGTCTCTTAATCAGTGACATCATTGAATTAAGCTGTCCGATCCACCTGATACAAGCTGTTTGAGTGCCGTTTATATAGCCAGGAAAGCCTGTTGAATTGCAGATTTCCTACAATCAAGTCATAATTCTATAGTTACGACCTACTAAGTTCAGTTTTGTAATAAATATCTAGATGCATAATATTTTAGGTTGGGTCAAGACTTGGAAGGACCGTCATTAACAGACAGCATGGTAAGTGGCTTCAAAATATCATCTTTGGATGTTGTCCTTGACAAGGAAGAGCCGGATAACGGGGTCCTTTGAGCAAGTCTAGCATTCTCAGGGGATTGAGAGAAAGCTCCATCCATAGCCGAACCCTCTATCAATTTGCTGATCACTTTATTGCTTTCGACGCCTGAATTTCCCAGTCGTCGGAGGTTGATGTTGGATTTGACTACAGGAAGCAAATCTGTTTCATCTTGAATATCTTGCTTTTGAGTCAAGAATGGATGACTTAACGCCTGTTCAGCCGTGATGCGTTTAGCAGGATCTACTTGTAAACAGAGTCCAATGAAATCTCGAGCTTCTTCAGACACATCACGCCAATATTCTTCAGGTTCAAAGGCATATTGGCCTGATAAAATGGCTTTCATTTCCTCAGCACTTGTATCTCGTTCAAAAGGAGGTTCTCCACTTAATAAAAAGTACGTGATTACTCCTATTGCCCAGACATCTACCGGTTTTCCATGTCCACCTTTACCAAAGATCTCCGGCGCCATATATCCAGGGGTCCCGCATGTAGTCGTCAACATAGTGAACTTCTCCTCGTCTATAATCCTGGAAAGTCCGAAATCGGCAATCAGAAGCTCCGAATTTTCCGCAGTGCTCTTGAAGAGCAAATTTTCAGGTTTAAGGTCCCGATGTACGATTCCATGTTTATGCAAATACGCCACTCCGGATACAATAGATTTGACCATTTCCACTGCGTCTGATTCATAGAATGAGCCTTTATTGTAAATCCGTTCAAAAAGCTCTCCTCCTCTAGCCAGATCAGTCACCAAATATACTAGTTAGCACAAGGCGTGTAATCATCTCTCTTTTCTGCTTACAATTATTGACGGTCTCGAAATAATCGACCAAAGTCAGGATATTCTTGTGTCCTTGACTGAGTCTTTTCAATACCACGATTTCATTCCGCACCATATGCTCTCGGCCAGACATGAGCCTTTTGTTGATAACTTTTGCCGCATAATATTGTCCTGTTTGAATGTGCACAGCTTCTTTGACTACTGAATAAGTTCCTTGACCCAAGGTTTTGCCCTGATTAGCCAAAAGATCAAAGTATCTGAACAACTTACCGTTCTATACTGGCATGGCAAAGGCTGTGGCCTTGGACTACTGCCGTTCTGTGTCATTTTTATTTTTAACGCCGATTATCCTGAAAGTATCTTCTGCTGCGCGGAAATGACAAATATCCAAATCTCCCAACTGCATGAATTGGGACTGGCCTATGTTTCCAACGGTTGTGCTCCCAGGCAGGCGGCTCAGGGGTAAGGCCAATTTGGAGTTGTGAATTATGTCTAATTATTCTGATTCTGTGCTATGTTTACTGCGTATGGGTATATTAACGAATGAACAATGAGCTGAAGTTTTAGTTCATTTTGAAAGGCTACTGGATAAGCTTTTGTTTCAAGTGTATTATGTAATGTATACGATCAGTTGGTTGAATTTAGAATTATCCAGGACGATCTGAAGATCGTTTAGACATTATATCGTTGGTGCGCCGTGTCGGTACCGTACGGGACGATTCTGAAATTCCTCTGAATCACTTTCTACGAACCAACATGTACATTAAACAGTGATGAATTTAATGTAGATAGGATATTTGTAGTAGATATTTTATCCAACCAAAACAGAGGTATAATAGTAAGACTAGTGGTATCAGCCATATCATTTGAGGCTGAAATAGGCTTCACAATGAGTTTAACTTGTACTACTTAACGCAGTGAATGATTTTATTTTACAACCAAGTCACGCTTTGCCATATGGGCTTGAAAGTATCATTATTCTATAATCCGAGATTCATACTCTCAAATCATTTCACTTGCAAGAATGGACTATTTAAAGATTATTCTATTTGTACATTTTTGACGTCAAATCAAAAATTTGGCAATACTTGTAACCTCAGATTGCTGGATGAGAACCTTACCGGTGCCCAAGTTTTCAAGAACATCCAAGTAATACTTAAAACAAATTGGTCAATCAGCTCTTGCCAATAAAGACCGTGATATTTAAATATTCTTTGTTAAACGGGTACATTTTAAATGGAAAATCGTTGAAAACTGCAATTTCCTTATTGGCACTAGTTTGAATGCGGGACTGCTTCCCCGGCGTTTTGGATGTATTAGGAAGGGATCGGCGAGCCTAAATCTGCTGATTGACTCACTAGTAACAACGTTTTTAAGCGCGCTAATGCCGCGAGTCATCTTGACACAATATCGTTTTTCTATTCTTACATCATATACAGTGATATGAGCACGACTGTTATTGAGGCTGCAATTGACAACTTGCGAGATTTCAATGAGACTCGAACCAGTCTTGAGGCCGTTCAATATGATATACCTTTAGAGGTTTTTGCCGGGGATCTCGGGGTTGCTGAGAATGACGAGGTTGAAGATGATAAAGATATAGAGCAAACAACACTTGGGGACTCCACTTCGTACAATTGGAGGCCTCATAGTTCATCTGTATATATACGAGATGTAGTAAACCCTCTTGAGCCCGAAGAATCTAGGAGTTTGATGGCTGGACTGGATGAAGATCAAAGTTATCCTGAAGGAGGCTTACAGGCTTGGTTGGTAGTTTTAGGGTCATTTTTAGGCCTTACTGCGGTATTTGGGATGTTTAATTCTATTGGAGCAGTACAAGCTTATGTTGAACATAATCAATTGGCTAATTATTCCACATCTCAAGTCTCATGGATCTTCTCAGTCTACGTGTTTCTTTCCTATATGCTTTCTGTTCAAGTTGGCCCTTTATTCGATGCATTCGGGCCTAAATATTTATGCATTCTAGGCACAGTAATCCATGTAGGATGCCTTATGATGGTCAGTATCTGTACGAAATACTACCAGTTTTTACTTGCTTTTGGAGTAGGTTGTGGAATCGGATCCAGTATGTTAATGACCCCTTTGGTGGCTATAGTAGGCCATTGGTTTAGTCGAAAGAGAGGAACTGCCACAGGGTTGGCTACAGTAGGAGGATCTTTAGGAGGTTTAGTTTTTCCTTTGATGTTACGATCATTGTATGGATCGATGGGATTCGGTTGGGCTATTCGTATTGTAGCATTTGTAAGTTTGGCAGTACTGACATTGTCTATAATATTGATCAAACCTCGACTTCCGGCTATTGATTTGGCAAATATCAAGCCAAAAGACATGGTGGATTTCTCAGCCTTTAAAGAAAAGAGGTTCACGTTTCTAACTATCGCTGTTACTCTGGCCGATATGGCTTTAAGCACTTCGCTTGCCTATATAACTTCATATGCACTGGATAATGGCATGTCGGAAACAAGTGCTTATACCGTTCTAACGGTGATCAACGGAGCAGGGATCTTTGGCAGGTGGATCTCTGGGCTTATCGCCGACCGATTTGGAAGATTTAATACCATGATAGGCTTTCTAACACTGTGCTGTATGACTATTCTCGTCATCTGGCTGCCATTTGGAACCAATGAAGTTGCACTGTTCATATTCGCTACTCTCTATGGGTTTATCTCCGCTACTGTGCTGTCTCTTATTCCTGTTTGCTGTGGCCAGATTTCTAGAACAAAGGACTACGGCAAAAGATACGGCACCATGTATTTTGTAGTTTCATTTGGAATTTTGATAGGTCTTCCAATAGCTGGAGCCTTGATCCAAAGCCACAATTATAACTATCTAGTTGCATTTGTTGGTGCAATGTATGGGTTAAGTGCGATCTTTTTTCTAGCTTCTCGCTGGGTCTATGTTGGACTTAACTGGGTCCGTGTATAGTGAAAGTGGATGGATAGTTCGATTGGATGGATAGTTCGATATGTCAGGACTGTGTACCTCCATCGCACGGATGAGCGGCTCCGATATACGAGAAATCTAGTACGATTGACACAATAAGATTGAACGCAACTGAGTTGTTTATCCATGACCGATATCAGTGAGTTGAGTAGTTTTATTCTAGCTACGAAACATATCGGCGAGATTGGGGATGTATTTGAATCGGTTAATCTGGGAGCATATCCGTCTTTAATATAGCGTTGTATTTAATATAGCGTTGAATACTATCGGTTATATTATAAACAGCACCTAATGACTATTTAATATATATATATATATATATAATAATACTTGACTTAATGAGTTCTAGCTTAATCAACTTCACTGCCGAATGATCACTGATCAGTCCTTCTCACCGATATCGGATAATGCTCTGCGTTCTGACGGCTAATATGAACAATCTTAAAATCTATCTTATCTAACTTTACGATACAAAGCTCAGTACAAGCTCAGTACAAACAGTACAAACAGTACAAACTTAGAACAAGCTCAGTACAAAAGTCGGTCGGAAGCCGAATGGTTATTTGCGGTACAGACAGAACTGGGAGCTTAGCACCGTTCTGAGTCACTGTATGTGGCTGTCCCAACCTAATCAGCAACTCGTTCTAGTCAATAACTACTTGTCTGTAAGTGGGTATTTATCTCTTCCTCCTCTAAACACCTCCACGATTAACACTTCAACTGCATTCGTCAATACGAAACTCGTTTGATTGATTCAGGATCGACTCTCCACGCTTGTCGAATCTTGTATTTTGCTATATAACTTATTTGCTTAGCTACTAATGGGACAGGCGCCTTCTACCGCCAACACCAACGCTTCCCACCCTCTAATGCCTCAGCAAAGCCCTCTCAGCCCGCAGTCCGCGTCGTCACAACATCACAGCAGCCATGATGATGCAGACTTATTAGGCTCATCTAGATCTCAAACAGATGCGGCTATTCTGCTGTCGGATTTACTAGGAGCTTCTTCTTCACGTCCGGCTGAGCCACTTGATCACGAGATTGACTCAGACGACCAAGTAACTCTCAGTGGCTCTCTAGCCCCTATTAGTTCTAATGTCACAGTTAATGACGGCATGGCAACTCCTCGTAATCGAAATATGTTTCCTAGTCTAAGCAGTTTGCGATTACGGCATGGTTCCCCAGTACCAACCTCAGATCAGTTTGCTGCG
Source organism: Middelhovenomyces tepae (assembly GCA_003708105.3). Lineage (NCBI taxonomy): Eukaryota > Fungi > Ascomycota > Dipodascomycetes > Dipodascales > Dipodascaceae > Middelhovenomyces > Middelhovenomyces tepae. The sequence goes on along the minus strand of PPNF03000020.1, from coordinate 53,904 downwards.
ACCGCATCCCGGAGGCGCCGGAGGTCTACGGACGACTCGTCGAGTTCCGCTTCTGCCGTCCGACCGATGCCAAAGCGAAGAACAGCGTTTTCCACCTCATCTCTGAGGCAACGACTATCACAAATGGGCTCTTCGGTGATTTCGTCGTTAAGGCCGAATAGGCAATCGTCAAGGGCAAGCTCGACAACAGAGCCGGAAACGGGGCCTACCGTAGTGGAGACCTCTACCACAGCATTTAGCGCCAACAGTACACCCTCTTGGCCTTCAGCCCAAGACTCAGCCCCATCTACTGCCACATCCACATCAACATCAACATCTACCTCCGCCACTCCCTTCCTAAATAGGGATCCTTCCACATCTTCAGAAAGCTGGAGTCAGTCAAGATTAAGCCAGCGACTGTCGCGGCATCGGCTTATGGTCAACCGGAGGAACCGCAACTCGATACTGTCTGGAAATGTCCGGAGCAGTATGAGAAATAGCACGTTCCCCACTCTCGACCCTCTTAATAGCGACTCCGAGTTCCGCCGCTCTCTCGGCTCTAATAACAGTAGTAACACCAGTATAGAATCGCCACGAGAGAACCAGGCGTCAATGCTGGCAAGGCTGCTTACTATCGCAGCCACGGCCACAGCCACTTCGTTAGTAGGCTCGAGCCGCAGCTCGAGCGGTGTAGCATATCGCGGCTCTTCTCCTTCAGATGGAGCTGCAGCCGATAATAGTTTTGACGGATTTATAGCAGGACTAAGAAGCGGATTATTAGCTAGTGAACTAGCGAGCCCATCGGATGGAAACAATGCGCGAAGAACACTGAACTTCTTCCGCATGTTCCGCTTTTCTCCGTCGGAAACAACTACTAGGACATCCGTAGCAGGCCACGTTCCTGTGCTTATTGTCGGAGTTAGAGCAGTGGAGTTTAACGAGGAAATGGACACTGCAGCCCCCCCACATTCCGGAGCAGGAGCAGACTTCCCGTTCTTTGACGCACTTTCCTCTAGATCCATTAGAATGAATAATCCGCGTGCGACGACATCAACAGAGCCAACGGTTCCCCCTATCGAAGACGACCACGAATCGTATACCCATCGCACCCGAGATAATGAAGACTCGCGAATAACTAGAACCACACTGGACCTCGACCAAGAGTCTTCCATTCTCGATTATATTCGAGATGTAACCGACACTCATGATGAAGAATCTCCCATGGACATTTCCTCGGCACACTCGCCGCGTGAACTCACCTCTAGAGCATCCTCCGACTCCTCCACCTCCTCAGCTTCTTCTGAAGCACCTCCTAGAAGAGACCAGAGCCAGTCGTGGATCGTATATGTATTTGGAGGCTCGTACCCCGAGAACCATCCTATTCTACTGGCCCCATCGTTATTTACTGACGATCCATCCTATGAGGATCTGCTGATCCTTGAAACGTTCCTTGGACAGGCAAAGCCACCAGTAGCCACCAAAGAAGAGGTCGACAAGTCCGGAGGGGTGATTACTGTAGGTTCGCCATCGTCAGATGGGACATTAATCTCTGCCGAAGAGCGCTGCCTTGTCTGCCTGAGTAATTATGAGTTGGAAGAGCCTTGCCGCAAGCTGTCAAAGTGTGGGCATGTTTTTCATAGAGACTGCATTGACCAGTGGTTAACCAAGGGCCGTAATTCTTGCCCGTTATGCCGCGGCGAAGGTGTTGAGCCAGTCGCCGCTCGTGCATGACGGGTCTGTAGATGACTTTTTATTCTCCGTATTTTAATGACAGAATTGCACTGATTGTAAACTGCAGGTTGTAAACTGCATAGGATATGAATAGCGGATAAATATCGGCTCATTCATCTCGGAGCGGTTGGAAGTCAATTGTATCACACAATTATATCAAACAACTATAATGTAGGCGTATTTGCAGCCGATTCCAATAAAATCTAACTAACTAATTGTTCATGTAGCTGCCGATAGGAACCCTATGATATCGGTGAGGTCTAAGGAGGGCGAATAATATTGAGGACATTCGATTCACGATAAATTGAGAGATCACCAATAGTAAAGCTACAGCCGCCTCGCAGATGAGATATGGTTGATACATTTTCACCTGTGAATTTCACTAATGAAATAGCCGATAAAATCCCTGTCCTTTCGCCGATATTTTACTTGCTATCTCCCGATATCGTATCGGCAACATCCAGTCATTCCTGTCACATTGTAACAGCTATTTATCTCAATAAACTTCTGATCTAAAGACCGAATTATCAATACGACTTCATACAAAAAGCCATTTATATTCGATTAATCGGACTAACTCCGGTAACATCTTTTATACGGACTGTTGACTACTGCTCAGCACTGTTCTATCCATCTCTGTTCTACTGCAGCACCTAACATCCTGTTCTGTCAACTTCAAATTTGTCCCAACGTTTGATCCGCCAAACAACGCGAACAAGAATATTATTTACGAACATCACAGTTCATGGTCATAATTCACGTTTAACCGCCGCATTATTAACTGCGTATTGATATTTGACCGTGTACTGACATCGTCAACGAACTCTTACAGCCTCATGGCCCAATACAACTTTGGGTCTCTTCCAAAAGAGCCTTCGTCTGACCCGCATACACCAAGCGTTTTGGAACAAGGTCAGAGGAGTAGCCAGAGGAGTAGCCAGCGGAGTAGCGGTAACCATAGTTCCAGTGGACGCATCCGGGAGCAACAAACTCCTGTCCGTTCTGGCCAAGTAACGTGGGAGATCTCGCCTGCCCCCGTTCAAGCCAACCCCTCGTCTTCTCCCCCCGTTCAAGCAGCTTTACCTGTCAACAACCGTGATCCTGTCACTGATCTGCTGCATAAATATCGTCCTGCAAAATCGCCACCTCCAACATGGCCTTTAGACGCTGAAAACTCTAACAAACGGATGAAGCGCACCGGATCGCTTCAAGAGCATCCTCGTACAGCTCCAGCGTTTCCTTCTACTGGCCAGTACTCTCATAAATCATGTTATTCACAAGGATATCTACAACGCCTACAGACGGCCGGGACGCCGAATTACGATTCCGGACAGACAAAAACTTCCGGCGCGCTGTCTGAAAGCTTGGCGCAGTTGATTGAGTTTGCAGCAGAGAAAATAAAAGGAGATGTAGATTGTAGTAGTGATCCCGAACCTCCAAGTTCTCCTCCGAAACATCGGGATGATCTACTTGAACGTCCTGAATCTGCGGTAAAAGAACCGTTATTTCAATCTACTGCGAAATCCCCTGAATCACCTGCGGCTTCTCCAACATCCGATTTATTCGATGAAAATTTGGATATCGATTTATGGGACAAAATAACGTCGAAAATAAACGCGGAAGAGCCGAAAATATCGAAAGCTTCGAAAACCCTATCGCTACCTGTAAATTCTGAAGCGTTTGATGAACTGCCATCTGACGATCTAGAACAGTTCATGACCCAGTTTGAACAGCCTAAATTAGTTGAACCCAAAATTTCCATCAAAGCATCACCTACTAAATCCCTACCTTCAGATCTGTCGAAATGCTTTAAAGCCGACGACCAGATCCGTAATCGCGTGTCGAACGAACAAGTGCGATTACAAACGGTTCTAAAGCATCCTCATTTATTTCGATATGTCATAGTTTCTAAATCTGTAGACGATAGGGAAGTAGAACTCGGAGTTCTCGACGCTGAGAACGTTCTACGCAAGCTGATTCTCCGAGATTTCTGGCTCGATTGTCCCCCTGACGTTGGCGATTTGATTCACATCATCGTCACTGAACCTTCGGCTCCTTTAATCGTGGATAACAAGCGAAACCTGCTTGTATTGCACCCAGACGTTCTTGTTTCATGCACCAGTGTAGCTGAAGCATTTGGTTGTAACCGTCGTGTCGTTCTGCGTGAACGCTTGAGAGAAGCGTCTGGAGAAGCGTCGAAACAAACGGTGTTTGGTAATATCATTCACGAGCTTATTCAGTATTGCCTAGTTCAAGGCGATTTCAGGAGGCCGGTAATGATTGAAAAGATTAAAGAACTTGTGACCAACTTTATTGAAGATCTAATTGTCTGTCAAGAAACAGCCGCTTCAGCTGTTGAAGAATTGAGCATGAAAATACCAAATATTCAGCAATGGAAGTCTCTCTATGTCCGAGCGAATCCCACTCCTAGATCTATTGTTATAGACCACCGAGGAGGTAAACAACACAGTATTTCCATCAGTAAAGTTATCGACATCGAGGAAGAGATCTGGTCACCTGTTTATGGCATCAGAGGTAAAATAGATGCTACCGTAGAGGTTCATACCGCGTCGAAAGGTAAGCATATTGCCCCACTTGAAATCAAGAGTTCGAAATGGACAAAGTCGATAAGCCATCGAGCTCAAACGTCACTTTATACGCTCTTACTCTCCGAACGATACAATGTAAATGTCAACTTTGGACTATTGTATTTCAGTGAGGCTGGAGAGCTCATTCGCGTACCAGTTTTACATGATGAAATCCGAGGTTTACTCCTTGGAAGGAACGAGGTGGTCAGGTATATGCGTAAAATGGATCGCAGTCTTCCTCCAGTTATCCGAGACGAGTTTGCATGTAGCCGATGCGTGAAAAAGATACAGTGCATGGTCTATCACAAGGCGTTGGAAGAAGGGACAGAGTCTACAAGTGGTCTTGATTCCGAGTTTGCTTCACTAACTGGCCATTTGACTGAAAAACACAAGCATTTTTTCAATCACTGGGATGACCTGCTCTCAAAAGAAGAGTCGGATATTAGCCGATATGTAAAAGAACTGTGGACAATGACAAGTGAGCAAAGAGAGTCTGTTGGCAGGTGCTACGGAAGGCTTTCTCTCAAACACACACAGATTGAGACCAAACCAGGGACGTCTCAGCAGCTCTATGTCTATGTATTAGAACGGTCCAGAGACAAACCGTTAAACTACGTAGAATCACAGATGATCACAGGAGACCCCATCGTTGTTTCAGACGAAGAAGGTCATGTGTGTTTGACCACAGGTTTCTTACGATTCGCTAGTCAGTCTTCTATCACTATTGCAGTCAAGCATCGCTTGACAAACTATTTAAATCGGCTTGAAGACTTTGATGAGCAGACAAACCAGTCGTTTGCCAGTATGGTTGTAGGTCCTCAATCAGTTTCAGAAGAGTCGATTGTGTTGAGAATCGACCGTGATGAGTTTGGACAGGCCATGTCCATGGCACGGAACAATCTGATGCATCTATTTATTGGCACTGAGGATCGTAAAAGACAACTTATTGTAGACCTTGAAGCTCCAAAATTCTCGGAGAAGGCTGAAGATAATCTAGTACATGGAGATCGTTTCAATGACGACCAAAAAAAGGCCATTGATGTTGCATTAAGAGGTGAGTTATCGCACCAGCTATAAAGTAGTATGTTTCTAACTAGCGCGGGATTATGCATTGATTCTTGGAATGCCTGGCACTGGGAAGACAACTACCATTGCAGCCATCATTCGAAGTATTGTAGCCCAAGGAAAATCGGTCCTGTTAGCTTCTTATACCCATTCAGCAGTAGATAACATTCTGCTGAAGATTAAGGATGACGATTTTGAGATCTTACGACTTGGAGCTTTAGGAAAAATCCATCAGCAAGTGCAAAAGTTTGCAGCAGCAGCACGAAAACGCCCCGAAACGGAACAAGAACTCGACGAGATGTATTTAAAGCCTCCAATTGTTGCGACAACCTGTCTTGGAATCAAACATCTTGCTGTGACTAGAAGAACGTTTGATTATTGCATTATAGACGAGGCGTCTCAAATCACTTTACCGTCTTGTCTAGGGCCTATTAGGTTCTGTAAATCCTTCATCTTGGTAGGAGATCACCATCAGTTGGGCCCTGTGATCCGCAATCCTTTGGCTTTTGAAGGAGGTTTAGATGTTAGTCTTTTCAAACATCTATGCCAGGCGCATCCTGAAGCAGTTGTTAATCTTGAGCATCAATACAGAATGTGTTCTGAGATCATGCTTCTTTCAAACAAACTTGTTTATGACGGATTGCTGAAATGTGGAACTGTCGAAGTGAGCAATCAAACTTTGCCGATTCCAACTAAGAATCTTGAAAGTTGGAGATCTGACAATCTCACAAAACAGAATGATTGGCTACCTGTTATTTTAGATGAAAAAGCCAAAGTTCTATTCTTGAATACCGATGCTGTTCCTGCCTTGGAAACCAGTCGAGGAGATAGGGTTCAAAACGATCGAGAGGCTGAAATCGTCAGACAAATAGCTGAAGCATTGTGCTTTTGTGGAGTCCCTGAATCATCATTAGGAATCATCTCTCTCTACCGATCACAATTAAAGATTATCTCTCATTCTCTACGTCATCGTCCTACAATCGAGATCTTGACTGCTGACCGATTCCAAGGAAGAGATAAAGACTGTGTGATAATCTCTTTGGTCAGGTCAAATGACAAGCAAATGGTAGGTGATCTACTTAAAGATTGGAGGAGGTTGAACGTGACATTTACAAGAGCCAAATCAAAACTTATAATTGTCGGTTCAAGGCGCACTTTAGAAACAACCGGTTCTCTAAACGCTTTTTTCTCCTTGATTGACTCAAATAAATGGATGTATAATCTGCCGCCAAATAGTGATGGCATTTATAATGTGCCTGTCAGCCAATCTCCAACAAAGTCGGGGAAGCCTACATCGCCTACAAAGTCTAAAACTCCAAAGGCTAATCATATCGGCAGAAAGTTGTTTGACAATAGGAATGTTCTACGAGATATCGTCAATGGATTAAAGTGATGAAGATACACTTTGTAGAGAGTGCCGGATGACGATATCAGCTTAAATGGCTGAGCTGGAACGCTTACAACTGTCAATGAGTCGGTTTTATCTCTACGAGGATACAATACAGCCGGAGTATTCAAAATTTCTATTTATATTAGTTGAATTCAAGCATATATCATGTAGCACTGATCAAATAGTTCAACTGACTCTCGCCGATAAATATCGGAAACATTCACGATATCGGCAGCCATTACCCTCTCGATTCCAGCACGTGCTGAAATAGCCTCGATCTGAACATTTGTTCAACGATCTAGTCTACAGACATCAATGGCAGACGTAGAGGAGAATGCGGATCAATTGGTCCATTCTCACGATCCTAACCATCCTGCCAACCTCATATGTGAACTTTGTAGATTGTTTTACGACCAGAATTGGGTTACTGGCACCGGAGGAGGAATGAGTATAAGGAAAGGGTATGCAATTTAAGGGCTGAAGAATCGTCTAATAAGTGATCTGGTTTACCTAGCACCTTCAGGAGTTCAAAAGGAGGTAAGGCAATGTTTCTAAGAATGCATAGCTAACTAGCGAATGCAACCAGAAAACATGTTTGTAATGGACCTCAAGACTCAAAAGTACCTTCGAACCCCAAAAATATATAAACCCTCGGCTTGCACTCCTTTATTCTTGTCCGCTTATACTATGAGAGAGGCAGGAGCTTGTATTCATACTCATTCACAAGCAGCTGTCATGGTGACATTACTGTATGAAAAGGAGTTTCGAATCTCCAACATTGAACAGATTAAAGCTGTTCCAAAAGTCACTGAGCCAGGATATTTGAGTTTCTTCGACACTCTGGTGATTCCTATAATAGAGAATACTGCTCATGAGGAGGATCTGACCCCAAGTCTGCAACAAATACTGACTGAATATCCTTCTACCAGTGCCGTGCTAGTTAGGAGACACGGCATATACGTGTGGGGAGACACGGTATGGAAGGCCAAAATCCTTAATGAGGCCATTGATTATTTGTTAGAATTGGCTGTCAAGATGAAGTCCTTTGGTCTACCTACTACGGGGCCGATAGGAATTGAAAAAGAGGTTGTGCGGGCCCGGGGGTTATTAGAACCACCAATCAAACATATACAAACTGGTTGTTAGATAAATCGGTTGATAAGAGATAGTACATAGTAAATAACCAGATAATTGCCATATACAAAGCCCTAACGCTTTAAGATCTTTGCTGCCGATATTTCTGCTGGATCTCGCCGATATACAGGGTTAGGGCCATCGCGTAAATCGATTATCGGGGGAATTCCATTTACCGATAGATTCATCCGCTCAACATGCAACATGAGCGGGAAACAATGGACGATTCGGCTGGAACCGCAGTGGATCCTTCTCTTAAAGCTCGAATCACCAATCTTGTATCGGCATTAGGCGGTCCCGACGCAGCAGAGCCTGGGAATCCTTACAAACTTGGAGATGATGCTCTAGCATGCTTGCGCGATCTAAAAACGTGGATACGAGGTTATGATGAGAAGCTTCAGAGATGGGACGTTGCTCGAGCTATTTCGGAAACGAGTCTGGTCAATTTTGACCTATTGGAGATCCTAACAATGTACAGTTTAAGGGCTGAAGCTGGGGATTGTCCTGCAAGTTTAGAGCGGACGGCACTAGCATGTCTAGAGCTTCTAGTCCCTTTAACATGGCCGATTTTACTTGACAAAGACATTTCGACTCCTAATCAGCTCTATCATGCTCCATATCTTAAACAATCGCGTCTAAAGTACAAACGCGCAGTATTAACGCATCCTGGAAAACGTATTTTCAACGCTGTGATAAATCTTTGTCTACAAGGATTTTCAAAAGATGTAAAAGATCGTACGAGTCGTGAAGAGGGTATTCTACGACTTGCAGTGTATTTTATCAGGAATATTCTTGCAATAGAGCCTGAAGATGAAGATATCACTGATGATGTATCTAGAAGTAATACTATCAACGTTATGGGGCAGCAAATGGTGCTACAGTTTATCGTCAACATGGCATCACAGATGGGAAAACAGTTTGTGGAGCAAGACACGGCCATTCTCGAGTCGCTTTTTCACCTTTTATATGGCGTCAACGTGGAGGAGGTTTATTCGTTTAAATCTGATTCTATCGATGTAAATGAGCGAAACAAAGGTTTAAGAGGTTTATTAGACTTGGAGAAGCAATTAAAACGTGATTCACTTAGGAATGCTCCTACTCGTCATACGCGCTTTGGCTCCATGATCTCTGTAGTTCTTCCTGATAATGCTCGGTTGTCAGTGTCCAGCCAGTCTGCTCTTCGAAGTACTGACGCGTCATTGGACAAGCTTGACAGTGCCAAGAAATGGCGTCGTCCAGCAGCTCGTAGAACAAACGAGAATCAAGATTGGGTGAAATATATCCCTTTATCTGTTGATTCACGTCGGCAGGTTCTTCAGCTTTCTGATAGCTTTCTAGACACAGCTTTCAACCCTTTTTTCTCTCATATTCGCAAAAGTATCGAGCAAGATATCGATGCATTATCAGAGAGGATGTTGGATGTTCATAGAACCCATTTTCTCTATCTTATGGGCTGGTTTTTGGAAGCAGAGAGAGTGAGAAGGCAGCAGGGTCATAAAGAAGATGATTTCGGTCTTGTAGCTAGTGCATTGACCCAGAACACCTTCATTATAGTCATGAAACTGATGAGGGATAGTCATGAATCTAAAGATTGGAATACTGTCTATACTAGTATGATTTGTTTCAAGCAGATCCTACTTATGGTGGGAGAAATGGATCATAGTAAATCAGATGAAGACCAGGAAATGGCCCAAAATATGAAGTTAAGGCTATTTTATGAGGAATATTCGCTAGATGTCTTGGGAACTCTACCAAGAACTGCTGGTTCAAGAGGAATTGCATATTTACGTGTATGTATCAGCTTGACTCATGTGGTGTTGAAGATGCTGGAAGAGTTTTCTAAGCAGCATTCAGCTATTTATGTAAGAACGAAACGTAAAAGGGCAAAAAGGAAGCAACCAGTTGTGTCTGACAATGCCGATAACGACGATCTCAGCGAGGATGAACAAGTGGAATCCAATCGGGTGACCAGCGAGCGAAAGTTCGAATTCTCCAGGTTTGAATCGAAATATATCAACGAGCACACGATTGAATCATATATATCGTTTTTACGCAATTATCGGGAGCTGACGGATACAGAGGTTTTATGGGTCATTACCTTCCTACACCGGATCTTTACCAAGCGTGAATGCCATGTGATTTTATACCGATTGGATTTGATGGAGCTATTTAGTGATATGGTCAGTAAAGACCATGGTTTAAAGCCAACTCTCAAATGTAAGGGCCAAGTAGACCGATTTGTGGCTCATTACATGTCGAGACTTCAAAAGAGTCTGGAAGTTACTCCAAGTTTATATGTGGAGGTAAGTAAAGAAGATGTCTCTGTTGTAGATGCTAACTAGATCTTGTTCAACAAAATCCCTGGGGAAATGTTTTATTTAGAACATGGATATGTTCAGTCGAAACCTGAAAAACGAGCAGCAGCGGTATTCGAGTTTAAAGATGAGTATTCAGTCGAATTCCGCTACTCTGCTGTTATTGCAGCTCTTCTTGATGAAGATAAGCTCTTTTTGATTGAATGGCTAGTGGAGTTCTTGGAGAAGATCTCTTCGCAACGACTGGCTTGGTTACAAATGAATTTGGCCAGTCAAACTGCCGAAGCTGCTGAAGAGCCTGATGAAGAGATTTTAATTACTAGCGATGAAAAGATCTCCAAAGCTTTAGCAAAAGATGGCAAGCTAAGGCTATTACTAGGCTTAATAGGCTTCAAAACCCCAGACGACCAGCGCATGCATTTCGCTCTACCAGGATCAGTTCAAGTATCGAGTCTTGAAGAATCTCTCAAATATCTCAAAAGATTCATGTTTGAAAGTGTGACATTCCCTGATGGGAAAGAAGCTGCAGATTTCATTCGAAAGGTTAACAACAAAACCAACAGCAAAATTGCAGAAGATTTAACAGGGTTTGTTATCAACAAAGGATCTCATGAAGATGAGGATTTCGAGGAGAACGAATATAACGATTCCATCTTTGCAGATTCTAGGTTTGCTGTGCCAGAAGATGAGATTCGCGCTTCTAAACTACAAAAACTAGGCGACAAACGCAAACGGGCCAGAACTCGCATAGTAAATGGAAAGGCAAAGTCAGTAAGCAATGATCATATTGCCAAAAGACGCGATCAATTTGAAAAACAGCTTCGGATTAAAAGCTCGGCGTTTGTACATGATTCCGACGATGAAACAGACGAGGAAAAGGACAGAGAGTTTTTTGAAAAAGAACAGAATCTTCGACAAAAGAACGATAGCATTGACGAAATTCAGATGACAGATAATTCAGATGAAGAAGTGTCTGAAGTACTGCAAATTCCTGAAGTCTTTTCCCAAGACAGGCCAGAAGAACCAGAAATAATCGAAATGAAGAGCCAACCTGAACCTCCAAATCGACGCAATCGTGCAATTGTAATTGACAGTGATGAAGATTAATATATTATGTTGAATGTTTAGTTGATTCCAATCGCGCTCCTCGAACCTAGAGTTAGCCGTTAATCGCATAATCGCCGAGTTCCCGATATAGTTAACACTCACCTTTGACCAATCTATTTCCTTTTCAATTTCCTCATCTATAATCCCACAAACTGCTACAGTTTCTCCTCGTAATAAATAAAGCCCTAGATCTATAGTTTCTGCCGGCTCATCTGGCGTTATGATGCGTTCTTTAGTACTGGAAAGAATCAGATTTGTCGCTTGATCATAGCCTTCTAAAGTTCCCACCAATGTTCTACCATCCGTAGTTATAATAGTGACAGGTTCTAGTTAGATTATTATCATACAAAATCTTCTTCTGATTGGACTTACTATGTATAAAACCGCTGAGACTCGACATTGACAATAGTATGGATGAAGATTTGTGGATTGGGAGGAAGTTTCCGAGCGCGAAAATAAAGCGATCGCGAAAATACGGGAATGGAGCGAAAACGGGAACGGGAAAAGTTAAATAAGTTAAGTTAAATAAACACTATAATACATTGTCTATTGACGTTGTACAACCTCGATACACGTGTGTCGAGTCAATGGTTTAAACAATTGCAATTAGAGCAGTGCGTGGTTCACGGATGACAGTTACGGGTACAGTGCTAGTTTGTCCTATCCAATAGTCTAATGTCGATGGTGGTTCTAGTCTGACTTTCCATAGTCTATATCAAGACGTGATTCCAGGTACTCCAATCACAAGTCTGGACTACATGGTACAATGACTTTCAGTTCCTACTGCCAACTTGATAAGCGATTGTATAGTGGACAAGATCATGACCAAAACTCCAAAGCCGATACTAGCATAACATGGAAGCTTATCTCTTAAAGTCTTGCCAGAAAGCTTTAGAAAGCACATTGCCGGCAGCACATAAGCCATTACACAGGCTGAAGAAGAGCCTACAAGTTCTAGAATAGCCCCCAAATTGCAGGTGAATAATGATACAGACATGGCACTAAAGACTAGTACTGTGGTGAAGATCACATGGCGTTTTTTATTAAAACCTTGGTCAGGGTAAAAGTAGTTGAGCATGACTTCACGGCACACAAATATTTCTAGAGGAAGAGTTGTTAGCATGTTGAAACCAAAGCAGAACCGCGCCAAGTTGGCCATTGTATCGTCGGCAGGAAAGTTGTTGAGAATATTGCCTTTAGTAAATGATTTAAAGATCGCAAAGCCTCCTACTCCCATGATCATACAAGCAACCATCGACACTCCTGTACTCCAATGCGTTACTGTAGCAAAGCGATCGATGGTAGGTTTCTTCAGCGATTCGTAAATTAACAGAGAGTTGTGATGACATACAAATGCAAAAGATATGACGCTGATTCCTTGGAAAATGCCCGAATTGAAGGTCAACAGCGGTGTTGTGAATTCGCCTTTTAAAGAAGAATCTAAAGCAGGACCTCGGATGACTACAGTCAAGACTATAACCAGCATACTGACCAAAGCCAAGCCACTGGCTTTGGCAAGCTTGGTGATGTCTTTATTTAAAGCCAAAGGATAAGAGATGAAGGTGACAAAGATGATGATTACTGAGTTGCGCTTTGTCAGGAATGATATCACGGGAATTGTATCTAATGATGGGAATAAAGCATGAAGGACATGAGGAATGGTATCGCCGATAATTACACAAAAAGCCATCGAGCCTCCAAAAGCAAAGGATCCTTGAGCCAACGAAATGGTGATAAGGCCAGGTTTACCAAAACATTTACTCACGGTTGCTTGAAAGGTGTCTGTCCCGGACATTTTGGCATTAATCACCATTAATCGAATCGTCCAGTCTATAACTATAGTCAAGCCGATCAACAGCACGATCCCACAAAGCAGCCCGGATTCCCGTACAGCATAAGGTTGTCCTATTATTCCTGCTCCTATAATACTATTGGCCATGTTCATAAATGCCATTTTCATGCTGCTTTTCGAGCTGTCGTCAGTCATGCCTTCTAGAGCTTCATTTAAGCCAAAAGTATTTGTTCTACCTGGAAGAAGTCCTGACGTGGCTTCTTGATAATCCTCGATCTCCAAATCGCTCATTGAGTCGGAATGCCGTAGAGATCGCGAAATTGATGATCTTGAACCACCCCCTTCCAGGCTATTTAATGAGTCCCGGCCATCATCAAGTTCTTCATCCCCTTGCTTTAAAGATAAGTCGATCTCCGGGGCATCCGAGGAAACCTCCTGATATTTAGCATTGACTCCAGCCATTTCAGCTTTTATCCATCATAATCTGCACGCTATAATGGTGACGATAGAGAATCTCTGGAGATTGAATTGAAATCTCAAGTTCAGGCCACAGGGGATGAGTGGAAGTTGGGAGTTTGAATTTCAACGAGGTTTCGAAATCGGTGATAAATCGGCGTTGGGATGAGATTTGAAATTTGAAATTTGAAAATATGAAAATGGCAAGAGAATAAATGAAGAATTGAGAAGTACAGTACTGACATGATATAAGCTGTCAGGGATATCGCCGATATGATATCGGCAGTCATCAGCAGCTGTACACAAACGTAAAGTCTAGGACAATTGAATCGCAGTCAGTCTGACTCTGTCAGAGTCCATTTAGCAAGATCCAGAGTTAGCCGCTATAGTAGCGAACTATTGGCAGCTCGGCCTTCATAACCATCGTAGATCACATAGAGAGCCTGTTGGATGTATAGAGATCCAACTCTGTATAGGGACATAGGAGACAGCTTCAATAACACTGTCTCTACTGGCGGTCTAAATCAACAGAATAACTTAGCTTTAAATAATCCTCGACATCTTCACTGAGAGTGTGCAATTTATCTTTAACCTGATCCATTGCTTCGATTCCAGCCATGATCTTGTTAGGAGGATTGTCGATTCCTGCTATTGTCATGACGGTATGAATGGCATCATTAAACGATCTCTCAGGAAACACAGTTCCTTGAGATAATATCGACCGCACATGATGGGCCATTGAGCCGCTATATTCTGCCAAAGGCTTAGCAAACACTGAACTATTGGTTAGTAGAGTCACCTCCATAGGACACTCTACAATGGTGACTTTAATATTGAACGGACAGATCTCGAATGAAAGCGCTTCTAAATAGCCTTCTAATGCATGCATAGTAGATGATAGTAGAGATAGAGAAGGGGTGCCAAAAGATCCATTTACATCGCTGACGGCTACTATATGTCCACTTGACTGTTTCCTCATTATCGGCAGGATTGCAGATATGAGGTTAACTGGACCATAGAAACATGTTTCCAATTGCTCTCTAAAATGCCAACTTTCCACTTCTTCAAGTGCTCCTACAAAGCATTTACAAGGGTTTCTAGTTAGAGGGAGGGGAAGCTATGAGGTCAACTACTTACGTTACTAGAATGTCTATATGACCCCATTTCGACACTGCTGTAGCCAATGAACTCTGGCACAACGCTTTAACCCTAGTTAACAAAACATTATAGTATATTGAGCTTACCTCGGGTCCAATTCCACTACAGTACAACTGTCTGGATACTGTTGATACAATTGCTTGCCTTCTTGAAGATCTGAATGCCCTGAGCCCTTCAAGCAGCCTATGACCGCGATATCTCCTTTTTTCAAAACCTCCCGGGCTATACTTGACCCCAGTTGAGTTCCGAAATGTGAAATGAACCACACCTTGGCCCGTACCTCATTGACAGGATGTTCAGGCTTGTTCCGAGCTTTTTTGCCTTTAGAAGACATTCAGAGACGGCAACGACTATGACAGGACTGAATCGGTAGTCTAAACTGCTTATACGCCTCTTGCCACTGTAATATGACTACCAGCTGAATCGATATCAATTCTGTTGACTTGGTTCAAACATTCAATCGACCTCGACTTGAAATTTCAATTGACTTTTGTCCCAAGCCGATCAGTGCAGGTTTGGGAGTCTCGGAGATTTCACGGACCGAATGTCCAGCGTAATTGAGTCAAATATAATAAATCTCCGCTGAAGCGGATTCTGAAGATTATTGCCTCAATTGTCGGTCTACAGTCGTTTATAAACCGGATTCAAATGCCGGTATAACCCCGATAAATCCAGTTCACCTTACCGATATTATTATCGCCGGAATATTACCAATATCCGTCTTTTGATCCCAACAAACGGCTGAATCCTCTCGAACTGTCCGCTTCTCAGTTATTACCCTCAGACTTCATGGGTAGATATTCGTATGATTTGCGAGTTCATCTACTATAGTAGTGAGCCTGAAGTGCTTTGACTAAGATCAATGCTCCTCTAAATTTTTATTTGAATTCGAGCTACTATCAAGCTCTGCGATATGTATTGATTCTAAGCGCCCATATTCTGAATTTGGTAGAATATCAATCTCCATGGCTTGAACGAGTTTATGTAGAATAGAATAGGATTTGTAAACGTTCAATCAACTCTAAATGCGGCTAAAACCTATGACAATTGATGAAGGTGTACGCCAGGCTTGCTTGCTCAGCGAAAGTTGTCTAAATCTAGAAGAACAATTGAAGCATAAGGCATCTCACTGAACCTGGATTCTCGGTCTCACAGCCTTGTATACACCAACCCCGTTAGAGGTGCTCCGATACGATGTCCGACATTGTATAGGTGAGATTAAGATTTCGACGACATCGAACATAGTACTGTCGACGATATCTAAGTTGAGCAGTCTAACCTCGATATCTATCCCTTCTTCTCAGTCCTCTCCACCTTCTCTTCCCGTCTCCGTCTCCCGCTCCGTCTGCCTCTCCATCTCCGTTCTCTTCCCCGCATGTCCCAATTTTCATCTCACGTCTCGGAGGTTAGGGCACACGCGAAGGACGTGACAGAGTTGGACAGGCACACACGTTAAAACAACTCTTCTAAGCATTCCAGACTCTAAATGGATTCAATTAGTGATAAAGAAACTGACAAAACTAATGAAAGAACGCCTTCTCTTGTAGAAGATTCTTTATATAATAACTTTGTAAAATCTTATGCCTACAGCGATCCTTGCGATCCTTCTAGTAGCTTGTTTGAGGAGAATGAAGGCATTCACAGCAACGTGATAGCATCGACAATACAAAAGTTAGAAAGGAATCAGGCTCAGTTTTTTGAACAAATTCAGGCTGAAAATCGAGTATTAGAATTTGTTAATTAAGTGATATTCTAATTCTAGAATTCTAGACGATCTATGGAATATGTAGTGGGATTAATGCAGCAACAACTGGATAAACTGGATACTTTGGTTCAGGCAATGTATCATATGTCGAGACAACATTCACAAGCTCTTAAGACTATCAACGAGACACAAATGAAATTAAATCATTTAGAAGTGAACAAAGAGGGGCCCATCAACTTCAGCCTCCCTGATTACTATGTCTCTAGTAGTCCAAAGAGTCGACCTCAGACAAAGAGAACACTTGTATCAGATGATACAATTGCTTCATCGCCATAGTTATAACACCTTTTCCTGTTTAGTCTGCCTATCCTCTCCTAATACCATTCGTAAATGAGTTCCTGGAGGACTCAAACTTTTGCTACGCAATCCTGAAACATAAAGCTCGTATGAAGGCATATAACCGTCTATAAACTGGCGGACTTGTTCATCAGTCATTCCAGATCCTTTGGCCTTGATTAATTCATGTTCCTGCTGCAATCTCCAGTTATAAACGTAGTGAGGCTCCTCAGCATCGAGATGAATAAAAGTGTCAAATTTATCCCATATCTTTGTATACAACTTGAGTTTCTCATTGATAAACAACACGTCTTCAGCGCTATGTTTTGCTAATTGAAGAGGAGGACGAGCATCTGCCCAAATCTTGTTTACTTGAGCATCTGTTAAGGGTTGGAACCCTACAAACCAGCCCTCAAAGATCACTACATCGTAAGGAGGAGTGACTTTAGGCCATTGAGATCTATCTTTTTGATCGCCCTTTCCATTGAATGCCGATTTGTCATATTGAGGAATTGCAGTGGGCAATTGCTGCTGTAAAGAGTCTAAGGTGTTGATGGCTAAATCTACATCATGAGTCCCCGGGGGACCTCGGTTAGCCAGCATTGTATTGTGAGGATGAGTCTGACTCAATTGCTGCTGATCTTCATGTGTCAAGTAGACGTCGTCAACGGAAAATTCCACTACAGAGTAATTATACGGAGCATTGCGGAGATTCTTGGCAAGATCAGAAGCCAAAGTGGATTTACCGGATCCTTGGCAGCCACTGATTCCTACAATGAAGGGTTTAGAACTGGATCCAGTCAATTTGGACACCACAAATTCCAAAATTTGCAGCGTTTTCGACGACATGTTAACCACAAGTAGTGAAATTGAAAGCGGGGCAGATTGAGGGGGAACCCAACGTCGGCTTAGTAAACTGTGAGTAAGCGTAATCGGTTAAAATTGACCAAAATAGAGACGGAAGCTATGGATGATTCACTAAGATTCAGGCAACGGGATTAGAACTTTGATTGTAAAGCCGTAACTTGAAGATTGTGTCCATTCAGCCCTGATCAGGCGCTTAAGCAGGCGATCCGCTCTTGAAACTGGTCTTCGTATAAATTACCCGATGAACTCTGGCTAAATGCTGGGCGTCGGGTTAATGCTCTAGGTTTGCCAAGATGAAGGGGTCAAGGCGGTTCAAGTTGATAGCAGTGCAGAAGCTAAGTTAACAGATAATCCACAAAGACTTGCTTGCTACCCTAGTTACAAGCATATACATGAAGCCACCTGGGCCGGTGCATCATTCAGAAACTTGGCTACTAAGAGATCTACAGGAGCGACAGTGAGGCTGTCAGAAATGAGGTGACATGACATGACAAAATGACGTCGATATTGGAGCCGTTTATCATGGTGAGAATCTGTAAAGCTGATTGGCGCCGTGCCGCGTCTTGTTGTTGATCATGCGCCTATCTAACTCCTTTCTGTAGACTAGCCGTATTCGCTTGTTTATACCACCTTCCAATCTACGCTTATAAATAATATTTCTGATGTGTAAGATGGGTAAATTCTGATGACTCTATACGATTGAATAGATAATTAATCGTTAATTGGTCGTTAGTTGAATAGATAATTATTATTAATAGCAATCATCTGGTAGTTGACACCTCGTACTCGTATAATTAACCTTTCTCAAGTTAGTGTGAACTGTGAAGTGCCCTGAGCCTTGAATTCCAATTCCCAGCAACGCTACTGGCTGCAGCTTCCTTACTGGGGAATAATTAAGCGATAGTGCGAAAAATGGTAAGCGTATGGACCGTTCGAGTAACAAGTGACCTAAGGCGATCGATTACTACGTGACATGACATGACATCAAACGGCGTCATTGGAGCATTTATCAACCCTTGTAGAGCCTAGTACAACTTGGAGATAAGAATTAGTATTTATATCGACAATTGGCTTGCAATTTGAAGCATTGAATAATTGAATCAAATTAAAATGTCTGAGAAAATGGACCTGACCAAGAAAGCGTTCAGCGATTTATGTGTAAGTAGTGTTGGACCTTGTGGGCTGTTCTGTAGCGGTGGTTTTACAGTGGTGGTTCGGTGTGGTGTTCTGTGTGGTGTTTTGTAGTTATGTTCTGTAGTGGGGTTCTGTATTTCTGGCTGGGCCGTTCTGGTTGGGTCTGTGCGGGGTCGTTTCTCTGATATTTCAATACTCTGCTCTGCTCTGCGATACTTTACTTGCATGCGTTAAGCTGTTGTCTACTGCTCTGAACTAAAGTTCTGTACTAGAATTCGTTTATATTTCATATTCTGCTAACTCAGTTTGAAGATTTAGAGGATCAAAGAGACCCAATTGACCTTGAAATAACTGGCAACTTTCCTAAATATTGCGATGGAGTTCTCTATAGAACAGGACCGGGATCATATACAGTTCCGCCCACCAAATTCAAAATCAAGCATTGGTTTGACGGTTTCACCCAGAACCATCGGTTTGAAATAGCACATAAAGACGGAGCTACTACCATCAACTATCGGTCTTGGAGTCCAGTTGATGACCGCAAGGAGGAAATCCGCAAATATGGTCGCGATTTAGGTGAAGGATTTGCTGATACAGAACCTGCTAGAATGTCATGGATGGCTACTATTCAAAGATGGATGCGTGGAAAGCACGAAATATCTGCTACTTATCTTAATACTGGAGTGACCATCACTGCGGGATTCCCGGACTATAAGAAGCCTGTTACTTCTTTAGTGACAAGAACCGATGCCAATATGTTGACTCTTTACGACCCCAAGACTCTCGAACCTTTGAAAACTGTAGACTGGAGTAAATTGGGCTTTGAAGGCGGTCAAGGGTTAACTGGTCAGATGGCTGCTTCGCATTCTGGTATTGACCCTTACACCAATGAAGAGTTCAATTTCAATCTGAAATTCGGCTCTACTCAATCTTATACAGTATTTAAAATTGGACAAGATCGAAAGATTCAAGTTCTGGCGGAATTAACTGATCAACCGGCTACTTATATTCATTCCTTCTTTTTAACAAAGAGATATCTCATTCTTCCCATTTGGCCATTGAGATTCTGGGCTAAGGGACTTGGAATCGTTCTTAAAGGCAACTTTTTAGACGGTATCACTAAAGAATGGGATTACAGTGTTGATGTCAAATTTGTAGTCATTAATAGGGATGGTTCGGGTATAAAAAAGATTGTAAGTTGTTCTTCGGCATTCGCTTTCCATAGCATCAATGCTTTCGAGGATGGTGAAGATATTGTACTTGAAATGTGTGGATTAAAAGATCATTCTGCTATCTATGGACTTTTGATTGAGAATCTCAAGAATCTTAAAAAGACTTTTGAAGGAGAAGAAGCTGTTTATACTCGAATCCGACTTCCAGAAACTGGCCCTGCGGTGATTGAGAAGATTGCTAAACAGTGTTTCAATGTCGAATTGCCTAGTATCAATCCTAAATTGGCCTTCTCAAGTCCTCGTTACGTCTATGGTATTCATACTGTGGAGTTTGTCGTCCCTTTCCATGCCATTATTCGCTACGACATTAAAACCGACACTTCACTGGTCTGGGACTCTCCTGGATGTGTAGCTGGTGAGCCTTTATTCATTCCTGATCCCGAAGCAGACCCTTCAGATCCTGACTTTGAACTCAAAGGTATTCTTCTAGTAGTGGTCCTGGATTCTGTCAACAGGCACAGTTCATTGTTAGGACTAGATCCTGCCACTATGAAAGAGCTCTGCAAAGCTGATCTTCCTCTGGATCATTATATTGGCATGGGATTCCATGGTTCTTGGTTAGATGAGCAGTCTTTTAAGGAGTAGTGGATATTGTGTAATTAGATTTTAGTATTTATCGATAAGGAGGTTTAACTTGAATATCATAATCATGTATTTGTACCTGCAAAGTACCCCTACAAAGCACCAGTGGCTTTGATCTTTTCTACCAATTCATCTACACTGCCAACAATGACACCTGCTTGACGTACAGGAGGTTCATTAACAGACACTGTTTGCAATCGACTGGTGATATCGACTCCTAGATCCGAAGCTTTAACGGTAGCTAAAGGCTTCTTTTTTGCTTTCATGATATTTGGCAAAGTGGCATATCGAGGCTCGTTCAAACGTAAATCCGCAGTGATAATGAGCGGTAGATTAGCACTGATGGTCTCCTCTCCTCCATCCACCTCCCGTGTCACTGTCACCTTGTCTCCTTCGATAATGACCTTGGCAGCATTGGTAGCTTGAGGCCAGGACAATAATCCAGCCAAGATCTGGCCTGTTTGGTTCGAATCATCGTCAATGGCTTGCTTTCCAAGAATAACCAAGTTAGAGTTTTCCTTTTCTACTAAAGATTTCAACAGCTTGGCAATTGCCAGTGGTTCTACAGCCTCATCGCCAGTGTTAACAAGAGTCGAAGTATCTGCTCCTTTTGCCAGAGCTTGACGTAGAATGTCTTGCGATTTGGCAGGACCAATAGAAACGGCATGAATAGTTTCAACAAGATCCTTATTTTTCTCCTTCAGAGTCACGGCTTCTTCAAGTGCGATTTCGCAGAATGGGTTCATGCTGAACTTGACTCCTTGAATTTCCACTCCTGTTTTGGCAGCATTGACTCGAGGCCGCACCGTAGCGTCGATGACTCGTTTCACAGGTACCAAGATTCTTAATTTGCTCATCTTTATGTTTATAACTTGTGTAAAAGCTGTCAATAAAGTGGATTGTTGATGAGGCCAATCAGAAATTTCAGCGGGTTAAGATCGCATTTTGACTCCGAGTAGACTCCGAAATTAGCTAAGCTACTACCCCGATTATAACCGAGGATAAAATAATAAAAATAAAATAAAATAAAATGAAATAAAATAGTGAAACAATAAATGACCGAGAAATAATCATTTGATTAAGATATAATCCTCTTCTCAATTGATATGAAACTTCCTGAAGGCTGTCAGGGCTTTTCATGATGAAATGCTATAATCCTACTGTAGACTCCTACTAGCTACGATTGTACTTTAGACTGCAGTCTCCGGTACCTTGGTCAATTTATGGTAAGTTCACTTGGTCCAATGTAACAGTGTTGAGGATCTAGTTCGTAGAGAATTAAGCTTATAATTGTGCTTATATTTCCAATTCATACTGAATTTGGACACTTTGTAGTTTGCCGATACGATCGATATTCGGGATGATATTTGGGACGAGAAATTATCGGCAAGACGTTGGTCGAGATTGCAAGATTGTCGACTCGATATTATGTCTTATGCGAGATAGTTAAACGTTATCATATTCAATACCTATATGGCTAGTGTCTATAATAAAAATCAAACTAAATATTCAAAGTAAATGTAGATCCGAAGTGCTGATGAAGTTTGGGCTGACGAATATCGGCGAAATTTGACTGAAGATATTGTCAGCATGTGCTTTAAAATCGGTATTCCTCGGGGAGTTTCTCTAAGGCAGTGATTTAAATAAGCTCTGATAACTGCTGGCCCAGAGCTTCCTGTATATCGCTTCATATAGGCCTGATACTTATTACGGTAGAGATTTCACTCTTAGCCGATATCGATTCATATCGGCACGAGCAGATACACGCAGTTTAGTATTCTAGCACTATTATACAACAGGAGGGTGCTGACGAGCTCTCATGGCTTCTATTCTCGACTTTAACGCTGCAGTGACTTCGGCTGCTCGTTTCCAATTGGTTCCTTTATCAGGGTCGTCAGGATTGATTCTTGCATGCAAGGTCTGCCTAGAAGGAGCGCGGTCAACTGGAGACACTTCCGACCCCATGATTCGTCCTGGAAGAACATTGATCCCTAAAGGTCTCTTCTTGATCGCCGACGAATCTCGGATCATAAAAGGGTTCTCCTTCTCTTCAGTCGATAAAGGCCGTTCGACTCTCAATGCTTCTTCCGAAGGCTCGGACATTACGACATTAGTATTTAGGTGACCCAGATCAGCTGATCTACGATAAGAAGCGAAATTAGACGACGAGGTGTTGAAGTTGGGGTTGGGGCTGAATTTGATCTCATCTCGAGGGGAATTAGGAGAAGTGATATGATAGCGGCTATTGAGTGGTTTGGATTCTTCAGACCAACCGCGTTGATTAGAACCAGCTCGCAATCGCTCGTTCTCAGCTTCGGAAATGGATAATTTAACCATAAGACTTTCATAGTCTGATTGAGCACGAACGAGCTGAGTTTCTTTACTCTTGATGGCCAAAATATCTCCAGTATGGCCTTCAATAAGTTTGGCATTCTGTTAGAAAGAAAAAAGAACCCTAGTTTTCAACTACAAATGCTTACCTTTAATTGCAAATCATTAATTTCTTGCATCAATCGTGCTTTCTCGGTATGATCTTCTTGAGTCTGCCATCGTGCTCGTTCCCGTTCTTTCAGCCATTCGGCTTTTTCCGCTCGAAGACGATCTAGTTCGGCTTTTTCTTCAGCCGACAAACCAGGATCCATTTTTACAGGCTGTGCCATTGCAAGGCTCTGATGTTAGCATTTGAATATCACTATAATATACTCACTCTTCCGGTTAATCCTCTTCCTGATAATGCCGGACGAACGTTTGGCTCTTCTCGAGCTTTTACGGGAGAAACACTTGAAATAGGACGTTTGTTGGAGACTGGTTTGGTCTGTTTCGGTAACGCTCTTGAAAGTGTGGATTCAGGCCGGGGTTTTGTCGGGGTGGCTGAAGGTGTAATTGTGGGTGCCACTTGTGGCTTTCTTTGAATTCCGGAGCTGAGCGGGCGTGATGATTGCGGCTTAGGTTGAGCATGTACCTGCTGAGGCTTTGCTTTGACAACAGCAGTATCGTAAACCTCCTTGATCTTGGCCTTTTTAATATCATCTACACCATCTAAATAAGGAGTCATGGCCCTTTCACCGATTATCTTCATAGTAACTCCAAGTACCTCTGCTCCTACTGCTCTTACAGGTTCTTGGGTATCATTGAGCAACTTAACACTGGCATCTGCAATCGCTTTGATCTCAGGGGCCTTTGGCATTGTATTAGTAGTCCGCAAACATCGAGCAAGAAACTTTCCTGTCTCAATTTTAACCTGAGGCGTTTTATGCTTGAGATATTCCACCACCTGCTCAAGGATTTCAGATAGTCCAGAGGACTTGTAAATGGCATCTAAACTGGCTCCTAGAGCTTCAGATACAGACGCTTTCTTCTCTTTAAGCCGCTCAAGAATAGGACCAAGAACTATAGATTGATATCGGGAGAAGCCTGTTCGCAAGCCGTTTGCAAGGCTTTGCACGCAATTAGCAGCTATTACGACCACCTGAATATTGGCATCTTTCATGCATTTAGCAAGCAATCTCACGATCTCGTTAATATCATCATTGGGGACAATTCTAGGAACGTTGACAGCAGAATATAGTTCATCCAGAACCTCTTTACGATCTTTCCACTTTGTCGAGGCCAGTCTTTCGGCCAAATCTCGAGGTACTTTAGCAAGAATATCTACGGGTTCAGAGATGTCTAAAGCCGAATCTTCTTCTTCTTCTTCAGCAAGACCAGAAGATTGAACGGCAGAGGATTTAGTTTGCTGTTCTGATTTCAAGTATCTCAACTTCGCCGGTGGTTCAGTGATCTTTGCAAACTCTTCTTCAAGCTCCTTTTGCTGTACAGGTTTCAAATCAGGTAGAATTAAAGCTTTTACGGGATCTCCGAGCCATCTATATAATTCCGCGACCAAATTGGACGCTTCAGATCGTACTGTTTTATCAGTATGAGCAAAAAGCTTTGGAATAACTTTTAAAATGGGTTTTGGAGAAATGGTTTTCGCACCAAAAGTCTTGAAGATCTCGGTATAAGCAGCCGTAGTTCCTGCTACGAGTTTGGGCATTCGATGAGTTAAAAACGGAGCCATATCCTCAACTATTGCTTCTGGTTGGTCCAATTCTACAAACCAAAGCAACGCTTCAACACTTTTTTGTTTGGTTCCTGCTCTTGTTGATCCTAGAGACTTTTCCACTAAAGAAGGTACAATAGAGCGTAATTTAACAGCCGAAGAAGAGCCTCCAAACTCCAGAATGGCTCCTAAAGAGCCGATTCCCGCTTCCTGAGCAACCACATTAGAATCGGTCACGATTTTCTTGAAAATACCAGGATTATCTAAAAATTGTTTGAAAATAGGATCGGATTCGGAAGCAGTAGCCGCAAAGAGCTTTTTCATTTCCTCGTAAGCCGCCAAACGCACTTTCCATACCTGTTAGACAAAACCGTTTAATTATATTTCTGTATTACTTACTTTATGAGTCGCCCTATCGACGAGAGAAAGGGAGGAAATATCCTCTTCTTCTTGATCCATATCGTGTAAGTAGGAGGGGGAGAAAAGGTATTTACATTTGTTGTTATGACAACATGGGATCGAAATGTAGATAACCGGATAATTAGCGCAAATCCAAAAGGGGATCCCAGCTCCCAGCAGGTTTTAGAGGGTTTTAGATTATGAGAATAGAGTTTATGAGTTGAAATTTAATATTATGACATCTCGGTTATGCATTATTTATTATATCAATGATTGAATCGTTTGGCCTGGTTAATTGTTAATAAACTAGCAGTAGCTCTTAGAGTTCTTACCATCAATACGCCCTCATTGATGTAACCACACTTTGAATAGAACGGCTCTTTAGAAGCTGAGCAGTTGAGTATATTCTTGTAAGCCCCCAGTTTAACAGCTATATAATCCAAAGCTTGAATAAGAACGGTTCCAAGACCTTTTCCTTGCTGAGAAGAAGCAATGATAATATCTTCAATATGTCCTACTAAACCACATCCATGAATTCTAATCAGTACAAGCATTGAGAAGAGTAGTATAGCAGATGGGTGGTGCTCACAATTTCCGTTCTAATACTAAACTTCCACTACCTATAATGTCTCCTCGATCATCCAACATTACTAACGTATGATATATCTCACTATGAGCATGTAAATGTTCAATATAAGACTCAAACTTTGCTCGAGAAATATCTCCAATATGAGTCAATTGCCCTACCACTTGGCAGATGCCCTTGTCATAGTCCAAGGCCTCAATGAACCGTAGGGAATAGCCTGGAGGCAGTTGTAGCGAGGGATTTATCAGATCTTTGGACCACATATCCATAATCAATAAGTAGATAGACAATAAAGACTTCAAATAGTAGCAATTACTAGTACTGCAACAGATTGCGGAGTGATAAGAGGCTCATCTATACCTTTTTCAACCCCAGAGTCACGTGTGTTCAACGCCAAAGTCCATAATTGTCAAGACCATAATTGCCAGGCCCATAATAAGCCCATAATTATTCCAAGATTCAAAATTTCAACTTGTCTAGAGACATTCTATTGCAAGTCTTCAGGATATTCATGATAATCCTAGTCTTTGTGCTCTTAATTGATGTAGAATTGACTTGATTGCATGAGTTTTTATGAGCTTTATGAGCTGCTAAGAGTTGCTATGAGGGTGCTATGAGCCTTGCCAATATCGGCAGTGAAACGATATTGGATGGTATCTAGTTAACTGTTCATCCAATGCTCACTTTTTGGTTACGCATAATACCGTAGATCCTGCATAATTTGCAGTTATATAAAGACCACTGTAAACGCGCTGGAACGCTCTGCACGCTCTATCATTCTCATTATTCTCATTATCTCATCATGAAATTCATTTGCTTACTTGTATGCGCTCTTGCTTTAGTCGTCCGCGCTGACGATGACCGCCCTGAACGTTCTTATAAACGTAGAACTCATCAAACCATCTGTGAACCTTCTCAGTTTGGTCTTCAGGACTATTATGGATATCGGATCCAACATCAACTCATCTATGGATATCCTCCGTTACACCATACACGAGTTTCCTTTTGTAAAGGAGGGAAAGCGGTTGGAATGGATGCTTACCATCCCGTGTATGCTGGAGAGGATGTGATGTGGGGCACGAAGCTTTGCTCGAATCAGCTCAAAGAAATCAAAAACCATTGCTTTATTCTGGCAAGACGTAAGAATTATGCCTACAGAAATGTAGCTTTATACACCCATCATGACTGGATTGGAGGATTGTTTGTTTGCCCTGGACATGGGGAATTAGATGGCATTGAGTGTAATAATACCAATGCAATTCCTCTTCTTCCATTGATTGCTGATGATTATCAGTTTGCTTGGACTCAAATCATTGAAGAACGACTTTTTGTTAGAAGAATTCCTTTGGTTCAAACATTGGATTATGAGCCCATCACTTCTCCTATAATAAAATCCCCTGTTCCTATGGATTGGTATAAGGAAATCGATGTTTTGGAGCAATATGACTATGATAGTGATGAGCGCGATGCAATGACTGTAGTTCTGGATCTGTTTTACAATCTTGTTAGTGCATACATTTACTCGGATTTAGGAATCATTCCTACCAACGAACAAGCCTATATCGATAAAGGAGACGGATATACTAGAAAGCATGCTAGAAATGAGATCTTGTCAAACTCTCCTAAGGTCAATACAGCAGATTTATATCATGGCCTTTCCAAATTGACTTTGAATAAATACAAGGAATTCGCAGAACAAGTTGAAGGCATTTATGCTAGAATTAATTTGAATGCTACAAATGAATTCGAGCACTTGCCTTTAGCAAATTATACTCAATTCATTGAGGAATATTTTTAATATAGCATAAGAATAATATAACGATTAATTACAGAGCGGGATGCTTGTTATAGTCAATTCAATATACTACTCAACATCTTCAGATGGGGTCAAATTAAATCCCCAAGCCTCCTCTCCAGGACGAGTTTCATAATATTTCTTCAAATCCACTCCATGATAGTTATGATGCACAAAATTGAACCAAGGAATTACATGTAAAAAGGTATTTGCATGAGTGGAATTTCTAGCTGCCACTCGTTGCAGCCAATCAGGAAGATCCGATTCTCCATAGGGCTTAAGACCCTTTGAAAGTCGTGATTTGATTTCATATCTATCCTTGGCAACTTCCCTAGAATTCTCGGTAACTCCTTGGAACCGTTTAACGGACTTGTTATAGCTATAAATGAAACCCGCCGAGAAGCCAAGAGTAAGTGAAAGACGCAATAAAGCCGGTCGTACTGTGAATTTCTTTCCTTCACTTTGAATGTATTCACTTAATGATAGGAAAAGAGGTCCTGCTGCTGTGAAAACCGCCCAACGTCCGTAATCCGAGGCCCGGAAATATGCAATTGTGCGTTTGAAGTGGGGGTCCACATCGATGAGCTTGTTAGACCAGATATCAATGACAAAAGTATTACTTACCTCGTATTCTGTTCGATTTAAATTGACGTTATTCGATGCCATCGTTGGTAAAGTATTTGTGGTCCAATCAGAGATTATGTGTTGTAGACCATTACCCGGGAGTTGGAATAAATGAAATGGTAAAATGATGAAATAATAGAAATTAATTCAAAATAATAATTTAAGTAGAGGTTCATAAGAAAAGACTAAATTGCCGTTATTTCATGTCCATAACGACTATGAATAAAGATAAATCATCATCTGTTATTCATATTTAAGTCTGACTGGTTACATCATGCAAGATGAGTCTATAACGAGTCTATTCAGCAGATGGCATTTGGGTTATACAGTTCTACAAGTAGACTGGATTGATGGAGTGTTGGCTAAGGTCTACAGAATTACTTGCCCAGTAACAGTACAGTCAGTACATTGAGTATTGTGTACCAGTCAGTACAGACTACATTGAATACAGTCAGCACATCACTAGTGATTCAATCATCCATCTACCACATGATTCATTATTACTTAACGGGAAGTGGCTTGAACCTTGGTGTGAGCACCCTTGGCTTGTTGCTTTGAGATCTTGGGTTGACCTCTAGACGAGGCAGCAGCGGTCTTGGCCTTCTCAGCCTTCTTCTTGGACTCAGCAGCTAATTTCTTCTCCTTTCCCTCCTTAATGGCTGCTTGACGAGCAGCTTGACGGGCTTCAGGGCGTATAGCACGCTTCTCCTTGATTACATCAAGAGAAGCTCCAACGATGGCACGCTGGTGCTTGACGGTCTTTCTACTGCGCTTCTTGGAAACCTCCTCAGTGATTCCCTTTCGGTGTTGTCGGCGGAAAAGAACAGTCCATGAGATTCTTCGAGGGTTCTTTCTCTGCAGGAATAGCGATTCACTCTTGGAGGAAACGAATCGAAAGACCTTGGAGTCTCCTCGTACAAAGAGTTTGCCCTTATGTTAGACAACACTTATGAATCGTCAGCTCAGCGCTACTTACTCTTCCAGGATAGATCTTGCTGCCGGAAAACGAGTCGAGTTCGATCTTCATTGTTCTTATATTAGATTGTAAAAGAGAATCAACACTTTAATCACTTACACGTCTTTTGTTTGTCGAGGATGAAGGTCCGTTATTGGTGTTAGGGTTTCGGTGAAGTATGAGGTGTTTGGGAGTTGTGACTGCTATTTGGCCGCAGTAATTCTCAGTCCCACAAATATTAAAGTCTGATGTCCCTTTTCCGAACATTCAAAATTAAATCCTGAAATTCTCCCTCTTTCTCTCTAAAGAAAAACTTGCTATTTCTTTGTATATACCGGAGTACTAGAAAACAGTGCAGCGATGGTTAGTATAGCTCTTAGCTGGTCCATGGACCTGTCCAATGCACAAATCTAACTTTCAGGCCCCTAAAACCAAAAAGAATCAAGAAAACATCAGCTCCCGTCTTGCTCTTGTGATCAAGTCGGGTAAATACACCCTTGGCTACAAGTCCACCTTGAAGTCGCTTCGTCAAGGAAAGGCCAAGTTGGTCATCATTGCTGGAAACACTCCTCCCTTGAGAAAGTCTGAGTTGGAATACTACGCCATGTTGTCCAAGACTCATGTCCACCATTTCCAAGGAGGAAACAATGAACTCGGAACTGCTTGTGGAAAGCTTTTCCGTGTCGGTGTTTTGACTATTCTAGATGCTGGTGATTCCGACATTCTCACTGCTCTTGCTATTTAGATATGAGTAATGAATCTGGTATCCACTAATCAATTCTGTACTCAAGTTCAGATCCTTCTACCTACTATGAAACGTATGAATAAGAGCTTCAACAGATGTGCTGTGAATGATAATAGTCCAATCATCACGTCTAGTAGATTCTAACGTCATTAATGACACTCAATCTATATTTCAGTATCGTTTCCAGACTGCTTTTGTGAAAATTTCTCACGTGACCGTTACTAACCGTCCACGTAATCTCAAGTTAAGTTTCAACGCGATTTAAGTTTTAATTATTGATTTAACTCTACGGTTTAAGGGGAATGCATGTGGGGGTAGGGAGGGTATTGGCATTAAATCCGTAAGTTATTCAATATTGACAGTATTTTCATACAATCAATCTCGTCCAGATTATCAAATCAATCGGCTAATTGACTTTAAAACTATAACCAGGTCCACAATGCTGATTGTGGGCATGTGTGTCATGATAATCAGACAATAATGTAAAAAGGGGTTTCAGGAGAAAGTTCCACCCATGAAACGTCCCAGATTGAATCAGGAGAAATATGCATGCAGCAGAGATGAATAGATAGATGAGAGAGAATTTGAGAGAGAATTTGAGAGATCATGTGCAATGCAGGAGGGGGAGATTCTCCAGAAAATATGTAAACTTAGTTCAATGGCGTGTGGATATACTTTATCATGATGATGGTGAAGTTGATTTGAGGCGGACGTTTATTTTCAAGGAGGTTTACAGACTATCCCTGTTATGACATTTAGAAGGTCCCTTCTCCCCTGATCGCCTCATCTTCCATTCGATATTTTTCTATTATTTAATACTCTTATGAGGAAACTTATTTATATAAATTAATAGTGATAAGCATCATTCTTTATATCTTCACCTAATCAGCTATTCACCTATTTAACTCTCATCTCATCTTTCGGTCTAACAATTGATTGCATTAATTAATTAAAGCTGTTGCATTATTTTATTAATTCTCATTATTGATGTATTTTTGCTCTGATATTGGTTAAAATTTACTATTTCTATTTAAATTAAAAGTCTATCTTTTTGGTGTGTTTTATTATTTTTGGTGCTATAATTTTTAATTTCTTAGTCAACGCAATCTTAAAGTTCGAGTTGATGTCTTGCCATTAATTGTGATACATCATCCTCATTCTTTGATTAGAGGGTTTTTAGGATCAATTGTAAAAAAGTCCTCAAAATTCTTTGATATTTATTTATTGTTTAAAACTAGTGTAAAAAGCTGGATTTCAATCGTTTCTAAACTCTTCTAAACTCTTGTGCTCTGCCTCAAATCACACTCTTTCATTTGAGGATAAGCCTTGTACAAGATATTGAACAATACTTACTGACTGACTGACCGACTGACCGACTGACCAACTGACCAACTGGCACTTCAATATGACACGTCCAGCAGAAACAAGAACCGTTTCTTTCAATGTTTCTGATCAGTATCAGATTATTGATGTGGTAGGAGAAGGGGCTTATGGCATTGTTTGGTATGTAGCAGTTGTACAGAATATTCACTCCTCTTATTCCCTTGCTAACTAGTTCGGCCCTTCATAAACCTACCAGCCAAAAGGTTGCAATCAAGAAAATCGCGCCTTTTGAACGATCCATGTTTTGTTTAAGAACTCTTCGAGAAATGAAATTATTACGGCATTTCAATCATGAAAATGTGAGTTGACAACTTTGATCTTTTATATCAGTTTCTAACTAGATTATCTCGATTATCGACATTCAAAAACCTCTTAGCTACGACACTTTTACTGAGGTTTATCTAATTCAAGAACTGATGGAAACTGATATGCATCGAGTTATTCGAACGCAAAAACTATCGGATGACCATTGTCAATACTTCATTTATCAAACATTACGAGCTTTGAAAGCCATGCATTCGGCGAACGTTTTGCATCGGGATTTGAAGCCTTCAAATCTATTATTGAACGCTAATTGCGACTTAAAAGTTTGTGATTTTGGCTTGGCAAGATCGGCAGCTTCCAGAGATGATAATTTCGGCTTCATGACCGAATATGTGGCTACAAGATGGTATCGAGCCCCCGAAATCATGCTGACTTTCCAGGAATATACCAAAGCCATTGATATGTGGTCCGTAGGCTGTATTTTGGCTGAAATGCTGTCAGGAAGACCTCTTTTTCCTGGAAGAGATTATCATAATCAATTGATGCTAATTCTTGATGTATTGGGCACTCCTACAATGGAGGATTATTATGCTGTCAAATCGCGAAGAGCTCGGGAATATATTCGAGGTCTTCAGTTCCGAAAAAAGACTCCGTTTGCATCCATTTTTCCTCAAGCAAACAAAGATGCTGTGGATTTACTAGAAAAACTTCTGACATTTAATCCTGCAAAGAGAATTTCGGTAGAAGAGGCTTTGGAGCATCCATACCTTGAACCGTATCATGATCCTGATGATGAACCTGTAGCGACTCCTATTCCCGAAGAATTCTTTGATTTCGACAAGCAAAAGGATGAGCTTACAATTGACCAGTTAAAATCTTTGATCTATGAAGAAATCATGAGGCCTGTTTGCCGTTAACAGAATTACCATCTTCACTTACGGGAACTAGAATTCATGACAATCACAAACATTACTTGTGTATGCATAGCAATATATTAAACTGACAGTAAATAGATAGGCTGTAGTCTTGAGCTTGGTCGAATTTAGCCAAATAATCGCGTTCAAAGTCAATCTATCATTCTACGGGTGAAGAGCAAATAATCTCAAATACAAAAATATAGAATGCAAGTACAAGAGTATTGATTTATGATATCGTCTTTAGCTTTGGAATATCGGTAGAAGCCGTTATGACCGATCAAGTACCGATAAGTTGACTATCTGCAAGTTTTAGGGCTGATGATATCGTATAGGCTAGTCGCTCTCTATCGTTTACTATCCTACAGACTTTGTCCATTGACCATGAGCTATTGGATGACCAGATACCATTGGCAAATAGAAGTTGATCAGATGACTGAAGTTGATCAGATGACTGAAGTTGATAAAGCAATTGTACTGACTGCCGCCGATATCGTCGACTTTAACGACTGAGACATCTGCAGTTCACAATATAAGATTGTGCCGATAATAACAAATGAAACATCTTCATTATCCGTCATATCGGAATTTTTGGGAGAATGAAAGGCGGTTCTATATTCAATCGAGACCTGTCTCATTCATATATAAATGAGAATTAATCCGAATCAGATTTTCATCTTCATAAACATGAATCATGAATGTTTCACATGTTGCTTCGACATTCAACACGTGTTAAAAATTTAATTTATTGTTTTTCAATGTTTCACGCCCTAAAGGCTCAATATAACGTTTAAGACACTTACCAGAAAACCCTTATGAAGAACCTCATGAAAATTATCAATCCTATCGTCTATTTTGACAATTTTTACTTCATATTTACAGCTAACAATAAAAGTGACTTTGCTAGACAAGATTAGGGAATTTTACGCGATTACTTAAGGAGATAATAAATAAAAATAAAATAAAACGTTGTAAACAAACATGCAAACAAATGTTGGATATGGCATGATTTTATCATTATAATTGAATTCTTTTAATAAATGACATGTTAAATATGATGGCTCCTTAAATAAAAGAGTCCTCATATTGTGGATCTTTGGTTAACATTGCCGAACCCTGCCATGCATCATGTCACATCAATGTTTAGCGCCCGAACTTTAAATATATCTTAGTATTCGACCCTTAAATTGAAATTGACAATTGGCGGGCGTTTTCCTATAATTGTCTGACAATATCTGACATTATCTGAGACTATCTGACATGATCTGACATCTGCCAACATTTTATCTACCGGAAGTAGTCCTGTTTGGATTTTAATATTAGCTTACGTTAACTGTTGGTGCCATTTATTTGTAGATTTCTTGATTTCGGGAAGAGTTCGGAGAATTCCATTCTGGGGACACTACATCCGCTGGGGCGCAATAATTATCCGTTCAGCCTTGTGAGTTTAAAATAATATTACCACATAAGAAGATTGTCCATACTATGTTCAAACTTCCCATTATGAACACATTGCTGAGCTAGATTGAATGAGTATCGGAACAATCGTTCGGATCAAATAAAAAGATACTTGCCTTCATATCGATCAAACTGTGCCGGCTAACCGCCTGGGCGGGTCGGAAATACAGGGAGCCAGCACGGCCATATTGGGTTAGGGTGATCGACATAGTAGAAGCAGACACCCCAATAGAGAAATTGACATGCGGCATGGAAACCTTGTTACGTAAGGACGCTAAAATTCAATCTTGGGCCGTGGCCCATGAGTGATAAGACGTAATCCGGACATTTTTTATTACACGGCATTCTCGGCCCCCTAACTCATCCAGTTGAGGTTCTCATAAATAATGACACCAAGCCGAAATCAGAAAGGGTCTTGGATTAGTATACCTCGCTCGATTGGGAAAATACTGATTCGTTCAGCACACTAGTATAATTTGGGCAACGGTTGGTTTATCGACTTTCATCCCTGTAAAATTATTTTAGCTTGTAAGCATACACAATTGGTCTAGCGTTGATGGCTAGTTCGCTAAGGGAAAAAAAATCCGCCATTTGTTTTTTTAAAAATTTATTTCAATTTATTTGAAAAGAATAATAAAAAATGTTTTATAGCTTAGAGTTTCAATTAGTCTTATAATATAAATTATCTATTTAGCATCAACCAAAGGAATGTGGTCCAATGGATTCCAACGGATAGGGTTATTTTGGGGTGGATGTTGTGGCTGGGTTTGTTCAGGGTGAGAAGTCATTCCAGGTGGGTTAGAAAAAGTAGGGCGATATTCCAAGATGTTGTTGCCAACAGGATTCGATAGAGATGTGAGATTATCATGAGCATTAGTAGAGTCAATTCCAGAACCATTGCATGTAACAAAACAGTTCTTATAATCTTCATGATAGCCAACAATCGATGTCGAAGGGAATTCTGATGATGCTAAAGATGCTAGGGATGCTGTAGATGCAGGCAATATTGAAGAAGATAAGGATCTAGGGGGATAATAGTCCCAATAATCCAAATCCTGTTCCCTTTTCACTTTTGGGAATTT
Source organism: Middelhovenomyces tepae (assembly GCA_003708105.3). Taxonomy (NCBI): domain Eukaryota; kingdom Fungi; phylum Ascomycota; class Dipodascomycetes; order Dipodascales; family Dipodascaceae; genus Middelhovenomyces; species Middelhovenomyces tepae. The sequence goes on along the minus strand of PPNF03000020.1, from coordinate 19,086 downwards.
TTCGGGATACCATTGAGGATTTGGGTCTATATAGGAAGATAATTGATTGTTATACTGGAATGCCTGTTGATTGAAAGGGGGTTGAGGAGTAGACATAGCTGTGGTCGAGGTACTAACTGTAAAGTCTGATCGAGGACAAGAAGTTGGTATTGAAGGAGTAGTAGGAGTAACAGGAGTGCTAGTGGTCCTAGATTGACCAGAAATGTCTTGTTGATCAAGTTCTCCCTTGACTGCACTCATAGGAGGGCCTATACTGAACATAGAGCTTATATCAGATGCCACACACAAGTCTATACCGTTCAAAAGATGATCGATCTCAAAATCATTCGTAGCAGCATTCAAGGCATTTTCAGTATTATATACTGTTTCATTATTATTTTCAGTCACCCAAGGCATAACTATTGGTAAACCAACCTTCAATTTACACTTGAAAGAATGTCTCTTTCGAATATCGGGCCTGGTGAAGGTGGCATTACAGAACGAGCATTTATAAGGACGTTCTCCAGTGTGGATCATTAAATGGCGTTTTAAATGCTTCGCATGAGTATAATTTCTTCCACAAAGAGAGCATTGAAATCTTCCCTGACTGTTTCGAAGAATTTCAGGAAATCCGTACAAAGAAACATAATCTATTTGTGAAGAAGTATTGTTAGATGTGTAAAGGAGAGGTAGACTGTATGCTCGTTGAGTGTATTGAGGTTGACCAATAAGCTGTGGAGAAGGAGTTGGACCAGTTGTCGAATTATTCAAATCCTCGTCAACAAATTGAAGCCTACGTTCTTCGGGATCCGGCCCGTTTGGAGGTTCATTTAAAGGAGAGTATTCGCTGCTTGGACTGGTAGAACTTGTAGAACAAAAGGAATGGCAAGGGCTAGCTTCACAATCTGAAAAGGCAGTAGATGAAGGACCATAAGATTGTCCTTGGCTATGACCATTTGAAAACCTGGTCATGGAGTAAAACGATGCAAACATTTGCGATCCCATTATAAATGAAATTGAGCCCACTTCATTGGCCTACTAATATTCCCCATAGGATTGACTCGTGAACTGAACGGATCAAATCAAAAAATAAAATAAATAAAAAATAGAAAAATGGACATGGCATTATTTTTATACAAGACCAGTTAGAAGCTATAGATTTGACGATGAAGATATGTCGATTCTTTGGGAAATCAGAGCCAATCCTTTCTGAAAATTGAAACATAAATAAAAAACGCAAAAAGCAAAATAAAAAACAAATGAATGAGAAAATATACATGCACAAGAAACAACAGGGGAAAAAGAAATGTGCCATTATCCCTTTGAAAATGGGCTCCTTTATTTCAATTGTTCAATTTTTCTTGTAGCTTCTGTTATGGGCCCTTTTCATCGTAACGCTCTGTTATAGCCCAATTATTGCCAGATTCACAAGAAATATGGAGTGAGTTATAATTGGCATAGTGGTGATTAGCTCAGGGTCTTAACTAGGGGCCATGCTGCCGATGATCTATACGACAATAAGCGACATCTAGCAATGGAAGGTCGGAACAATCTAAGTTCTCTATCTCCATTGATCTTCAAATCAGACATTGAAAGCATAAATACCCCATAGTTCTGTTTCCAGATGTCTGCAGAATTGTTTTTCCGGGTTATTCTTATAAAATTGACCCTAAAACATCCCTTGTCAGTCATTGCATCTAATGCAATATGTTGCTCAAGCTTGCATCTGTATGCATGTCGGCAGATACTTGCGGTTGCGAGGGTTGGGAGTAGTGTGCCGGCAAGTCTCGGTATGCTTCACTTTATCCACCACTTGTGACCCTTATTGCATTGTTATTTAGCTGTTATCAGCAGCTGGTTGTTTTCTGTAGGATCTGCCGTAATGACTGCTTTTTATTTGAGGTTTAAAAGGAAATGTTGAGCTTAGTGCGTAAAAGAAACGAAATTAATATAGTCAACTTTTTTTTACCTCATTGTACATTAAATTAATAACCGACCACTCATTTTGCCTGCCCAAAAAAGGAACATCGATGCCCGAACGAGCACTTGAGGCTTCATTTCTCAGTATCTTGGCCGTTTCGTAAATAAACTATTATGTTTTTTGCAAACGCAATAGACTAGTTAGTCGGCTATAAAGAAAATGTTCCGATGAAGAGTCAACATTTGTCTAATTAACGTATGACCCCCCTCTCAGTGTACTCTCCTCAAAAAGAAGTTGCATTTTCAATAGTGACTATTCAGGTTAGGATATCGGAATTCGGAATGCAAAAAGCCACCGATCTTCATTGGATCATTTCTCCATATGGAAATAGAACGGAGTGCAATTGTTCAACCTGAAAACACAATTTAGATAACACTGTAATTCTTCTGGACTGCGGCGAGCCCTTGCGCAGCATCCTTATGCAGTCCCTGACTCCCTGTATCGGAAGATCCCTTTGGGACAAAGCCAATCTTTTGTATAAACTGACTACTTGCTCCTTATATGCATGGTGAAGCGGCCTTTGCTTAGTCTATTGGTCCTGGATGATCAATTGGACTTGGATTGAAATCATTTTCTTTTAATATCTAGGAGTTCAACAAATACCGGATTACAAAGCAATTACAATTTAAGGTTCAATTCGAATTGCTTTTCCATCTGCTGCAAGACATTCATGATCTGGTGAGTAAATTGCGATAAGAAAGAGCATAAAATGACTCGAATACCGGGTAAGTGCGTTTTGAGCAGAAAATATGAACAAAATAATATCAATATTTTTGTATACGTTGACTAGATTTAAAATGCACTGCTCACTTTCTTCTCCCCACTCTAATCGATATATCATCTGAGCTTTTTCCATCATATTGCCAGTTTTCATAATCGAAATCCGTCATGCAACGGTCTCAACTTGGGAGGGGATTTACAGTGGTTAATCATCTCCAACGTTGAAATATTGGGTCAGTCGACAACCTTTAATCTGATTAGTTATGCACATGGCTGGAAATGGAATACTAGTGAAACTGTATTTTCCTGGGCCTACACCGACCGCACCATTTCCCGGCACAGTTATTCCAGGACAGAGATCAAGAGCTGCAAACCTGCAACCTGTGAGACCACTAGAACAGAGTAGGTCAAAGCGCAGTCAAATAGTATATAAACTAAGGCATTTCACCACAAAATAAATCTGCACATACTTGGATCTGCGAAATGACGCACTGCCCTTAGTACAACCTTGCTAATAACCGCTCCATAGACTTGGAACGGTCCTTGTACTGGACTTCCCCACTTGTCTTCTCCCACTGTAAAATTAATTTGGTAAAAAAAAAATATTTGATAGCAAACACCTATTTATTAACATCTATTCGTGTCGATCTAGCCGTCTTTAGCCAATATTCCAACGATAGGAGGTATTAGCTCAACATTATTTGTCAAGCTGCTATCGTATTCGTAAGCCAGCTGCTGACAATTATAGCAATTGCTATTGTTCTCATTCATATTATTTGTGGAATAAGCCTCTCCATCTCTGAAACAGTGGGCAAACTTATCTGTCTTAGCATCATCTCTGCCCAGTATTTTGCGAATCTTTGTTTAAGTCGCTGGGGGATTTGCACGTGGCTGCATTTTTTCTCGCAAAGCGATTTACAATTGCTTTTATATGTTTGCTTTTAATTTTGTTTGCTTTTTTCCATTTCCTTGTGTGCCCTATTGATATAAAGTTGACTCCTCGGAAGCGAACTGCAGTGCACCTTTTTGTTCACCAGTTTTTCTTTTTGTTTTAAAGCCGCGTAAAAACTTAATACATCTCATTCAAATAGCCGACATGTCTATCAAAGTTAGCTTATGGATTCATGGCACTGCAAGGCTCATTATTCAGCGATTGCAGTGACTATGCCCAGCCAACCCTGATTCTCTATGTGGTTGGGACGAGCTCGGGCTAACCTGCATAGGGATACTCATTAGTTAAGTTCGGCTCAAGGAGTGAGGGGTGAGGGGGTTCGAAGATTAAGAGATAGAGAATTAAGGGCCGAAATTCTTAGTCAATTGTCTCAGTACCAGTAAATTGAAACTGACTGGAAAATGTCTCGGTAATTCTAGATAAGATTAGGGTGCAAATCATCAATCACTATCCAATGGAAAAACTCTTTGGGCAGAACGTAAACAAAAAGGAATGATAACAATGAAGATTAAAGACTATAGTATTGTTAAATTCAAATAGGGGCTGATGGAATCGTTGGAATGCGCTGTATGGGATAAACCAGTCTCAGAAGAGCCTTGAAGAAGCACTCGTAAGGATCCGAGTAAATATATACATAAACAATAGCTTGAATGCTGATCTTGCGCTAGACTCAGTAAAGTCCCTCTATAATATTGGTAACTGAGGCAATTGGCTCGTTCCGTCTATAGCCAAAAATTTTTGAAAAGCCTCGCCCAAAGTACATCAATTGGAGGCCCCAGAGAGAAAGGCTCTTGGTTCTCCAGTACAAAAGAATCTTTGAAAAGTTGAAATATTCAAAACCTTGTAGTCAATAAGATCGCAACTAAAAATTCCAGTCTTCTCTTCTAGTTACCAATACAGTTCTAATATTCGTCTTTGATCGTTACTGTCTAAATCCTTAGAGAGGCCCTATGGCTCTATATTCTGGCTTTAATTCATAGGGAAAAAAGCCTCCATACTCTAGCTTTTATTCAAGGATATTAGTATAAATATATCCTTTCTCTTAGTCTCTGTCTAAAAAGAAGTTCAAAGTATTTGAACCGTTGGATTATTATCTATATCTTTAAATCTGATTAACATATCAGCCTGCAATTTGTCTTCTCCTGGGTTTAGAAGACATCTTTAGGGAAGAGTCAATAAAGCTGACGCTTATCCAGAGAGTTTATAGACTTGCGTCTCGACAAATTGTAGAATGCCAATAAACAAAACGTATTTGAACGTCGATAAGTCGTAGAAGAGTTGATATTGTTCAAATCTGGAATGTTATATTCGTTGGTGGCAGGCAGTTCAAGGGGTTCGGATCAGTTGTCAGTCAGAGGTAACAATTTTGCACAAGGTCAAAGATATTTTGGTGTTTACATCCAAGTCTATGATCTATGATTGAACACTGACTACAATTAATTTTGCCGATATGCGTTATTCTTACACAGATTTCTGTTCTAATACGAGATTGCACAACTGAAACGTTCAATGAGACCTAAAACCCTAGTTAATTGAATCGCCTTGATATAATTCAAGAGTATGCCATTTTGACTATAACCAGTGGCTACTTTTGCTGCTTCCATAAATAATAATAGGTTACAGCTATGACAGCTCAGCCACATGAAACTAATGTATTTGCTGCGGTGAGTTTTACTGAGTTTGATTCAACGCCAGAAGAGCAACTAATGGATAAAGCTGTTCGGCATCCTCTCAATCGGTTGGTATTAAAGCTACCCTTAATGTGAAAGATATCAATCTTGAACTAGGAACAAAACGACTTTATAAAACTTTTTATAGAGCTGCGTGACGACTGCACATCACTGTTGATTTGATAACTGTTCGACGACATGATTATATTTTATAAGCGACAAAGATCCTAATGGCAGCTAATTGTTAAACAATTCACTTTGAAATAAATAACAGCTAAGATGCGTAAATCCATTGAACAGGAGGTACAAAAGTACAGCAGCTCGACCAGGACCTATCTTTTCAAACATAATTACATCTTGAATATTAGAAGGTCGACAATAAATGAAAGCTAAGACAGTGATAAAGGATTCGTTAAAGGATGATAATTAACTCAGTTAAGTATAGAACAGAGCTCCTTAAATACCAGAAATATCCTTTTTGTAAGAAATCTCATAATATGCTAGACGGCAATAAAATATAATTAACCTGTTTCTGCCGTTTTGAATCCATTGCTTGTTTTTCCAATTTATAACTCTTTCGCCTACTGTATTTCCACTTCAAATAACCACATTGGCACCTGCAGGTCTTCAATCATATAGCATTGTGTTATTGACAATCAGTATTAACTTTTGAAAGGCTTTAATCAACATTCGAAGAACTAAAGAGCTAGATATGTAGGGCGCAATCAAACAGTCTGACTGTTAAAAGCTTTTGACTCGAAGCTGAATGGAAGTCTTATGTAACTCGCGTATTATCATACCATTTTAACTCTCATGTATTCAGATGAAGCGCTAACTACAGCTACTTATTTCCTTCTCTTTTCTCAATTGTTTTTTTAAAAGTTCATTCCACTTCTTATTGATAATATATCCCCATTTAATCTTCATTATCTCTTCTTCTTTCACTTGCTCTTCTCTCGTTAGTGATAAGGCTCAATATTTTCACCCCGCCTGCAAGATGACCCGGGTATGGTACGTGATTCGTTTTGTATGACCCAGGTTGGCTATATTAGCGCGGTTGGCCCATGTGGAATCAGATGGCTTTGACGACTCGCATAATTCCTTAAATGGCCATCTCGATCCTGATCTGAAAGACAAAACTACAGTCTAGAGTTAACGGATAACTGAACGAATAACTATCTAGCAAATTATTCGTTGCACAGTCTTCAATCGATCTTAACGCCCACTATTCTCCATCTCTCCGCTTGTCGACCCGGGTCAACTGGTTGACCCGCATTACCCTTGTTCCTCCCATCACCCAACTTTGATCGTAATCTTACCACCTGAAGTATAAGATTTACCAAAAACACTGATGCAATCTACAGTTTGCTTCCAAAAACCCAAATCATCTTAATCAACTCAGTTTCTTTATTTATTGCATTTCCCTCCTCATTCCTTGAATCACGCCCTAGATAACGGTAACTCATACCGTTTATCTGCACTGGTTTTATTTGTTGACTGATCAGTGAAAATGACCATCGAGGTCGAAAGGTACGATGAATAATGATGGGCCCTCGCTTCTCCCCACATTGATTTGTGGGGTCTGCATCCCCTCAAAGTCTCAACAAATCGTCAGTTTATTATCATTTATACTAACTTAGATCTCCTACGAACTGTCTTCGGCAGTTAATTCTGCCTAATTACAAGTTCTTTCCTGCCCGAATAACCATCAAGTGAGTATTTGTTTTACATGATGTGGATCTTTGTTTGGTGTTCTGCTCCTGTCTCAGGTCTCGTGATGAGGCTGTCGTATCCTGAGGTCCTCAACAATAATGTTCAACACATGAGAAAATATGTTAGATACAGGAGGTGATGATATGTTGATCTATTATTTTCAATTATTTTCTATTATTTTTTTCAATATTCTGTTATGCTGAGTTGTGCCGTTGGTTGTTCTTCCACCTCCGGTTTTTCCGTCTTAGTCATGGCATGATCTACCGTCACATGGACTGAAAATGGCTCCGATGGCTGATGATTCTGAGTAGGCGAATCGAAGGTTTATGAATAGGCATTTCTCTTGTCGATGATCACCAGTGTTGAGAATATCTTATCACCTAACTGATTCTTTTGTACTGTGCAGTGGGAATCTTTAGTACTGCAGACCTCTTTAGTACTGTGCTATTACAGTGCTGTGTCGCTACGTACATCTCTTGATCTACTCTATTATATATTATACTAACTAGACATTGGCAACTACGAGACTTAGTATGTGTCAATTCAAAATCGTACGCTGAAGTCATTTATCCTTGTGATAAAGTAGTTCATTCCTTAGACCTATCGCGAGGTCGGGATGTTGCTGTGGCTGAGTTTGAATTCGAACCCCGGTGTTTGCAAGCCGATCAAGGTGTCATTGCAGCTGGAGGAGTTCACGATTCTCGCACTTCCAACTCTCGTCGGGGGCTTTTCGCCATAGCCAATCGACAAACAAACGAAAAATACTCTCGGGATCTTGGAGAGTTTATTAACAATTCCATTACTCTTTATAACGAACCTTCTAGCACTCAACTTAAGGCCATTGTGTGTAATAATGACCGAGCACTTTATTTCCTCGACATCGAACCTTCCCGTTTTGTTGTCGATTCATCTATGAAGCTGTCTTCAGCTTTAAATCATGCAACAATCTCTCCGGACCGGAAAACTGTTGTTTCTTGTGGAGATTCTTCACAGGTATTTGTATGTAATCGTGAAGATACTTCAAATAACGGCTGGAGACTCAATTGTACTATTGAATCCGGCTCCGATCTAGGGTTTTCGACTGCCTTCCATTCTTCAGGAATCATCTTTGGTGTAGCATTTCAGGATGGAATGGCCCGGCTCTATGATACGCGAAATTTATCTAGACCTTTAACCGAGATCCATTCTTCTCGGCCGATAGAGCTCATGGGCGCCTTCCGATGCCTTAAATTTTCTAACGGCCCTGAAGATTTGCTCTTTTTATCTGAACAAATGGGCCGTGTTCACGTAGTTGATCTAAGAGACTTTGCCAATCATCAAGTTCTTTTAATTCCTCCTAGCTTTGAAGCTACACCTGACGTTTCCCATAATAGCTCATCTGGTTCCTCCTCCTCTTCTTCTTCTGCCGCCCCACTAAACATCTCTCCTTCAAATCCTATTGTTCGTCATTATGACGATATAATGCGCCAATCTCAAGGCTCCTTATCGGCCTTTGATATTCCCACCTCTAGTGTTGGCACTCCTGCATTCCTGTCAAATAATCCCTATACTTCTACTGACACTCCATCCGAAAATGCCATTGCTCCTTTTCCTGGACTCTCAACAAATCCTTCCTCTCGTATTGACTCTTCTTTAGCCCCTACTCACCGTTACGGACGTTATGGTCAATCGGAATTTGGAGTTTCCGGTGTGGCTTATTCGGACTTTGATGGCGGAAGCCTTGTTCTTGGAACCGACACCGGCATCGGAGTCTGGAAAGTGGACGGCAAGGCTCGAAGGACTTTCCCTTCTTATACCATGAGATAATCAGACATTGAAATCATCCTCTCAAAATCCAAACGAAATGAAATGAACTAGCTTTAATTGCTTTGTATTATGATCCGTATATGTCGTTCTTTAGCTGTAGGCTTGAATGGAGAACTGTGACGTACACTGGTAATGTAATAATGTTCCATATTAGACGTGCATTGAAGCATCACATTTGAGCTTTAATTAATTCTAGCTCTAATCTAATCTATCCTCTAACTACCACATCAATTGCATTGGCCACATATTGCACATTATTGGTATTTAATCCCGCCATTGAAATCCGTCCATTCGAAGACAAATATACGTGAAATTCGTCGATCAATCGGTCCACTTGACCAGGCTTCAAGCCAGTATATGAAAACATTCCAATCTGCGACTCGATATGATCCCAGTTGCCAGGAGTTTTTAACCGAACTAGTTCTGACTTTAAAGCCTTGCGCATTTTTTGGATTCTTCCAGACATAGTTTTAATATCAAAGACCCATTCTTGGAACAAATCGGGGTTTGTGAGAACTCGAGCTACGATCCTTGCACCATAAGCGGGAGGATTGGAGATTTCGGATCGTTGTAGAAGGGCTAACTGAGAAGAGACAGCATCTTTAGACTCTGGAGAGTTCAACACAATATGTAAAGCTCCAGTTCGTTCACCGTAAAGACCAAAATTCTTTGCAAATGATTGACAAACAAGTAATTCGATTCCTCGGTCTACGAAATAACGCACAGCCCAAGCATCATTATCCAAATCGCCGGAAGCAAAGCCTTGATAAGCACAGTCAAAAAAGGTGAAAAGCTTATTGGCAACCATAACATCAGCGATTTGTTTCCATTGCTCTCTAGTAGGATCAATTCCAGTGGGATTATGGGCACAAGCATGCAATAGAACGATATCTCCAGGAGAAGCAGCTTTAAGGGTGTTGATTAAACCATCGAAATTCAGTCCTAAGGTAGCAGAATCGAAATAAGGATAGAATTTCACATTGAGTCCGACATTGGAAAAAATCTGTTTATGATTGGCCCACGTAGGATCAGACAGATAGATAGTGGCAGGCTTTCCAGAACTTGTTGCTGGAGCTGGATGATTTCTTGATACAAATAGTCCTCCTAAATGATTTGCTCCTGTTCCAGAAACAGTTTGGACCGAAGCCACCCGATTCTCTGCTATAGCACGACTATCGGAGCCTAGAATTAAAGATGCAGATGACCTCACGAAATCAGGAAGTCCAGCTATAGGAAGATATTCATGATTTAATGTAGGATCCGAAGCGATTAAAGCATCAGTCTAGTTAGTAACAGCAGAAACGAGGTCGAAACCAATTGATCAATTTTTCTTACCTTTTTCACTATGGGCAAAACCCAAGGTTTACCTTCATTATCCCGATAGGCACCAACACCCAAATCCACCTTCTTCTCGAACGGATCAGCCTTATACCGAGCTATAAGACTGAAAAGCGGGTCGGCCGGAGCCTTATTAACTTGAAATACCGATGCCATCTATAAGACCTATACCGAAGAAGAAAAAAATAACTATAAACAAAATAAATATGAAAAAGATTACTCGAGCAGCCTTAATATATATTGGCTCTTGATAACGAAATCAAACGAGGAATTACTGTAAAAGAGGGGTAACCGGGTAAGCTGACATGATCTATGGCGATCATCTCAGCTAACCATGGCGTAATCGATTCTGGGGTGCTGAGGTCATCCTATCGGAACTTTATCAATTGGGCCTCGGATAAATCTCCAATTTAGGTTGATTTAGGGTGTTTTAGGACCGTGAATATGAAAGATAGCGGATCAAATGTAATTACATTAATTAACATTTAATAGGACAAAAGTCGCGTGAAAGCAATGTTGAAAAATCATAAATAAATAAAAAGAGATAAAAATTGCAAAATATCAAATTTAAATTGTTGAATAAACAATAATTATCTGTATGGAGGTATAGACTACAATTATTTGGGTCATACTGCACTTTCTTACTACTACCTCGTACCTGGACCGTTTGTGGGGTTCCGGCGGCCCTTTTTTTCCGGATTTTCGGGCAAGTGGTATGATATAAGAGGAGAATGGGGGGTTGAACAAAAGAGGAAACAGAACGATTCTATAGCCGTTATATGTTCCAGGACGTTATACAATAAATTCCTGCTCAACAATTGTTATGTAGTAACTATTAGTCTACAACTGTAGTTAGGCTATACCGGTAATATGGCACAGTACTATGCTATGGATTCACTAGGCAAGTTGGCTGAACTTGTCACTTGTCTTAGATCTTTTAAATAAAACTAGCAACATTTGCTCGGAGCCCTGATATATTGTGTTCTGCTATTCTTTATTACTACTTTGTTGATTTATTTCCAGTCAAATTGAATTTTTCCGGCCCATTCTTTATCTTGCAATTCCTACGTGCCGAGATTAGTGAGATTTATCCTGGCCCGGGGAGTTTCCAAACCCTTACTATCATTTCCACTTTTGGACTCGGGAAGCTTATCATTTAGAGGCAAATGATTTGGGGGGTAAAAGAAATATGAAACCTTTAGAATGGACGATCGCGTATCCCTTGGATATTGATTGTAGTAGACTAGATAGCGATCAATAGTAAGTCAAGATTAACTATTCGATACTGTTACGGTTAGACCATGAGTACTAGACCTGGTTGAACAAAATACAAATGAACTCTAGCTTTAATGACACTGAAACAGTACTAGCACATAACATAACTTTCCACATAGCAAAAGACATTGGTAGTCATCAAGGATGTAAGAGATTGTTGTAGAGTCTGGCGAACGATCAACTAGTAATAATTGACATCAAACTATTGTTCCTTGTATTTGCCTGTCTGTATTCAATAATAATATGCAAAATTTATGGGTAATTTAGTATTTAACCATCAGTCAACTTCATCATCTACTGGCACAACCCTTTCTTTAGATTCTTCTGGATGCTCTGCCTGCCATTCATCAGCATCGTAAATCTTGGACTCGATACTTAACACTCCACATTCATCAAACTTCTTGATGATTTCCTCTGCCTCCTCAACAGTCATATTGGCCAATACCTTGTTAATCTCGTCCAAATGTCGCGTCTCTATAGCAGTTCTTAGCTCCTTATCAAGTCCGTCGTAGATCTTTCTCGCTTCTTGGGCCTCGGGGTCCTCGCTATCAGCAGGAGGAACAGTTACTACGATTTCAGTGTTTGGATCAACAGCATGCAATTGAATCTGCTCCACTCCTTCAGCTTCGGCTTCGGCTTCACGCTCCTCCTGCAACACTTTACAACGGGTTTGGACATGATTGACTGTGAAATTGACATCTTTCATAAACGCTTCCAGAGCAACATGATTTGGAGTCATGATCTTGCTGAAGAATCGGCCAACGCCATCCGGTCCTAAAGTAGCACAATACTGAAGTAAAAGAGCATTATGAATCGTGCGTCTCATAGCAACATGTTTGCCTTCTAATTCCAAATTGAACGCATGCATCATCAGAGCATCTTTTTCCTTTTCATTGACGATCCATGGATGTTTGGTTAGGAATTCAAAGCATTTTTTATATTCACCCAACTTAATATTGGAGAATTCCAGTGCATCAGCGGAAGCTTTTATATCGTCATCATCATTGGCAGTTGCACTTGTAGCCGGTTCATCAGCTGGTCTCTTTTCCTTTCCTTTAGAATTCAACACCTCTATTTCTTGAACGGTTTCTTTCGGTTGACTGGGTTTCGGTGCATCGTGATGCTTATTTATCATTGTCGAATCGAATCCTGTATGAATATCTTCCGACAGAATATGTCTGCTTCGTTCTTCTAAAGCTTTTTCATACTCCTGTTGTTGTATATAAATTGTTTGGCGGAGTTTATCAATATGTTGCTGTAACTTGTCAACAATCAGCTTGTTACTCTCCTCCTCTTCTTCCGTTTCGTCAATATCTCCTCTAACCTGCTCCAGTAAACTCTCAATCATGTCATCATAACTCGGAGAATTAGCGGAGCTTTCAACATCTTCCAAGGGCTTGATTTTCGTTGAACTGCCTCGTGCGATCGTTATAGCAGTTGACAAGTTCTTTTGAATATCCTTAAAAGACAGCTTGTTATCTTTGACAGCCGAGACCAGGTTTTGTACTCTGTCAGCCAATTCTCCATTCATGCTAAGTCCAACTTCCAGTCGTCTGATATTCAACTTCAGCTGCTCTCTTTTCTCATGGATGTCCCTTTGCTTCCATCGGATGAATGATTTCTTATCGACATTAGGGTGTACTTCGATATCGCTATCATCTGAAAGCTCCAGCTTGTCCCATTTAGAATAATCAACCACCATTTCTACAAAGTTTGCTGAAGATGAACAAGTTGAAGAAGGTGACCCAAGTTGAATGAAGAAGATCGATTCACGTCAATTTGATTCGTGATGAATCGCTGAGGTAATGCTGAGGTAATGCTGAGGTAATGACTTGACAGTCTGAAAATTCATCGAAAAAAAGGCTTTAAATTCACTGTTGCAAAAATTCTCCATCATGTTGTTTTTGAAGGCGATTCTCATATGATACGTTATATACCTTGGAATTATTAATACCATGATATTCACTAGTTAGCATTGACTCACTAGCTCTACATTAACCGCTATGATTAATATCTTAGCATCTTAGGAACAGGGCCTAACAGCTATAGCCTTTTTCACCAGCTCTCATGATCTTTCAATCTTCATTCATGATTCCGTTTCTCAAAATAGAGACTCAGGTAAGTTCAAACAAGTCAATTGTGTTCTGTATGATGATTCCAACAAAAACACTGAAAATTGTGAGGCTTCTTTAATAGAAGTCAATGCGCTTATCATAATCTTCTCTCTGAAATAACATGGTGTTCTTGCAACCAATGTTTAAAATAATATGTTCTAACTCGTGAATAGGTATGGATTACGTTCCTCTGAGTATTGTATACAGTTCTTGCGAGCTGTGGTGGATGAATTTCTATATATGAGAAGCTGAGATTTGGCTGAGCTCCGAGATTGAGAATAGGCTTTATGGCAAGGTGAGCACTGAGCACTGAGCACTGAGCACTGAACAGCCCCTGAGAATCTTAACTGGTCGGCTCATATTTTCAAGTACATTCCAGATTACAAACTCTGATTTATAAGATCATAAATTTTGATTTATAAGATCATAAACTTGATTTATAAGATAAGATGATAGAAACGCCGGTGGAGAAATAAGACTGTAGCCCTAAACTGCCGATTTCTCACCTATTTCCATAATAACATGAGAGTTGAGTTCTCAGCCGGCGACTAATTAAACTGACTAAAAACATTGGTCTTTCTAAATTGACTAGTAATGTGTTCGTTTTGATATGAAATGTTTTAAGCGCAAGATAGACCAACGTCATTCGGTAATGGGATAGAATTCTATACAGTCGTTAAATATATTACCTAGTTTCCACCGAATCACTTCTTGTCTCATATTCAGATACAATCGAAGGAATCAAGACTCAATTGACCACAAAATTGAGCGCTCTTTCATCGATAATTTGGCAATTTCCGAGGTATTATCGGTCATTAACCGGCTAAAACTATATTAGCTGCCTAGCTAACCGTGAGTCCATTGAAAGTTGAGCGTGCCTCGTAGATCTTTTTTAGGCCGATCACTACTTGATCTGAGGCTTGATTTGTAATTCAAAATTGAATCACATCATGTCTCCGAAGATGCTATAAATACAGGCCTATGAACTTGACTTATTGGTTCACAATTGTATATTTTTTATTCATATCTTACTCCAAAATGACTATTACTCCTCCTGCCCTTTTTTCTCCCATCCGAGTGGGAAATTTAGACCTTGAACACCGGGTTGTTCTTGCTCCTTTAACGCGTCGAAGAGCGACCGACGACGGGGTGCCAATTAAAGAGACAGTAGATTACTATGGCATTCGAGCTTCTCGTCCTGGTACATTTCTAATTGCCGAGGCCACTGCAGTGTCGATAAATTCCTGGGGAACTCTCAATTCTCCTGGGGTTTATACGCCTGAACAATTGGCGTCTTGGAAGAATGTATTCGCAAAGATTCATGAATATGGTAGCTTTGTTTTCATGCAATTGTGGGCGATGGGTAGAGCAGCCGATGCCACAGCCCAAATAGCCCATGGTGGCCATTTCGCAGGACCATCTGCCATTCGTTCCAAGGCAAGTAAAACAAGCCATATTCCTGACGAACTTACGATTGCTGAAATAAAGCAATTGGTAGCGGATTATGTACAGGCTGCTAAGAATATCATAGCCATTGGAGGTGATGGTTTGGAGATCCACGGCGCTAATGGATACCTAGTAGACCAGTTTCTGCACGAAAATTCTAACCAACGTACTGATGAGTATGGCGGATCCATTGAGAATCGAGCGCGATTTGCACTGGAGATTGTAGATGCAGTTGTGGATGCAATTGGTGCTGATCGCGTAGGATTAAGGCTGTCTCCCCATGGCAGTTTCAACGATGTAGATAATGGTGTGAGTCCGATCCCTCAATTTTCATATCTTGTCAGTGAACTAGAAAAGAGAGGATTGCAAGGCAAAAGATTGGCTTATATACATCTTGTCGAACCTCGAGTAAATGGATCCCTTGATGCCTCAGCTGCACAAGCTGCTCAATCCAATTCTTTTATACGTGACATTTGGTCTGGAATTCTCATTAAAGCAGGAGCTATTACCAGGGATATGGCTCTAGAGTTGACTGCTAGCGATCCAAAGCTTTTGATAGGCTATGGAAGATATTACATTTCCAACCCGGATTTGCCTGACCGTCTTGAGCACAATTATCCTCTTACACCCTATGATAGAAGTGTGTTTTATACTAACGATCTTGTTGGCTATACCGATTATCCGGTATATGGAGGAAAGTAATAAATAACAATTACATATGATTTTGTAGAATACTATCTAAAGTCAATGAAAGTTCAAATTCTTGTTTACTGCTGAATGATAGGTAAAGAAACTGTATCAGCTGCCGATTCCAATTACAAATAATATCGGCCAAATGAACGATATCTGTAAACGAGAAATCATGCTGATATTTCTATTAAAAGTCCAAAGCCTGACCGATACCCCATTTTGCCGATATGATATCGGCAATCAAGAATTTCTGCCGATATTTCGCCGATATGCTATCGGCAAACATGAATCCTTGCCGATACTTATAAAAATTGGCCTGTTAATACATCAGTGAGATTATTGATCTTTATTTAAAGTTACTGGCTACATGAATGTAAATTCAAAGACGACTAGTTCGAAGTGCTGAGCCCTATCGTCCAAACCAAAATATCGCCGATATCATATTCGCAAAAACAGTGCCCCCGCTGATATTATTCGTAAATATATCGGCAAAATTTAGTATAGTTTAACATTTACATATATCGTCGCATAGTCGCTGGCCACACATAATGCAATATTTTATGTTTACCGATAATATTCGCAATTTATATCGGCGAAATTTCTCCTGCTTATCGGCAGAATCATATGTTAGCCGATATTATTCGTAACCTTATCGGCAGGGCTTTGCTTTTACCGATATTGGATCGGCAAAATGAACGTCCG
This sequence comes from Middelhovenomyces tepae, assembly GCA_003708105.3. Taxonomy (NCBI): domain Eukaryota; kingdom Fungi; phylum Ascomycota; class Dipodascomycetes; order Dipodascales; family Dipodascaceae; genus Middelhovenomyces; species Middelhovenomyces tepae. The sequence goes on along the minus strand of PPNF03000020.1, from coordinate 2,700 downwards.
TCGATATTGGTTGTTATTTCAGCCAAGCATCATTTAGTTGAATCTTTATTCAAGACAATGGCTATTATACTCGCATTATCTTCAAAGATTCGAACAGTAGATATGAGAATAATCTCCATCTGGTGGAGCAGATCAGAGTATAGGCACAGCTAAGAGCAACCGATACAATATAGGCTTGAGCTATATCTATCCGTATCCGCCTTTCACAGTGAATAAAATGCACATTCTTTTTTCAAGAAGAATTCATTCATTTAATCTAATGCAAGATGATCTTGCAGATTTCTGTTTAAAAGACGACAATGGCTGAAATCTGGGAAAAGAATTATTATTTGTGCTGCGTTGGGGGATTTCTTATTTTCTCATGTCAGTCCGTCTAATCCATTCTAGACCGTGGGTAGATCTGTAAGTAAGCATCAAATACAGAAGGATCAACATGCTAAAGACATAAATTTGCTGTTTAAGTTGTAAATTTCTGCATTTTCGATTTCGAGGCCACAGAACACGCCAACTATAGGTGAAATAAGCTATATCCGTAACGAATCATGCTTCGACTGGAATTTCTGAACCTTAGTTGAAAAAAAAACAGAACATTTCCCTGGCTTCAAGAGACAGTTTGTTAAGCGATAACGTAGTTATAATAGGTGTATTGATTATTTTAATCCTGCATCTCAGATCTTTTTAACAGTTGATCTAAGATATACTTTCAATTATCAGCATAGTAACGTTTCAGCAGAGGATCTCTGTTCTGTTAACAATAAGCCCTGAGAATTGAATCGCGGATTTCAGACGCTAGAACGGATTTAGAGAAGAGAGTAGTTTTCGAGTGGAATACGAGAATAAAAGATATCTGTTTAGCATTTCTTTTATCTTGCGTTCATGTCCTTATAGGCTCTTCATTCACCAATTGCTTTCATTTTTCCTTGTTTTCGCTGCCTTTTCTTTTTCAATTTTACATGTTTTTCATTTTTCTGGAGATGTTTAAAGCTTATATTTCCGATTTTCTCAAAGCAGATTTCCAGAAAGGGAGATAATTCATTGACCAAGTGAAGGATGATTGGTTCTGATTCGCTATATGCTTAAGAGGCAGTTGCTTTTTTCGTTTGGAATTAATGTACATATAACTCGCGATAGATGCAGAGTTTGCAGACTAGACAATTTTTCGTTCTAGTTCAAAAAAAAAAATCCTCTATAATACTATGTGGATAGTTTCTACTTGTTCAGTAAGCTCGAGAGGTCATCACAACATCATATAACCATATATGCACTGATTGCCGGAGAAGTAAAAGTTTTTGAACTTTTCCCGCCATGATCAAAGTCGGATTTTTTCTCTGGGCCCTATTAACCTTCACATTAGAACTGGCAACAGGAAACCCCACCCCCAGTGCCCCATGTACGGCAATCCCCACTTATGTTCCATGCGATAACGCTCCAGGTGTTGGCTCAATTGTGGCTGAAATCATTGAATACGTCGGCGGAGGCCTATACGATATTACCTATTTGTACAACTTTACCAGTGCCGATCCTTCCACTGTGCAACAAGCTTTCTTAACTGATCCTTATGAGCTTCAATTATATCCTGGTCTACTTGATCAATCCGATGTAGTTAATTTCTCCTTTGTGATAGAGAACTATAGTCCAGAAAATACTGTCGGGGATGTTTATTGCGCAAATGAATTTGCTGTTCAGTATTTTTACAACGGTATATCAGAAACTGTTGGCATGGGATGCCCACAATTTAAGAGAGGCGGGCTCTTCAAGAGAGAAACTGTCCCATTAATTTTTGAAATTTGCTGGGAACAGCCAAGTTGTGTATGGGACATGCTGTCGGTGTCATCTTCGTCGGTCCCCAGTAGCTCATCTGCCGTCTGTGGTGCATCGACTGCTTCATCTGCCGCAAGCGTCTCGACTCCTCCCAGTGGCTCTTGTACGGCGACTCCGTATTACCCATGCTCAGAATCATCTACTGAAGGCTCTATTGTGCCCGAGCTTATTGAATACGTCGGCGGGGGGCAATACGACATTACATACCACGTAAGCTACTCCAATTTCAATGCATCTAGCGTACAACTAGTTATGGCGAACCAACCTCCGTTTTCAGTCTTGTATACAATACCTGGTCCAATTGATCTTTCCGAACTTACTGACTTTACTTATGTCGCCGCAGGTGTCAGTGCTTCAATTGATCCAACTGTTATAGGGGAATCGGGTGTATCCTACTATTGCCCTGACCCCGACTTTTCTGTGCAGTATTCATTCCTGGACTCTGAAGGCAATCTTCAAACTAACACAGCCTATCTCGATTGCTCGACATTCGCGATTGATAAGAGGGACGTTGATGACGGAGTTTCGCCCAGAGTTTGCTGGGCTCTACCCAGTTGCGTTTGGGATATGCCAGTTGACTTATCTGGTGCCGGTTCCTGCTTGCAAACTAGCTCAAGCTCCAGCACCAGTTCCAGCACCAGTTCCAGCACGAGCTCTAGCAGCAGTTCCAGCACGAGCTCTAGCAGCAGTTCCAGCACGAGCTCTAGCAGCAGTTCCAGCACGAGCTCTAGCAGCAGTTCCAGCACGAGCTCTAGCAGCAGTTCCAGCACGAGCTCTAGCAGCAGTTCCAGCACGAGCTCTAGCAGCAGTTCCAGCACGAGCTCTAGCAGCAGTTCCAGCACGAGCTCTAGCAGCAGTTCCAGCACGAGCTCTAGCAGC